>CM031234.1:559410218-559737718 GCA_018340775.1 Taxus wallichiana var. yunnanensis
TTGGTAAACATGAGACATGAAGTATGAAAATCGTAAGACATGTCCCGATGCTTGGGAGTTCGAAAACCTGAAACACTACCTAGGAAAATTGGGTTTTGAAGTCGGGAAACAAGTCGGGAAAGCATGGGGCGAAAACATGTCGAGCCACCTTCAAAACCCAATGCATATGCAAGTCCAACTTCGAACCCGAAACAAAGGAAATCTTGGCAACACTAGTGGAAGTGGGTTTTGGGAAAACATAAGCATCAAACACATGTCGAGGCACCCTCCAAACCTGATGCAAATGCAAAGGAGAACCCCAAACCCGACAGGAAGTAGACCCTGACTTAGGAAATATTCAAATGGCCATAACTTTTCACAGGGAGCTCGGATTCATGCAAGGTTGGACTTTTCAAAAAGCTTACATGGTCCATATCTTTATTTGGGTGAGAACAAGTTATTCAAAAATTCAAAATATAGTTCACCATTTTTTGGGTTTGCTAGGGTTCTCACCTACCACCATAATGAGATGAATTAAATGCAATCTGGAGGTGGTTGGGGTAGATTTTGAATTCCTCTCTTCTCCCTCTCTTTTCTTCCTATAAATTGTAAGGAGGGGCCTCTTTCTAAAGGTTGAACATTCTTGTTTTTCCCCTCCCTTCTTCTCTTTGGTAGGTGAATTTGTGGAGTTTCAGACCTTCCATTCAAACTATAATGCATGTTTGTGCCTTTTGGCCATTGTAATGGACTGTATCAATATTTGGAGCAATAAAAACTAAGTTTGTGGATGATTTCAACCCTCTCTTGTATTCATTGCATTCAAATGATCTCTTATTGCAGCCTTGGTTACCTGTGCATGTTTATTGTATTACATTTTTATGGTTTGTGTTTATTGGCAAAACAGTTGTTCATCATTCCTTTGGTGCATCACCTTGGCTAGATTAGGTTTATTTTCTTGCATCTTCTCAACCCTGTCTCCTTGGAAAGTTAGATTAGGTTTTTGAGTGAACCCTCTGCATTTTTATGTGTGCATCTAAACAGAGGAATAGGAACCGGCCTTCATCCGGAGAGCTTTCCCGATTCGCAAGGTCCCACACTTGGAAAAAGCTCCATGTTATGCAATCACTGCTGAGAGTCTCAACCCATCGAGTTGCGAGACATTCAAGGGTGTTTTGATTCACCATCAAAACCTTAGAAATGAGCTAGTGACTATCAAAAGACAACAAGCTCAAATTTCTAGACCGTATCAGCCTCCCGCAGATACCAAGCTAGGCCCTCATACCAATAAAATAGACCACCACCTCAGGCTGCAAATCAAAACCAAAACCAAGGACAACCTCAAGCTACTAGGCCATTTCGACCATATGATCCAAATGCAACGACATCCTCAAGAGCCTTGGTTCCAACACAAAACAACATGGCATAGGAGTATGACTGGTGTTACCCCTGTAATTTACCTCATAATCAATCAACGTGTTTCAATGGTGCACTAAATCAGGCCTTGATGGTGTAAACCATTGGTGTGTCTCAAGAACCAAGCCAAGAAGGGAATCAATAGCAAGAAACACAACAAGAAGGACCTCTAACAAAAACCATGTTGGCCAATTGGAAAACGGAAGACTTCTGTGGAGTTAACCAACAACCTTTTCAAGGCATGGCTACCAACACATGGTTAAAGAAGAGAAGCATAAAAGAGGAACAACCATCTAATCCAGTTGTTTCTCAGCCCACTCCTACACAATAAGGGGTTGAAGTAGACCAAATGTAGCTCCAAATGTGCAAAATCAGCCTAAGGTACCTGTTGTAGCAACACATGCGCCTATTCAAGCTCTAGAAAAGGTTATGCCAAGTAAGGGACAACAAAAGGACAATTAATCCCCTTTCAACATCATTGATCAAATGAAAAAAAATGTGAACATCTCCATGTGGGAATCACTAGTAATCCCAAAGCAACGAGATTTATTGTAGGCTGTGATGGCTAATTGGTGCGCCTCAAATGTGTCAAACCGGGGACAAGAGAAAGTTTTCACTAATGCGGTGCAACATGGTGGGGGTCGAGACAAGCAAAAATTTGAAGCCTCCACCATTCTATGTGTCATTGATTGTTGGAAACCAATTGGTACACAAGCGCATGATAGATTCGAGGGCAAGCGGTTCGGTGATCTTTGAAGCAAATAGTGGATCAACTGGGTGAGTATGAGCCGATTACGAAAGGAGTGGTAGAGCTAGATGGAATGGCAGTAGGAATAATTGGGGTCATCAAAGGGTTAAGCCTAACACTACATGCCTGTCCTAATGTCACAGTTCTGCAGGATGTGTCTGTAATTAACCTTCCGCCACTCTTTACATTATGTCTATCAAGAGACTTCACTACAAAAATTAGTGGATATTTATCTGCAGATTGGTCACACATGATTTTCAAGATGAGGTATGGGGCCAAAGCAACAATTAGGTCAGAACCAATTACCAATTTCCATATTGAACCTCATGTACCAAGTCCTATCAATGCAAATTTCTCAACCTTTGATTAGGAGGAGTGTTCAAATGATCTAGAAACAGGTACTAAGGTCAAGGGAATTCCTGATTTGACTTTGGATGAATGGGCAAACAAAATTCATGCATTTGACCCATACAAGGAAATTGAAGAATCTGAATTGGGCGTGTATTGTGTACACGAAGAAAATTCACCCATTCCCGACATCATTAAGCCTGAACAAAAGGATGACAATGAAGTTTGGCAACTATTTTTCGATGGTTCGAGAAGCAGACAAGGTGTTGGAGGTGGTGCAATGTTTATTTCACCACAAGACATCAAATATTATTCAGCTTTTCGTTTCTAGTTTTCTTGTTCAAATAATATGGCTGAATACGAGGCGTTGATTCATGGACTTCATTGGGCCAAGAAAAAGGGCATAAAGAACTTGCAAGTGTTTGGCGATAGAAAGCTAATCATCAACCAAGTCAGGGGACAACATGCTACAAAGAATGTCCTGCTGAAGAGCTACAAGAATAGGGTATGGGACCTCATTGAGGATTTCAAAGCTTTCAACATTGTCTCCATACCCGGGAAGAAAAATGAAGTCGTAGATAGGCTCGCAGCAGTTAGAGCAATGTTTGATGTGGTTGACAACATCAAAAGGGATAAAAACAACCACATATCTTGTGAGGCTAGTAGTGCGGATAATAACACAAGTCTGGCGAGGTTTTGAGAATGATCAACAGATTGTCAATTTCTTGCAAGAAGAGGCTAAATTCTCGGCTAGGAATCAAGAAAAAATAGAGCAACAGCATGGGAATCAATTAGTGCAGTTGCAGACAAACAAGCTTCCCAAGGGTTTAGTAACATTGGAGTCTATCTTCAATCCTAATGACTAGTTCCGTAAGGAAAAGGCTAACATACAGAGTCAAAGGAGAAGATTCAGAGCCAATTCGGTTAGGGAAGGCAAAACACTTCAAATTGGTAAAGTGGCCACTGAACAGGAGAAATCAGATTTCATACAGCTTTGCCAAGAATTTCTAGATGTCTTCGCTTGGAGCTATGAGGACCTGTGAGGATTCAACCCAAAGTTGGCACAACATACCATAGAACTAGATCTAGATGCTAAGCCCATCAAGCAGAAGCAAAGACCAGTCAACCCTCACATTGAGCCTCTAATGAAGAAGGAGCTAAACAAGTTAATAGAGGCAAGCATTATATTCCGATCAAGCACTCAAGCTGGGTTGCAAACCTGGTACCGGTTAGGAAGAAGAATGGAGAAATCAGGTTGTGCGTGGACTTCCAAGACCTCAACAGAGCATCTCTCAAAGACCATTACCCACTTCCTTCAATGGAACAAATCCTGCAAGTGGTATCCAGTTCGGAGAGATTCTCTCTCCTAGATGGCTACTCGGGGTATAACTAGATAATGGTCAAAGAAGATAACTAGTTCAAGATGGATTTCACCACCAAATGGGGCACCTATTCCTACAGGAAGATGCCATTTGGGCTATCAAATGTTGGAGTCACTTTCCAAAGGGCAATGGATATGGCATTCAAGGGGTTGATCAATGAAATAGTTCTGATATATCTTGATGACATCACTGTATTCTCCAAAAATGCAATGGATCACCTCTTTCATCTGAGATAGGTATTTCAGAGGTGTAGAAGATTTGGGGTGTCATTGAATCCCAAAAAATGCATATTCTTGGCTCACGAAGGCAAACTTCTAGGCCATATTGTTTCAAAGGAGGGGTTGATGATTGACCCAGAGAGAGTTGAGGCAATTAGAGCATTGACATTGCCAAGTCACAAGAAGGCTCTTCAAAGCTTCTTAGGAAGGATCAATTTTGTCCGCAGGTTTGTTCTAAAATTTGTAGCTCTCGTAAAGCCAATAACGGCGATGTTAAAAAGAGCATCGCATTTAAGTGGAGATCTGAATGCAAGGCAAGTTTTGAGGCAATAAAAGAGGCTATATCTCAAGCTTTGACTCTCATCAATCTAGACTTCTCGAAGGAGTTCATGCTATATTCCTTTGGTGGTGGGGACATAATTTTTGCAATCCTGGTACAACAAAACAAAGAGGGGTTGGAACAACCAGTTGCTTTCTTTAGTCAAGGCTTAGAGGAATATGAAACTAGGTACTCTTTCATTGAAAAGCATGTCCTTGCAGTGATCAGGAGCTTAAAGAAATTCAAGCACCTAGTCTCAAACAACAAGATCCAATTGTTGGTCTCTCATGCGGGAGTCAAGGAATTCCTTCTAAACAAGGATCTGAATGAGAAATGTGTAGGATGGATCACTCATGTCATGGAATATGACATCGAAATTAAGGTCACTAAGCTGGTCCATGGAAAGGGATTATGTGAAAAACTGGCCTTGAGTCAACAAGATGAAGCATGCGATGAAAAGGAGCTGTCTTGGTACTACAGGATGGTCAAGAATAGGAAAATGATGATGTGCCCACTCCTTGTTGGACTCAGAATATGATACACTTCCTACAGACAGGCCTATGCCCTCCAGAAATGAGCAAAGAAAAGAGGAGATACTTTAGATTATAAGCCATTCCACATGTGGTTGTTGATGGTGTTTTTTCAAGAAAGACATCAATGGAGTTCTATTGAGGTGCATTGGGACGGGAAAAATTGAGAGGGTGTTACGAGATTTTCATGTTGGAGATTAGAAGGACATTTCACCCACGGGTAATAACTCTCAAGATAATGAAGGCAGGGTATTATTGGCCCATAGTGTTCGGTGATTACTATACATGGATAAGAAGGTGCAAAAATGTGCACTCTTCACGAGGCAAAGAAAGACTATCAAGCATTTCCATTGCACCCAATTTTGGTTGACCAACCATTTATGCAATGGGGATTGGAGTTCATCGAGGTCATCAATCCAAACTCAAGCCAAGGCCACAAGTGGATTCTCATGGCGATGGACTATTTCACCAAGTGGACCGAAGCGGTAGTGCTCAAATAATAAAATGAGTCTAATATACTAGACTTTTATGAAGGAATAGTGACTAGGTTCGGTGTGCGACCACTATCATGCGTTGGCATTCATAGGTTCCAAGATTACGAGAATAGGTGTCAAGAATGGAATCTACTTGAGAACCTCTTCCAACTATTACCCACGAGGGTAATGGGCGAATCTGATCCATGAACAAGAATTTGCTAAGAATCATCAAAAGGACTCGGATGAAAATCAAATAACATGGCATACCAAGCTAAAATCAGTGTTATGGGATGACATGATAACGCCAAAGAGGTCTACAGGTAATTCCCCCTACAAGTTGGTCTATGGGAAATAGGCAGTATTACCTATATCATTAGAACTGCCTGCATTGGAGCTCATGAAGTAGTTGAAGTTGTCGAGTTTGAACCAATGGAGGCCAGGTTTGCAAAGCTAATGAAATTGGAATAAATCGAGAGAACATGCAATTCAAACGATTGAGAAAGATCAGGCCTTAGTAAAAAGATGGTTTGATAAGAAAGCAAGAGAAAGGACCTTCTAGGAAGGGGACCTAGTTCTAAAATGGGATGCAGATTGGGTAAAACCAGGAAGGCATTCCAAGTTTGATGCCATTTAGAGTGGCCCCTACATGGTCACAGGATGTAAGAATAACAATGCCTTCCAATTGTCTACATTGGACAAAGAAGAACTCTCGATTCCGGTTAACGGAATCAATCTTAAACATTACTACTTTTGGAAAAAAAAAGGTTTACCCTTGTAAATATTAGCCTAGATTTTAATTCTTCTAAGTGCGTATGCATATTGTCTTGTTGTAGTTAGGTTTCAATTTTCCTTAGTGCTTCGGCATAGGTTTTGTTGCTCCCGGGTTGAATTTCTGATTCGGCGTGCTCGAGAGAAGGAGTTGCGGTATTAGGCTCGGGATCAAATATCAAGTTGGTTCTAGGTTATTACTTATGACTCCATGCCCGATGGATTGCTAAAAGACAACTAATCTTCTACCTAGCAGGCAGGTGATCCCATTGAGTCACCAAATTTTTATATATATCTACCCCCCGAGTAAATATAGACAACAATAGAATATGGAAATCAAGGAAAATAAACTCCTTCATTTCAGGTTTTGGAGGGTGCATTGCATGCCTCTACTCCCACCAAGGTCATTTCGGGTTTTCATGCATGCAAAACAAGTCTGGAATTTTGAATCCTTCATTTTAGGTTTTAGAGGTTGCCAAACAAGTCCCCAGTCTTGAAATCCTTCATTTCGGGTTTTGGGGGATGCATTGCATGTCCGAAAAATCGACACAAAGAAATATGTTGCACATGTCCGAAAACCCGACACAAAGAATTTTGGGTTTCGAGGTTTCGGGAAACATGAGACATGAAGCATGAAAATCACAAGACATGTCCCGATGCTTGGGAGTTTCAAAACTGAAACACTACCTAGGCAAATCGGGTTTTGAATTCGGGGAAACAATTCGGGAAAGCATGGGGCGAAAACATGTCGAGCCACCTTCAAAACCCAATGCATATGCAAGTCCAACTTCGAACCTAAAACAAAGGAAATCTTGGCAACACTGGTGGAAGTGGGTTTTAGGAAAACATAAGCATCAAACACATGTCGAGGCACCCTCCAAACCCGATGCAAATGCAAAGGAGAACCTTGAACCCGACAGGAAGAAGACCTAACTCGGGAAATATTCAAATGGCCATAACTTTTCACAGGGAGCTCAGATTCATGCAAGGTTGGACTTTTTGGAAAGCTTACAGGGTCCTCTGTCCAACTACAACTAGATATCTTTATTTGGGTGAGAACAAGTTCTTCAAAAATTCAAAATATAGTTCGCCATTTTTGGGTTTGCTAGGGTTCTCACCTACCACCATAATGAGATGAATTAAATGCAATTTGGAGGTGGTTGGGGTAGATTTCAAATTTGTCTCTTCTCCCTCTCTTTTCTTCCTATAAATTGTAAGGAGGGGCATCTTTCTAACGCAAGAATATGATTTTATACCTGCAACATTAGCTCTCCTACCTCTTTTCTAACGCATGCATATATAGCTACTACCCGGTTAAGTAGAGGACTTAGATTCCCGGAGCGTTGGCAAGAAATACACAAGTTTCTCCACACTGAAAAAATTTCTTGCCAATAGCTTACTTAGGTGTACTAGTTATGTGGAGTTAGGTTACTAGTTGTGTTGAGTTACCTTCTCAGTTATGTAGAGTTAGCTTACTAGTATTCTAGAATTAACTTAACTACTAGTATTAGTTAGTGGGAGTTCTTCACCACTAATTTAGGTAGTATTTGCACTTCCCTCCTCCTATATGTACATCTTTCTTATTGAGTAATTAAAGTCATTGTATTGTAATGTATTGAGCATTATGGATTATGATGGATTTCCATATATGGTATTTTAGCTCTTCTATTTTGAAAATCTAATGTGGTGTGCTATTATCATTTGATATCATGGCCAAAAATTATCCCGAGATGGCACTTTATAACTTAGTGTGAAAATTACAAGTCCCTAGTGAGTTTCTAGAACCCCCAAAATGCGACACTTTAGAAGGTAGTGCATTTATAAAAATAAATGACTCCATCATGTAGATCATGAGATAAGATGCACTTTTGACCATAACGGTGCTAAAAAACAAGCTATCAATCAAAAGTTATACCAAAAATAATTTCCCTCAAATAATGGTTGATTTAATTATAATTTTGTAAACTGATTTAAAAGTTTCCATCAATGAGGGAAAGGGTTTCATGTGTATACTTGTTAGAACCAAGATGGAATGAAGAATAAAATGGTTTAATTTATGAGGGGGATTTGGCCTACGCGCGACCCGACCCTCACCCTTCGTCTTCGTCGGTGAAAATACAAGGTTTAAAGAACCACTTAATTCTCCCTAATGCAATTTTTTTCAAATGACATATTTTCCAAAAGCATCAAATGCTAATATAGAATTAAGGTAAACTGAAACTAAGAAAATTAATGCAATAAACTCCTTGAAAGTGGAGTCCACGTGGAAAGAGGAACAAAGAGTTGTTTTAGGTTTGAGAAGGAAACTTAAAAACAAACTATGTTTTGATGTTGTTTGTTGTTGCTGAGCACCACCATCCAAGGAAAATGCAGCATGGAGAAACCAAGGTGTGTATGACAATGGAAATTTCTTTAGAAGGCCTTTCCAAACCAGCAAATGACTGTATGTATGTCTTGTAAAGCGATCTCAAGAGCCTACACACGGTTTGGGGGCACCAAACACTTTCCATTCGAAAACACCTTGTATAGGTACATTATTCTTACTCTAAAGGTTTGAAACGTGCCATGGGGGCCTGCACAACTCCTTAGGGGTCTAAAACACCCATCAAGTTAGCAAAAATGCCCTTTGCAAGCCAAAAAATGCCTCAACCCTGCAAAAACGCCTCAGACATGTGAAAAACACCCAATGCAATTAGATCCGAGCAATACAGGTCATGTTGGCCCAAAAACGTCCATTGCAATCAGATCCATGCATCTTTAAGTTCATTCTAGGATGCGTGCAGAGACGTGAGTGAGCCAGGGCATTGTGGCATAGGAGAATAACCTGTGATAACCCCTAATTTTTTTATTTTTAGGTAAACCCTTTACACTAAACTCACACGTGTACTAAATCAAAGAGTCAAATCTATTTGCACATGAATTGTTAGTTTCACAAATGAATTATTCAAAAAATACAAATAACTCCATAATGACAAACATTTCACCAAAATTGCTCTGATACCATATTAGAGTTTGTGGATCTCTGATGAAAAATGAATGCACAAGAAATTGTAGTTTTCAAAATAACTAACAATAAGATGCAATATGATCAAAACTCAGAAAGACAAGAATGGCTTCAAATCAGCTCAATAATCCATGCTCCATATTCACCATGTAATAGAATGATGCAAGTCAAGTCCCTATAGGTGGTGAATGTGCAACCTCCTCCTAGATCAGTGGGGAATAACTCTCACTAATTGATACTAGAAGTAGAGTTGAATCCACACAACTAGCGAGCCGACTGAACACAACTGGTAAGCTAACTCAGCCTAATTTGTAAGCTAAGTCAACACAACTGCTACAACTAAGAAAACATATCCCACGAGTGTAGGAAAGCTCTAAGTAAATACACAAATACAAGGAAAATAAATATCCTACACTAATATATGAAGTATAGTAAATGTCACAAGATTGTGTCTATATCAAGCGAGAAAATGTGTCTAATTATTATATAACACGGTGAAAAGTGTATCATACAATAGTAGAAGAAATTCTGAGGCCGAATGGGATATATGGGGAGGAAAACGGAGCAAGTAATAGGACTTTTTAGAAGAGCAACGGTCGGGGACAAAAGTCCCTCCTCTTTAATGGGAGAGGTTCCCTTATTACGAAATGAACTTATTTACAAATACACAGAACATTATTTTATGGTCAAACTTGGATATTACGAAAGTGTTTTCCACAAGGATCATCGATTCGCCGGGGGGCGAGGAAGGGAATAAGAAGATGAGCGAGAATAGCAACATTGAGAATTATAGATAGCGAGAATAATTCTTCGTGTGTATGCGAAGCTTCAAAGGATTTAAGACAAGATCATTTGCATTAGCTGAATGGGATTAAATTTAAAGACACAAAGTTAAAGTAAATAACCTTCTTAGATTTGTTAATCAAGGACACAAAGTTCCTTCTTGGTTTGTACAAGATCATTGTACTTGCAAAAGCCAAAGCAGTATGCGATCGAGAGAGACTAAACGAGTTAGGAACAAAATGATCTTCACAATATTAAAGGAAAACACAGAGACAACAAGAATCAGATAGACAAAGAACGGAAAGCCCTTTTGTATTGATTTCTTTAAGATCTATTTACACTTTCAGCAAATATCCAAGTTCTTCCTCCCTGGAAAATGGCGTGGAAAGGCCATTATATAGATTACAAGTCAGTTACTCTTCGTAACCGTTTCTTTTAACTAAAGAATAGTTAAGTACAGTTGATTGCAATACCTTAACTAATTACAAAGAATACGAAAAGAAAGGAAAGAAGAGGAAAGGAAGGAGAAGGAGGCAAGTGGCAGCTCTTGGGAGGGACCCCTTGTCTTGAGAATCCGCTGCTACTGAACTTCTTGATGACTCGGCTATATCTACGCCACGAGGGGCGCGTGTTGGTTGCGGGTGAGTCAAAATCCCGGACATCTCTCCATCTCTTTATCAAACTCGGCGTGAGTATGATAGTCTTTGTTTGCTTCTTGATAGCGGTGAAGAGAACAAATTTCCTTTATCTTGTCCTTAGAGATGGAGTCTTCCTTGAAAAGATTATCTTTGACAAAAGCTACGGGCCGAGCTTTGATTTCTTGCGAGGACAAGGAACGCGAGTTTTCATCTGAAGATGACAATGCATATCTTTGAGCATGGCAGCATTCTGCAGGTGTCTTGAAAGCTTCTCCCTTACGCATTTATTCTTCATTTCTCCTCTGACTTCCTCCAGGACTTTGATTTTCCACTCCATGCTTTGTAGACCCAAGATTTTGACAGATTGTCCTTAGCATCATCGAAAATCTTGTTCGCGATAAGATGTTCTCATCTATCGGCCCATGAGGCGAAGGTCTACAATGCTGGCTACTCTCGAGCTTAAGCTCTTTATCCATTACCCCAATAGTAGAGGACAGCACATTGCAAATTATCTACCTTTCCATGTAGCTTAAAAGCTTCATCGATGAAGTTTAGTCGGCAACAAGCATGTCATCTACCATGGCCGATAGCTCTGCCATAGACAGAATACTTGTGCATATCTTTAATACTTTGCACTTCATCTTGGCTTAGAATTACGGGAGGCGGTAGAGCGATCGAGGGTAGGGTCAAAACTTTGTCCTTAGACAAAAGTGACTTGATAAAACTCGTGAGAACTTGGGCTTGTTCTTTAGCTGTTTGCTCAATAAATCTCTGCTGCCCTTTCTCTACCCTTCCAATGACCCTTGTGTTTTTTTCTGGAGGTTATGAATCTCACCTTTAGGAGTAGACTCTCCCATAGGGATCCTTGAAAGCTCAAGTCGGATGTCGGCAAGTCGATTTGATTTGTCTCTTTGTGGGCTTAGCAATCTCCAGGAATTGCTGACCTTGAGCATCTGACACAATCCTGGAAGTAGTTCTGGCTTTCTTGGCACGAGAAGGAGTGGTGCCCAATAAGGCTGCTACAGCATCAAAATTTGGTCCCAAGCTTTGAGAGGAGGATTTCCTCTTCCTTTTGTCAACCAGAGGTTGCACCCAAGCAAAAGAGGAAGAAGAATCTGCGGGAGAAGCAAGGGGACAAGAGGCGAGGAGCTCATGACACTCAAGGTGCATGCATTTCTTGACTCAAGTGAGATGTGGGTAGAACAACTTTGGAGGTAATGGCGGTAGAAGAATCGTAGCGCACGGAAGTTCGGTGCTCTGGACCTCCTTATCTTTATCTGCTTTGGATCTTCGGGAACACTTTGAGGAGTTGGCATCTCACTTGTCTTCACTTTCACTTTGAGAGCGATGATGTTCTCTGGCCCTATAGGCAACTCTCCTGTTTTCTTGGAGGGTCATTCTCTGCGGGCTCCTTCTTTACCTCTTTGAGTTTCTTCTTGTATACCTAGGTAGATGGAGAAGGAGTAGATTCCACGGAGTCACTGATTTGTTGAGGCGAGGGGTTTTCTTTGGTGTTCGGACTGGAGGCCCGATGCCTCTCTTATGGGTGTTGAGTCATCCTTGGAGCTGGATTCTCCTGAGTGCCTCTTGAATTCTCGGATCTTCTTACTGAACCAGACCCTAGTTCTGATCAAGACTGGAGCAAGAATCTCAGCCAGATCATCTCTCTCTTTCCTGTTCCAATCCAGGTCCTCCAGAGGAGTGTGCTTAATCACATTTTCATACTCATACGAGTATAGTTCAGAATTGTCATCCTGGAGACCTTCAGGAACTTGGTACAGACTGAGTTCTTGGATCAATTGCAGGGAGAACCTGCCACAATGCCTTCTTACGGCGGCGAAATCATCACGCTGATCGGCCCGGTAGTCTTACGTATCGCCTATGATGATAGACTATCTTGATGTTCTGTTCAATGAATTTCTTCAAGTCAAAGCAGGTTCTTGGCTTGAAGAAATGAACAGTGATAGGGACCAGGGCTCTTTCTATGTTCTGAGCATCTAGAGCTGTTTTGCATGTGTAGTTTCCCAGAGAGATGGGAAAGTGCAAGCCAGAAATCTTCTTGTCTCTGCAAGTTCTGTGCAACTTGTCTAGTTGCCTGCATATTTCAATCAAGGCCATTTTGTCATTACAGAACATGGGAAGCCGCAGAGGAGTGCTCTCATAACCAGCGAGCCTGATATAAGAAAATTTCCTGAACTGAATGAAATAGGCTCCATATTGTGATATCAGGTTCATGGCTTCATCTGAAAACCTTCTGGCAGTGTCACCTTCGAGCAATCTGACCACGTACATGGTGAAAGCATCGTTGACCCTTCGGAAATTCCGATTGCGTTGGTCTCTAGGGTGAGCTGCAGGCGATAGGCATATCTTGGATCATCTTTGTGTGTATCTATGTAGGAGAAGCCAAACCCCTTTGCCTCGATGCCGCTAGGGTATACATAAGATATGAAGTCATGAAGAACTTCTTTGGTTCTTTGAGCGTTAGATATTTGCTCGGCCAAATTCATGCGATGATCTCTGCCGATTGATATTTTGTGTTCCCTCGCACACCATGTTGATGGCGGGCACATCGAGAAATGAAATTCATTGGTGGAGGCAAACCCATAACCGAGCCAGCGGGATTATGAAGTCGATAGTTCTTCATTGAAATATTCCGGGAGAGGGTTTTGGTCGGGCGAGAAGGACCTTTCTTAGGGTTCTTGACCAAGACTTCGCCACTCGAGCTTTATATTTATCTTTGTCTTGGTCGAACATGGCACATGCTTGATCGAGAGGCGACTATAGCATTGTCCATCTCCGGAATCCTCGGAGCAGCTCAATGGTGGCGGCGTCCGGCAGCGATGAGCTCCCGTGTACGTTTGTCAATTCGCTCGTAGCGGGGTCGAAGTGAGCTCCGCATGAAAATCTGATGTCGGCTGCTTGCTTGAGATAGGGAATCCTCCGGCGAAAGCTAAACCGCTATCGTTAATCATCTGTGCCATTGGCGTAGGGTTTGCATCTGTCATTCTTGACCAAAAATCACCGAAGTCGAGATGCGAGCTTCTTGTCTCGATATTGCTAACGGCGAGACTCAAGTGGAGAAATTTGCTCCCCACTGAAACTTGATCTTCATATTGATAGATTTGGGGCTGCGACCTAGACTGCGGAAGGAATTTGCAAAGGGAAGGGATATTTGCGCGAGGAACTAGATTGAGGGTTTGAGCAAGCGATAGCAAGGAAGCAAATGCGAAAAATGCGAAGGTGGTATGCTTGGTTATATAGCCGTTTGAGAGAGCGGAATGAATTTAATGCGCATTGAATACACTGACCACCAATTTGAAAAAGCATCATATTCGGAATGAGCGGGAGAAGCTAAGTGTGAATGACACTTAAGTACGCTTGGGACGGTGAGGCGTGAATCGCGAAACACGCTTGGCTCGGCGGTTCGGGCGAAAGCAGGAGAAAACGCACAAATGCATTTGGAACAAATGGGGCGAAAATGTGCGAAGTACGCGATTCGGGTGTTTCGGCGAATTTGGAACAAAGGGCCCGTTTGGACTTGGGACATTCGGGACAAAAAGTTAGAAAGTCTGCGACTTGACCAGCTCGGCGAAAATGAAAGCAGGCGCATTTTTGAGAATGGGACATTTGGGGTAGCAGCGCGAAGGGCGAAAATGCGAAGTGGAGCAGGCGCATTTTCGATTTGAGAATGGTACATTTGGGAGTTTCGGCGAAAATGGGAAAGCTCGCACTTTTAACTTTGGGTCATTTGGGACGGGGAAAATCTGCGGGAAGGATGATTCGGCAGTTTGCAGTTCGCAAAAAAGCGTTTTGGGACACTTGGGACAAAACCTTAGACGGGCCGAAAATGGGGGTTTTGGGGACTTCGGCCGATCGGGGAGCAGAATGCACTTTCGTACTTGGGACAGATGGGACAAAAGTTGGACAGGCCGAAAATCACACAAAAGACCCAAAACACAGATTTTTCAACTTCACGACTTAGGCACTTGAGAAAAGAACTCTTGACTCAAAATTTTGAAAATTTTACTCTTATCAGAGCGGGAAATTTTGAGTGGACAACAGCTGGCTCCTTCTGGGGATGACTTGGTGTAAATTCATAGAATGAGACAAGGCAAGAACTTAGAGAACTCGGTGAAGCAGACCAGTGCCTTATCCATTGGGCAAAGGAGTCAAAAACAAACCAATACAGAGGGCAACACACACAACAGAAGGGAAACACACCAAAAGCAGAAAAAGCAAAAACACTGTACATAATATACAAAGGGACTCCCTAGTCACCTAGGACTTGAACAACTTCAAATACTACCCACTATAAGGAAGTGGGAGGGGAGAACCATCCATGTAATCAAGATAGAAAGAGTCCTTACCAGCAAAGTGTCTTATCTTGAAAGGTCCAAGCCTCAGAGAATCAAATTTTCCATGGCTGCCCACGAGGTTCATGTCTTTTGTCCCATAACGACACGCAGTATCACCAACTTGGAACTCTCTGGACCTAGCTTTCTTATCGAGCAGAACCTTCACCTTACCTTTGGTGAGCAGATATTACATCAGCTGACCTCAATCTATCCTCGTTCGGTTTGTGCGGTACATGATTCTTTTGTCGAGCATCTTGAAACTAGTGTCTTGATGGCCTTCATCGGGTGCAAGGGTGGCGGTTCCACTTATGTTGGCAATTGAGCCTCTACTCCATACACTACTTGAAAGGGGACATTCAATGGCTCTTTTAGGTGTGATCTGTCTGCCCGAAAAGAGCATCATAAAGCTTCTTATGCCGGTTTATTTGAGACTCATTGACCAACTTCCTTATGATAGTCACAGATTTTTGTTGGTGGATTACGCTTGTCCATTCCCACAGGGATAATAATCGAAGAATGAGCGAGAGAGATGCCATACCCGTAGTAGAAATCCATGATCTCGGTTGAGGAGAAGTTGAAGCATTATGCATTCTGATCTTGTTAGGTACACCATACCTTACCAAGATGTTCTCTTTGAGAAGTTGCATACGACTTGAAGTAGTGCTCTTGACCAGGAATAGCTTCCACCCATTTGGTGAAGTAGTCGGTGGCGGTTAGCACATGCGTGTGGCCAGCACTAGAGGCGGGATTCGAGTGTACCCATGAAGTCTAGACCCCCCTTTGTTGAAATGGTTCCTCAATCACTGGCGGCTTGAGAGGAAAAGCGGCATTTGGGTCTTCCCACAAAAGTTTGTGACAGCCTCGCATTTATCCACCCACTTGGATGCATCTACGAACAAGGAAGGCCGGTAATATCCTCCCGGAGTATCTTGTGGTGTATTGGTTGATGAATAGTGCCCTCCACATGCCTGATCATGGAAAGCTGAGAGCAACTTTCTCTGCTGCTCCTTGTCCACACACTTCAGAAATCTCCCATCTAAACCACGCTTGAACAAGGCATTTTCCCATAGTACATATTGCGCTGATCTCAATTTAACAGTCCTCTTTTCCTTGGTAGTTAAATGAGAGGGGCATTCCCCATAGGTGAGAAAATGGGCAATGTCAGAATACCATTCATCGACTGAACTAAGGAATAGAACAGTAGGAATGTCAGCTTTCTCCTCCAGCAACTCATGTTTGGCTCCTTCAGCGATGAGCTCACAAAGACCTTTGCCACGAACCAGCTTGGTCGGTTTGATATCAATGTCATACTCCTGGACTTTAGCCACCCAGTTTCCTCTCTTAGACCCAAATTCTTGCTGTGTAAGAATTGACTTAACAGTCGTATCTGGAACCAGCACCACGGAGTGGGAGTTGAGGATATAAAAGCGAAACTGCTTAACAGCCTTGACTACTGCAAAAGCATGCTTCTCCATCATGGTGTACTTTAGCTCATGATCCTTCAGGATATAGCTCATGAAGGCAATTGGTAGCTCATGTCCATCAGAATCTTCTTGGGTTAAGACAGCAGCCAGGGTATTGTCTGTAGCGTAGCAATAGATGATGAAATCTTTGCTGAAGTCAGGGCAGGCCAAAACTGGAGTTTTAGCAATGGCTTTCTTGATACCCTCAAAGGATTCCTTTCCTTCAGAAGACCATCCAAATGTTTGCTTCCCTTTCATCATCTGAGAAATGTTCAGGGTCAACTCTGCAAAATCAGGGATGAACCTTCTTAAAAAATTGATCTTACCGAAGAAGGAATGCACGCCTTTTTTACTGGTCGGGAGAGGAATTTGCTGGATGGCTTGGACTCGTTCGGGATCAATCTTGATACCATCCTTTGAGACAATGTGCCCTAATAGCTTCCCTTCTGTAACACAGAAAACAGATTTTTTAGGATTTAAAGAAATCCCATGCTCTCGGCATCTTTGCAGAACTGTTTCCAAGTGGTCGAAGTGATCCGCTCTTGTCTTTGAAAACACCGTCAGGTCATCAAGGTATATGACAATACATTTTCCTTTCAAGCTTCCAAAAGCCAAATCCATAGCTCTCTGGAAAGTGGCACCAGCATTAATCAGCCCAAAAGGCATTCTCTTGTAGGCAAAGGTACCCCAAGGAGTGGTGAAGGCTGTCTTGTGTTGATCTGATATCAACCTCTACGATTGTATCTCGAGAATCCATCAAGCATAGATAACATCTCGGATCCTGATACTGCTTGCAAAATCTGATCCATCATAGGCAGAGGGTAGTTATCTTTCAGAGAGGCCTGATTCAGGTTTCTGAAATCAACACAGATGCGGATCTCACCATTCTTCTTCCTGACAGGCACAATGTTTGCAATCCATGTTGAATGGTGGATGGGAAAAATGATTTTAGCCTTCAACAATTTCTGGATCTCCTGAAAGATGGTGTCGGCTATTTTTGGATTATACTGCCTTTGTTTTTGCTTGAAAGGCTTGATTCCTGGTTTGAGAGGGATAGAGTGTTGCATTTCTTTTGGCTTGAAGGCTTTTAGATCTTCATAAGAATATGCAAGAACATCCTTATACTTCCTTAGAAGATCAATTGCTCTTCTCCTCTCATCGGTTGTGCAACATTTCCCAATATTTACCAGCTTGGGATCAGTAGAACTCCCTATATCAATCTTATCATACTCGGTGATTCTTTGAGGTCGATAGAAAGCTTTAGATTTTACATATATCTGTCATGTTTGTCAAACAACTCCTCCAAACTCACCAAACCTTTGGGAATCTTGTTTCCTTTGAGTTTAATGCACCCTTCCTGATCTGTTTCTTCTCCTTGGGTAACAGCTTGATCAGAGGACACACTCTCACGAGGCAGGTTGTCACTTCCCTCAAAATATAGTTGTTGAAATTCCCCTTGAGTTCGGGAAGGAAGCGAGATCTTGGTCATCGTTGAAAACTTGCGATTATTAGTATTGTCGGGAACACTAGGCGGTGGACCATTTCAATAGTGAACTTGTCTGAGAGAATTCGGGATGGGGAATCAATAATGACCACTGAGACGGCCGGTGAATCAGCCTGCTTTGTTCTTTTCTCAGGTATTGCTTGATAGAGAGAAGGCATCAAGGAATTCAATTGAATCCCAAACTGATTCGGTAATGCTTGACCTCCCATTTTTACGAAAAATGCTTCTGACTTGTTTCACAATCAGCTCTGCATCACCACGAGCCAGAAGATTTTTTACACCTCGTTCTTTGGCCACTTGCAGTCCAAGAATGAGAGCCTCGTACTCTGCGGTGTTGTTAGTATTCTCGAACTGCAACTTAAACGAAAAAGGGTGTAGGCAGCCTTCAGGTGACACTAGCAGGACACCAGCTCCAGAACCAGCCGAGGAACAACTTCCATCAAATTCTAAAATCCAAACACCATTGGGATCTTTGGGTGATACTTTGGAGGGTTGGATTTCATCAGGGGACAGAATCATGTAATTACCATGACCTATGTCTTCATAGAGTATTTGTGCCTTAGGATCATCTGTTTTCTGCACAATATACTCAGGGCATTTCTCGGGAGTAACTTCTTCATTTGTCCATTGTCAGGTATGAGGGCGTGTGACCAATCCATTTGAATCTCCCCACCCACATCTTTACAGAAGTTCCGACTTAGCAACATTCCGTAAGAAGGAGGAATGTCTGCTACTAGGATGGTGGCCAAGACTTTCTTTTCAGGTAAAGCAGCAAAAGCCACTTGTGCATCTTTAATCCTTCCAACCAAAGGTACTTCCTTACTTTCCATGGAGTAGCAAGATCCATAAGTACGAGTAAGGGTCAAGCCTAAAGCATGGGCTACTTTAGCAGGCATTACGTTATCTGAGGCTCCGGAATCTATGACACAGTTACTGAGCCTATGGCCAGCTATAAGAAGTGTTACATAAAAAGGCTTGATTTTGTCACCAGGCGAGGTGACAGCAGCTACCAGACTAGGCTGTGGTATAGAAGGAGGAGTGGGCAAAAGGCCTTTAGAGGTGGTCTTGGAATGGGAATTTACAAATTGGATCATCTTGGCAAAAGCTTTGGGATGGGTTTGGTAGTATTGGCTCACGAAATTTGAACCTTGGTCCTTTTAGGTGATCCACAATGTCAAAGGATCCGAGAGGTGGATGGGCCATCATCATTTGAAATTCTAGGCTTATCAACCTTAGGAGAAAAAGAAGAAGAAGCAACTTTGGTAGCGAGGATTAGTGAGTACTTACCTTTGGTGCGAGATGAGGTAGGGATAGGAGATCCTCTTACGGAAATTACGGGAATAGTTCTTTGGTTGCTCCTTAGATTTCTTCGTGGGCTGTGTTACTTTCTCATACGCCTCTAAATGCATTCTCGAGTCATGACAGCAAATGATTCACTTTGTTCATATCTGCTACCACTTCATCATAGTTATCTCCATCATCAATGCCTTGGTGGTAAAGAAATTGACTCGAGATCCTTGAGTTCTTACGCCTCATCATCGAATTCCTCGGGAACTCCTCACAAGCTTCATTATCATCTTCGGCTCTTGACCTCACAAGTTGCATTCACGGAACTTTGTGGGGAGGTCCTTCAAGTGCCGGTCTTGTGTGGGAGAAATTTGTGCAAAGCGGTTTACAGGTTGAAAATTTCTTCTCGGGCGTCTGCATATGGTGCATCTTTGGGCTAATTGTTTCTTTATAGCCACTAGATCATTTGCAAGTTTACGGACTAATGGATCGAGTATTGGGTCGAGAAGTGGAAGAGGAAGAAAAGCAGATTTAGATTTAGGAGGATCTCTTCTCAACTTCCACGACATGATCAGGTCATCCTCGACACTAACAGCCAGTTCTTGATCCAGAATTAGCGTTCCAAGATTAGCCCTTCTTAGGGCATAACTGACTTTAGGCGTTTGGGCATTCAAAAAGAAACATTTTTGAATTTGATCAACGGTCGAGTATTTACAGGAATCTTGTTGATCAATCTGTTGAACCGAGCCACAAATTCTCTCATGGGTTCTGATGGATCTTTCTTTATCTGAGAAATCTGGGCAAGCAGGGCATGCACATCTTCTGCCGGCTTGAAACGGCTTTCGAACTGAGTTCTCATGGTAGTCCAGTCGGTGATGGCACCAGCCGGAAGGTGATAGAACCGATCGGCGGCATTATCTGTAAGCGTCTCAGCGAGCAGTCTTGCGAGGCGTCTTCATGCTCAACCCCCAAAACTCCACATGCAACTATGAAGGCTGCAATATGTTCATCAGGGTGTACTTTTCCATCTCCTTTAAATTTTGGGAAGTTCTTTCGGTTACCTCTAGGTAACTCATGCAAAGGCTGCGCAAGAGCCAGGGGCCCGACACGTTGACCCCATGGCAATTGTGCCGCCATTCTTGGAAATACGGCTTGGAGGGGAACTTTAACACCAGCAAGGATCAAAGCTCGTAGATTGGGACTAGCAGGCTCTGAAGGAATACCACCCGTAGGACTTCTATCTTGAACAGGCGGAGTGCTCGTCGAACGAGTTCTTCTATTTGAAGGGAAAGGAAAACCCTGTTGCTCCAAAAGCTGGCGAGAATCTTCAATACCGAGGGTCCTTCTCCCTCGAGTGAAATGCGGAGTCGCGGATCAAAGGATGATCGAAAAAATTGCGATCTTGGAATGCGATTTTCCCAGTAGTCGCCAAAAGCTGTTAGTCGTCGAATAGGACTTTTAGAAGAAGCGATGTCGGGGGGACAAAAAGTCCCTCCTCTTTAATGGGAGAGGTTCCCTTATTGAAAGCGAACTTATTTACAAATACACGAGAACATTATTTTATGGTCAAACTTGGATATTACGAAAGTGTTTTCCTGAGGATCATCGATTCGCCGGGGCGAGGAAGGGGAATAAGAAGATGTGCGAGAATAGCAACATTGAGAATTATAGATAGCGAGAATAATTCTTCGTGTATGCGAAGCTTCAAAGGATTTAAGACAAGATCATTTGCATTAGCTGAATGGGATTAAATTTAAAGACACAAAGTTCCATAAATAACCTTCTTTAGATTTGTTAATCAAGGACACAAAGTTCCTTCTTGGTTGTACAAGATCATTGTACTTGCAAAACTGAACAGTATGCAATCAGAGAGACTAAACGAGTTAGGAATAAAATGATCTTCACAATATTAAAGGAAAACACGAGAGACAACAAGAATCGAGATAGACAAAAAGAACGGAAAGCCCTTTTGTATTGATTTCTTTAAGATCTATTTACACTTTCAAAGCAAATATCCAAGTTCTTCCTCCCGGAAAATGGCGTGGAAAGGCCATTATATAGATTACAAGTCAGTTACTCTTCGTAACCGTTTCTTTTAACTAAAGAATAGTTAAGTACCGCCAATTGCAATACCTTAACTAATTACAAAGAATACGAAAAGAAAGGAAAGAAGAGGAAAGGAAGGAGAAGAGGCAATTGGTGGCCGAGCTCTTGGGAGGGACCCCTTGTCTTGAGAATCCATTGCTGAACTTCTTCAATGACTCAGCTATATCTCGCCACGAGGAACCGACGGCGTGTTGGTTGCGGCCGAGTCAAAATCCCGAGACATCTCTCCATCTCTTTATCAAACTCGATGTGAGTATGATAGTCTTTGTTTGCTTCTTGATATGGCGGTGAAGAGAACAAATTTCCTTTATCTTGTCCTTAGAGATGGAGTCTTCCTTGAAAAGATTATCTTTGACAAAAGCTACGGGCGAGCTTTGATTTCTTGCGAGGACAAGGAACGCGAGTTTTCATCTGAAGATGACAATGCATATCTTTGAAGCAGCGGTGCCCGAGTGTCTTGAAAGCTTCTCCCATACGCATTATTCTTCATTTCTCCTACTGACTTCCTCAGGACTTTGATTTTCCACTCCCGCCTGTAGACCCAAGATTTTGACAGATTGTCCTTAGCATCATCAAAAATCTTGTTCGCGATAAGATGTTCTCATCATCTGTCGGCCCATGAGGCGAAGAGTCTACAATGCAACTACTCGAGCTTAAGCTCTTTATCCATTACCCCAATAGTAGAGGACAGCACATTGCAAATTATCTACCTTTCCATGTATCTTAAAAGCTTCATCGATGAAGTTTAGTCCTAGCAACAAGCATGTCATCTACCATGGCCGATAGCTCTGCCATAGACAGAATACTTGTGCATATCTTTAATACTTTGCACTTCATCTTGGCTTAGAATTACGGGAGGCGGTAGAGCAGTCGGGGGTAGGGTCAAAACTTTTCCTTAGACAAAAGTGACTTGATAAAACTCGTGAGAACTTGGGCTTGTTCTTCTAGGCTGCTCGAATCGTCTGCTGCCCTTTCTCTACCCTTCCAATGACCCTTGTATTTGTTTCTGGAGGTTATGAATCTCACCTTCGGGAGTAGACTCTCCCATAGGGATCCTTGAAAGCTCAAGTCGGATGTCGGCAAGTCGATTCGATTTGTCTCTTGTGGGCTTAGCAATCTCCGGGAATTGCTGACCTTGAGCATCGACACAATCACGGAAGTAGTTACGGCTTTCTTGGCACGAGAAGGAGTGGTGCCCAACAAGGCTGCCCTGACATCAAAATTTAGTCCCAAGCTTTGAGAGGAGGATTTCCTCTTCCTTTTGTCAACCGGCAGAGGTTGCACCCAAGCAAAAAGAGGAAGAAGAATCTGCGGGAGAAGCAAGGGGACCAAGAGACGAGGAGCTCATGACACTCAAGTGCATGCAAATTTGTTGACTCAAGCCGAGATGTGGGTAGAACACTTTGGAGGTAATGGCGGTAGAAGAATCGGTAGTGCTGGAAGTTCGGTGCTCTGGACCTCCTTATCTTTATCTGCTAGATCTTCAGGAACACTTGCAGGAGTTGGCATCTCACTGTCTTCACTTTCACTGAGAACGATGATGTTCTCTGGCCCTATAGGCAACTCTGCCTGTTTTCTTGGAGGGTCATTCTCTGCGGGCTCCTTCTTTACCTCTTTGAGTTTCTTCTTGTATACCTGGGTAGATGGAGAAGGAGTAGATTCCACAGGTCCCTGAGCTGTTGAGGCAGAAGGGGTTTTCACTGGTGTTCCAGACTCTGGAACTGATGCCTCTCTTATGGGTGTTGAGTCATCCTTGGAGCTGGATTCTCCTGAGTGCCTCTTGAATTCTCGGATCTTCTTACTGAACCAGACCCTAGTTCTGATCAAGACTGGAGCAAGAATCTCAGCCAGATCATCTCTCTCTTTCCTGTTCCAATCCAGGTCCTCCAGAGGAGTGTGCTTAATCACATTTTCATACTCATACGAGTATAGTTCAGAATTGTCATCCTGGAGACCTTCAGGAACTTGGTACAGACTGAGTTCTTGGATCAATTGCAGGGAGAACCTGCCACAATGCCTTCTTCTGGCTTCAAAATCATCTGCACAGTCGGCCCAGTAGTCTTCTGTATCTGCCCTATGATGATAGACTATCTTGATGTTTACATTGATGAATTTCTTCAAGTCAAAGCAGGGTTCTTGGCTTGAAGAAATGAACATGATAGGGACCAGGGCTCTTTCTATGTTCTGAGCATCCAGAGCTGTTTTGCATGTGTAGTTTCCCAGAGAGATGGGAAAGTGCAAGCCAGAAATCTTCTTGTCTCTGCAAGTTCTGTGCAACTTGTCTAGCTGCCTGCATATTTCAATCAAGGCCATTTTGTCATTACAGAACATGGGAAGCCGCAGAGGAGTGCTTTCATAACCAGCGAGCCTGATATAAGAAAATTTCCTGAACTGAATGAAATAGGCTCCATATTGTGATATCAGGTTCATGGCTTCGTCTGAAAACCTTCCAGGCAGTGTCACCTTCGAGCAATCTGACCACGTACATGGTGAAAGCATCGTTGACCCTTCGGAAATTCCGATTGCTGGTCTCTAGGGTGAACTGCGGGCAGTAGGCATATACTGGATCATCTTTGTGTGTATCTATGTAAGAGAAGCCAAACCACTGCCTCGATGCCGCTAGGGTATACATAAGATACGAAGTCATGAAGAACTTCTTTGACTGCTGAACGTTAGATAGCTGCTCAGCCAAATTCATACTGATGATCTCTGCCCAGTTGATATTTTGTGTTCCCTCGCACACCATGCTGATGAGCGGGCACATCCAGAAATGAAATTCATTGGTGGAGGGCAAACCCATAACCCGAGCCAGCAGGATTATGAAGTCTGACAGTTCTTCATTGAAATCTACCGGAAGAGGGTTTTGGTCAGGCGAGAAGGACCTTTCTTAGGGTTCTTCAACCAAGACTTCGCCACTCGAGCTTTATATTTATCACTGTCTTGGTCGAACATGGCCTGTGCTTGATCCCGAGAGACGACTATAGCATTTTCCATCTCCGGAATCCTCAGAGCAGCTCCAATGGCGGCAGCGTCTAGCTTGGCAATGAGCTCCCCGTGTACGTTTGTCAATTCGCTCGTAGCGGGGTCGAAGTGAGCTCCGCATGAAATCTGATGTCAGCGCTGCTTTGCTTTGAGATAGGGAATCCTCCGGCGAAAGCTAAACCGCTATCGTTAATCATCTGTGCCATTGGCGTAGGGTTTGCATCTGTCATTCTTGACCAAAAATCGCCGAAGTCTAGATGACGAGCTTCACTGTCTCCGATATTGCTAACGGCAGACTCAAGTGGAGAAATTTGCTCCTGCCCCTGAAACTTGATCTTCATATTGATAGATTTGGAGCTGCGACCTAGACTCTGGAAGGAATTTGCAAAGGGAAGGGATATTTGCGCAGGGAACTAGATTGCAAGGGTTTGAGCAAACGATAGCAAGGAAGCAAATGCGAAAAATGCGAAGGTGGTATGCTTGGTTATATAGCCGTTTGAGGAGCGGAATGAATTTAATGCGCATTGAATACACAACCACCAATTTGAAAAAGCATCATATTCGGAATGAGCGGGAGAAGCTAAGTGTGAATGACACTTGGTACGCTTGGGACAAGTGAGACGCAAATGCACGAAACATGCGGTTCGGCCGGTTCGGGCGAAACAGGGAGAAGACGCACAAATGCATTTGGAACAAATGGGACGAAAATGTGCGAAGTACGCGATTCGGGTGTTTCGGCCGAATTTGGAACAAAGGGCCCGTTTGGACTTGGGACATTCAGGACAAAAAGTTCCGGAGTACGCGACTTGACCGGCTCGGCCGAAAATGGAACAGGGCGCATTTTTGAGAATGGGAAAATGGCAAAGCAGGCGCATTTTTGAGAATGGGACATTTGGGGCAAAAAACCGAAGGAATCGTGGGGGCAAATCGGCCGAAATTGGAACATTCGCATTTTTCGATTTGGGACATTTGGGACAAAACGACGGGCCCAAAATGAGAGCGATTTGGGGACTTCGGCCGATCGGGGAAGCAGAATGCACTCGTACTTGGGACGAGATGGGACAAAAAGTTCCGACAGGCCGAAAAGTTCTTCAACTCAAAATTTTGAAATTTTTACTCTTATCGAGCGGGAAATTTTGAGTGGACAACAAGATTAAGCTGATTCAATATGGTGGCAATAGCCATGACATTGCGCACAAAAGATGAGTTAGTAAGTATGATTCTTTTTGAAAAAATTGTAGAAATGAGGACATTTTTGTGAATTTTGTGAAATTTGATATTTTAATTTTCTAGGGATTTTTGACACAGGTAAGAATGACCAGGTGCTAACATCCTCGAGACACCTATGCCCAAACATAGGTGCTGGTGACCTACTCCTAGGTGCATGTGTCCTGCTCTTTGGACGCGACAACCTAAGATCATGAAAATTCATGCTTATTGATGGTAGTAGTAGTTGTTTTTACATGTATATGAGGTTCTAACATAATGTTTTTTTATGTTGTTTAGTGTTTTGCAGAGGGGTATCCGTTCAAGTGAGTTTTGTGGAGGTCGACACTTGAGCCCTCTATTGGGATTGGGCCTATCGGACGTAGTGTGGGATGTATTAGACTGTGCCATCTTACAACACATAGTGAGGATGGGTGAGGTACCCCGTAATATGTTGATGATTACTGTATTATATAAGAGGTGGTGCACAAATACTTGCATATTTTGGTTTCCTACCAGAGAAATGACTGTGACTCTGGAGGATGTATATTACATATTGTGGCTACCAGTGGTGGGTGAGAGGGTTTAGGTGATAGCCATAGAGGATGCAAAAGGATAGATGAGGGCCAATAGTTGGTATTTTACATGGACCTAGGTTCGAAAGAGACCCATATCAGCCTAGATGTCATATTGAGATCAAGTGTTTCATGATTTTGGAAGTTCATTATAGTGGTGATTGCTTCATCAGTGGCTATGGAGGGAGGAGGTGTAGGAATCTTGTATAAGATGCATGATATTTGGTGTTGTATAGAGGAGGATGGTACCAAATATGCATGGGATCTTATATAGATTTACACATGAGGATCATGATGGTGGGATTAGAGCTACCACATTATTACACGTATGGGAATATGAGAATATTACAATACTTAGGCTAGTTGGAGGACTATGTGTAGAGTGGGCGAGACTGATATATTTGTTTTGAGGTGGGTAGGTATTCGGAGCATGAGGTTAGACATTGATATGTATAGATTGATGTTGGATCGCATGGGGCCCGGTGCCATTATATGGAAGCCATATCGATATTACGAAGTGTGGAAAGAAGATGGAGTGGAGCTATGATTTATTTCTTGGGTGATGTGGTTGGAGGATCGGTTTCGTGAGGTTTTGAGTTGCTTCGGGTAGAGCGTATATCACGATAATTTGGTATTGATCAAGATGTGCCCCTAGATCTGTATATATGGGTGTAAGATACTAGAGCACCGAGGAGAGTAGGGGAAAGGCTAGGACCCACAACAACATAGCTAGTGACCCTTGGTTAAGAAGAGGTAGATGTGGTGATAGAGTCTATATAAGTTGATGATGTAGGGTGTACTTGAAGCCTATAGTGCATGGTTATTAGTGCACCGATGGGTGATATTATTTCAGCGGTTTTGATGTGGAGAAACCTCGCTAGTTGGAAGAGTAAAGGGGCACACAGTGTCCCTAATGGTGATGGCATAACGGTGTTGATATCGAGCGTGAGTATTTTTTGTTGATAGTTGTGATTTTTACTTAGTTTTTTTATTGAGTTGTATCATGTGTACGAAATAATTCTATTTTTTGATGGTTATAGGGGATATTTATTGTTCATTGATTATTGATACATCAATCCACACATTTATGTAGAATGCACCCACTGATGTGCCCATGGGAGGTGGCATGCTAGAGCAATTGGATGCTATTTGGGGTGAGCATGCACGCTTTTTTGGTCCAATGGTTATAACGACAACTAATTGTTTTTTTTTTTTGAGTGAGTGAGATGAGGCGGGAGTGGAGATGCAGTGAGCTAGGGAGAATGTAGGTGGAGGAGCCCTAGTGTATGATGTGTTCACGAATTATGTAGAGCTATAAGGGTATTTTGTGGAGAAGTCAGCCGATTTAGCCTTATTATGCAACCAGATAGAGAGATATAGGGGCCACAACTAGCGATGTAGATTGAGCGGTGAAGTATCTAGTTCTAGAGCTCCCACAGTTGTATATAGCAACAACGATGATGATGTATGACATGTATTGATATAGTAATGTATGGTGGTTTCCCCCCAAGTGATTGTATTTTTGTAACTATGAGTTTTGGCGATACATATAGATGGATGATATACATTTTTGCATTGTATTGATGTGTTATTGATATGTGATCTGATGATTGTTGTTAATATGCATTTATTTGATTTGGATTGTGTAAATAATGATATTTACTAATGGATGATAATGGATATATAAGTGATGAAACATTATAGTATATATATGAATAATGATAAATGGTAATAAATGTATGTGTAAAATGAATGATGAGAAAAATCTATGTGAATGAGATGATTGTAAACAATTTATGTAATCTTGTGTTAGTGTGATGAAGAGGTGGGAAGAATAACAATGCCCACTAACATGTGTGAATGAAGATGAGGTTCATTTATATAATACCCCTCAACAATCAAGAATGAACCATAAAGAAAGAGTGTGTCATCAAGAAATGGTGTGATAGTGTATGCTAGATAGATATATCAATAAAACACACTGCCTGCGCAAAGATGGAGCGGGATTCTTATTGTAACATATCCCTTAATAGACATGTAAGAACCATGAGAACATAAGTTCATCACTGGGTGGTGAGGTGAGAAAAGTTACCTACCAGAGATTAAGGGGAAGCATGTGAAGTGGAAGTAGCATGAGTGTATGAACCAAATTGAATTCTTGATGAGATGGTGCCAATGATGGGAGATGCAATGGTGGGAAGTAAAGATGTTGATGACTTAAGAATCCAATGTGAAGTAGGAGTACTACGCAGTGGATGAGATGGTGCAAGTGATGGATGAATGAGATGGAGATTGTGCATGAATAATGACCTTAGGCGGTGGGTAAATAACTACCTTAGAACTAGGGAAAAGAGATAACTGAACTAAAGAAGTAGCATACTTTACGAAATTGGAGAAACAAACCATTCACGAGAGAGAGATTCAAATAAAATGACCCCATTGTCTTCTAATTATTGTAATTTATCATGAAGGGCATAACAATCATTGTCACAATGATTTTGATGCGATGATAATTTCAATAAGAATGATCACACCGACAATGCAAGCGATGCTCATGATGATGTTGATTAGAAGGTAATCAAATTAAGTGCTTATCAAGAAAATCATGTAGCACTTCATGAGGCCTAAAAATGTGAGAAATGTAATGGTTTCCAAGGAGGAGATGGAAAATACTTAGGTGTAGAACAACACGGTGGTGGAGAAGGAACATGCCTGTGAGGCGAGAGGATATGGAGACCTTAAAGGATGCTTGAAAGATGGAAGTGGAGAAGAATGATAAGGAAATACAACAATAGAATAATTAGAAGGAGGATCTATAACATGTGTAGTAATTAAATATTTTCTAGATCAATGACTTTATAGCATAAGAGTGTAAATTATTCACATGTGGCATATTGTAATCATTGTTTTAGAGAAGGAATTAAGCCTTGAAAAAGATAAATTATTTGTCTAGATCAACAAGATGAAACACTAGCTGATGCATGTAAGAATTAAATCATAGGATGTAATCAAGAATGGGTTTTGTCTTTCCTTGATGTAAGCTAGGTAGGTAATCATGTGTGACTCTAGGACCATTGTTGAGCATAAAACATATGAGAAAAGCATCTTCCATGTCATAATATGTGTTGATGGATCCAAAAGGTAGATGAGTGTACCATTGAAGAGCTTCACCTACTAGACTATGATAAAAATATTTGAGTAATAATCGATCATTTGAGTAGGATGCCATAGCTAAACGATAATGCTTGAGATGTAGATATGGATTGCCGATCAAAGCATGAGAATGTAGGCATGATGAAATCCTTAGGAAATGTTGAATTGTAAATTTTCTTTGGAATGGGATTTCCATGAAGAGAATTATTATCAATAGACACATAATAGGCCTTGCTTTCAAGAGTGAGAGACTAGACCTGAGATTGTAATTGTCCAACAACATGCATGAGTGATAAAATGTCATGTGAAGGAATTATGGGAGATGTGAGAGGCACATTGAGAGGTTGCAATTTTCCATTATGAGTGATCATGGGAACGTGAGAAGAGGAAGTAGAGGATGAAGATGTGATAGGAACACTAGATGTAGGTGCAGAAGAAGTGAGAGATGCTACACTAAGAGGAATAGAAGAAGCAATAGGAATAGCTTCTAGAGAAGAAGAAGAAGAAATAGGTGGAGATGAACATGGAACATCGAGATGAACATCCAAATGAATAATGATAGGAGGATAAGAAGATGTAACATTGATAGAAACATTAGGAGTAAGTTCAGAATAAGTGATAATAGAAGGAGGAGAATCATCATGCATGCTAATACATGAAACCTCAAAAGGAGATGAAAGCAGAGTAGAAAATTCACATTCAACATAATAAAGAGATATAACATGCTCACTAATAGATTCATCATCACTAGTAGATAGAGTTTCACATGCCAAAGTAACATATACAAAATAAGGAGAAGAACTATCGAAAGATGTATTGTGAAAATCATTAGAAGCATTTTTAAAAATATGAGAAACACGAGTTATGACTTTACAATCATCCTGATTATTATGAGAACTGGCATTATCTGTATGTATATTTTCATCAAGACCAAGCATATAATTAATGATATCATCATCAAGAGTTTCAACAGAAATAAAAGAAGGTGGAGTATTCCTAGATCCCATGGAATAAAAAGGAGCATAACTGAAAAAAATTTCCTCTAGAGAAATTATGTTGAAGGAAGAATGGGAAAAACTAGTAGGAATATTTCATTCAATGGCGAGAAGGTGTTTTTGAACCTTAGAATCAACACGAGGACTCAAATAATGAGCATTAAGTTTAACGTCATAAACCTCATCAGGGAATAGGGTTGATGCTCTCATGATGCATGGATTTCCTAGGAGATGAAGAGCTACTTTTTGTCATTACATTGTAGTGGATCCTAGGGAAAAGAGTTATAATATACGAGTTCACCAAAATAATTCAATAAAATATGAATATTTTATTAAAATCTAAATGTAAATTTGCTACAATGATATATAATGAAATACAAGAGGTAAGATTTTTTTATTGACTACCCTATGAAAGAAAATGAGAAAGTTAGGATGCTTATCTTAATTTCACTTATCCCAAAGTGTGTTTGAGTTGAAATAATTGATGAAATAGAGACTCAGGGTGTCACAACTACAATAAAAAATGCAAAAGTTTTGGGAGTGCTTGGACTAGGGCACCGAGACCTCTCTGGGTGATGGAGTCTCGAAAAAGCTCGGAACCTGGTTTTTCAACGTCACTAGGGTTTTCTCTTATTCAGCGATGATCACTTATATATGGAATTTGAATCACCAAGGAACCTGTAAATTTGCAACAAAAATTATTTCCTACAAAATCCTCAAACTAATTCAAATCCTAAAAAGGATGCAATATGAGGGGTCGATTGTCCTCATTGTCACAAACAAGTTAACTTACAATTGAGCACTACACTATATCTCAAACCCAATGTATTTTTATGTGTGCAATAGTTCTCCTAGGTTTCCCTTGCACCAATGACTCCAAGATGGATACTAATAGCTAGATAGAATTCAAATGTATGGGATGGAATTCAGAAAATTCCCCTTACTATACAGTGTGTATGCAGAAATAATGCACCAAAATATATAGATAGCCCTTGACAAAAAAATTTCCCACCATTATAATGGTATGTATTTTGTGTTTATAAAGGGATCTCTTGCTTGAATTTCGACAATAATGACCTGATATGCCGACTATGATCTTGGGATAGGAGTGAGAAAACTGAAAAGGCTGACCATAAATGTCCAAAATGAGAAGAAGAACAAAGAGGCCATGGGCACCTAGGATAGACAAGAGCACTTGGGTGCTACTTTATAGTCTGGGTGCTGGTGTCTAGAGACAAGCTGACAACAAACGTGTGAATACCGATAGATAGGGATCCTTGTGACTGGCGGCGAGAAATGTATGTAGAAGTAGAGATCGAGAGATAAATCAATAGAAATAATAAAAGAAAATAGATGGACTAGACAATGGGTCATTAGTGAATAATTTTCTTACGCAAGATCCATACATAAAACAACATACTTGGTGGTATAGTAGAATAATAGTATATGTGTGATTTTGTGTCTATAGGATATCACAAAGATTAGTAACATGAGATGTGAAATATATTGTAGCATTATCTAGGGAATAAGGTATTTGAAGGTAATTATATACAATGACATAGGTAGAAAGGATTGCATGAATATTATGTAACCAAGGATGACCTAAAAGTATATTATAAGTGAGATCACGAGGCATAACATAAAATAGAACAAGAAGGGTGCAATCACCTACAATAATGGGAAGATTCATTTCTCTTGGAAACACTCGCTTAGGAGTGTTATCAGAGCCACATATACATAGAGTAGATGGAGTTAGATTAGTGGTAGAAAATCTTATTTGATGGAGAAAGGAAATGTTTCATATATTAAGACCAGATCTATTAATAACTAAAGAACACTTAACAAGCACATTATGAATTTGAACCTGAATATATTGTTAGCATAGACAACGCATATTTTTATATTAGGCTAGATGTTATTATTTATTCCATTATTCACTCGTATAGTTTGTAACTACTCCGCCTATTCCAGGTAGTCTTTTTTATTCATGTACCTATAAATATATGACGTGGTTCCATTGTTTAAATAGAATGATTAAGAGATATTCAATCTCTAATTAATCTCCTCAATTTCCTCCTCATAATTTGGTATCAAGAAGAACATCGATCTTTGACTTGTGTGTGCATTTGAAGGATATTAGAAGTTGCGTTGTGGAGGAATGACCTTTGTGTGTTTGAAGGAGCAAATAAAATCCATGTAGAATTTGAAGGATACGTGTCGAAGATTATCTTTATCGGGAACTTGCTCTTGGACATGTGGGAGAAGTCTTATTTAACTAGCATTAATATTTCTTTGTCTTCATTAAGTTCTAGCAACCTTCGTGGTGGAGTCTCTTTGATCTACTTAGAGTCTTTCCTAAGATGTGGACATTAGAATCAACTTGCATGGAAAAGTGAAAAAGTTGTGTAAGAACTTGATATCAAATTTTCATTTCTTGCGTGGGAAGTTTTGGTATTGCGTGAAGACTAGACATGGAGAAGCGTGCGTGGAGCTTTCTATACACACCTTCATGGAAATTTGACATGTTTTTGTTGCATGGAAATAAATAATACCTTTTTGCATGGAAGTTTTAAGTTATTGTTTTATTATTGTTGTAATAACTGTTGAAATAAATAAATAAATAAATATTTTTTTAATTTTATTTTATTCCAATGTTTGCACCAAAAATTCTACTTTCGGATGCTCAGTTGCTTAAAGGGTTGAATTATGTGGCCTGGAAAACAAAAATGCGTACAATCCTTTAGTTTGAGGGATTATGGAGCATTTTCATAGGGTTCGTACAAGTTCCAACAAACCCTGATGAGCTCATTAAATATGAGATCGCAAGTGCTAAAGCATTGATGATGATAATGTTGAGTATCACCGATGACATGCAACCGCATGTTCGGGATGTAGAGAAACCAAAGGAGGCATGGGACAAGCTTGCTACCATCTTTGAGGTGAAGAATAAGACTAAGGTTCTCCATCTTCAGTCAAAATTACATACCCTATCTATGGGGCCGATGAGAAAGTTGAGGAGTTCTTACGTCGAGTGGTTGAGCTACGAATGGAGTTAATAGCTCTTGGTGAGAAGGTAGAAGATATGATTCTGGTTCCAATCACCTTGAGGGCACTCCCTTCTAAGTTTTGATTCTTTGTTACAACACTAAATGTATCCAACAGGGTAGTGATATTCAAAGAACTCGTGAACTTATTGCAGCAGGAAGAGGCAATCAATTCAGTCCAAGATGAGGCCCAGGACAAAGCCCTTTTCTCAAGGCCCCAATGTGGCTAGAAGAATAAAAAAGGTCCCCAGTGAAGCAATCACAAGCAGATCAAAATCAAAAGCCGCAAGCTCAAAAGTCCAAGCGATGGTGTCAAATCTGCAAAACCAATACTCATGAAACTGATCATTTGGTACAATGGCTTGAAATAGGGGTCTTTGAGTCAAACAAGCACATCAGGGTGCAATGATTTTCAAATTCCAAATGATGTTCCCATTAGAGAAAGCAAAAGAGACATCTCGCAGCCTAATAAGATGATGACTATGATGAAGAGACATCAGAAGGAGACAATTATGGTAAGAACCTTGTACTCGTCTCTCAAACTTCTCAGCCCATGAAGAAATTATGGTTGATAGACTTTGGTGCAAGTAAGCATATGTCAAGTGAAAAGAAACTATTTGATTCATTGAACGAACAACCCACTAGAGATTGAGTTCGATAGCGGATGAAAAAGAATACATTACAGAAGGAATAGGAAATGTCACCATTCCTCCGAGACCACACAAATGTCTACTTACAAATGTACTATATGTTCTGTCTTGACTAACAACCTCTTTCATCGGTGACTTAGCTCTTGAATCATTGCCTTAAGGTATAATTTCTTGTCCAAAATGGCATTAAATCATGTTTCATCTCTAGACAAGGTACGGTTATTGCTAGAGCATTTCTAAAAGATAATTTATTTGCTTTAAATTTTGTTTCATCTTCTGCAATAGCTTTATCTGCCTCAATAGTAGAATCTACAACCCTCTGGAATTTTAGATATGGTCACTTATCGGTTAGTTCATTGCATCAAATGAGTTCAAAAGAAATGGTCCATGGACTACCCAAATTGTCCATTTCCTTTCCTATTTTCCCTGGATGTCTTGCAGGAAAACAACACGAGGATCTGTTTAAGACGAGCACCTTCAATGCCAATAAGTGTCTAGATGTAGTTCATACCGATTTGAATGGGCTACTACCTACTTCATTTTCAAGATATAAGTACTCCAACTATTTGTGGGTGATCACTCTCACAAGATGTGGGTGTTTTTCCTAAAGAAGAAAAGTGAGGCTCTTCAACATTTCTAGAATTTCTATCATCGATGTTGTGAAAGAGACTGGACAACCACTTCTTCTACTTCACTCAGATCGAGGGGGAATTCACATCAAATAATTTCTTGGCCTTCTTGAACCAACAAGGTGTTAAGTAGAACCTGATTACTCCCTACACACCCCAACAAAATGGCATTGTTGAGCGTCGCAATCGCACAGTGATGGAGATGGCTCACTACATGCTAACAATAACAAAGCTAGAGGAACATTATTGGGCTGAAGCATTACAGAAAACTGTATATCTTCTCAACAGGGCACCGAAAAATATTCTACAAAATAAAACATGAGAAGAGGTATGGAGTGGTAGAAAGCCATCAATTTCTCATTTACGAGTATTTGGTTGCACAACATACATGCATGTCCCAGCTCAGAAGAGAAAGAAGGTTGAGCCGAAGACACTCCTGTGCATCCTACTTGGCTATAGCACTACCTCAAAGGCTTACCATCTCATGGATCCTAAGACAGAAAATATATGAGATTCGGGACGTGGTTTATGATGATTCATCCTTTGACTCAGTAGTGACAACAAAAGAACCATTACCAACCACCTCTCACCGACTAGTCTCTGAATTAGATGATTAACTAGAGGAGACTACTCAGAGAAAATATGTGATTCTAGGAGAGATATTTGTTGACCTTAGAGAACTGGAGAATGTGACTCCACATCAATCCACATGGAAATGACATATTTCTTCTCAAAAGTAGCCAAGTTCTCATCCAAAGTGGGTACAAAGCACCATCAAGGACTCACATTTGCAACAACTCCTAGATACATCATCCGAAGTCAAAATAAGGAGTCAAACAAGAAATGAGGTAAAATTTGCACTCATGAGTTCACTGATTAATAGCTCTGAGCTTGATAATGTTCGTGAAGCACTCAGTCAACATCAATGGAAGGAAGCCATGGATATAGAAATTGACTCACTCAAGAAAAATCGACATGGGAACTTGTCAATCTACCTACAGGAAAGAAACCCATAGGCTGCAAATGGGTTTTCAAAACAAAATATAAGGTAGATGGATCCATCGAAAGAACAAAAACATGACTTGTAGCAAAAGGATATACTCAGAAAGATGGCATCGAATATAAAGAAACCTTTACACCCACTGCAAAGATCAAGACCATCATAGTTGTTTGTGCACTGACAGACAGAAAGGATGGAGACTTCAGCAGATGGATGTCAAGAGTGCTTTCCTAAATGGTGATCTGAAAGAAGAAGTGTACATGACCCAACCTGAAGGATTTGTTGATGAATAACATCCTAAGAAGGTATTTTGTCTCATCAAATCATTGTATGGACTGAAACAAGCTCCAAGGGCATGGTATATCAAGATCAACGATCACCTTTTATAGCATGGGTTCACTTGTAGCCCCTTAGATTCCAATTTGTATATAAAGAAGGTAGGAAAATAAATTATCATTCTTGTTGTGTATGTGGATGATCTTTTGATCACTAGCAGTTCATAAGATTAGGTTGATATTGTTAAGAATGATCTCAAAAGAACCTTCGACATGACATATTTGGGGCTATTACATTATTGTCTTGGCTTGGAGATATGAAAAAAGGAGCATCACATTTTTGTGTCCCAGATAAAGTACACCAAGAAACTCCTAGAAAAATATAGAATTTCATACTATAAACCTATATCCACTCCCATGGAGAAAGGCTTGCAACTTTCAAGATTCTAAGACTCACCTCAAGTAGATGCTACTCTCTACACAAATTTTTGGAGGGCTCATCTATTTGACATATACCAGACCAGATCTATGCTATGTTGTTAGCTATCTTTCTAGGTTCATGCAGGAGCCAAAGAAATGTCACTGGACTACAACAAAGCATGTTTTGAGATATGTCCAAGGAACAACTAATTATGGTCTGGAATATAAGAAGAATGATCAATTCTTCTTATAGGGATACGTCGACTCAGACCACAATAGATCTATTGATGACAGGAAGTCAACCACATGATACATTTTTCATCTTGGATCTGGACCTATCTCATGGATAAGAAAGAAGAAAAATATTGTTTCTATCTCATCCACAAAGGCAAAATATTATGCCACACGAGGAGTTGTATGTGAAGTGATATGGTTACGTCGCATTTTGGATGACATGGGAATTCCTGAAAAATAATCACCTATTCTCTATTGTGACAATCAGAGTGTGTTGAAGCTCATGCAAAATCCAGTCTTTCATGAATGAACAAAACATATTGAGATTGATTGTCATTTCATTCGAGAGCACGTCTTGGACCATCACATTTAGCTCCAGTATTGTCCCTACGAAGCACAAGTAGATGATATTCTCACCAAATCCCTTGGAAAAGTGAAATTTGAACTTTTTAGGGGTCACATTTGCAAGAATAATGTAATAAGGGGGGAATGTTAGCATAGACAATGCATTTTTATATTAGGTTAGTTGTTATTATTTATTCCATTATTCGCTCGTATAGTTTGTGTAAATTACTCCACCTATTCCGGGGAGTCTTGTTTATTCACGTACCTATAAATATTGAATGTGGTTCCATTGTTTAAATATAATGATTAATATATATTCAATCTCTAATTAATCTCCTCGATTTCCTCCTTATATATTGATCCATAGGGATCCAAAATGACTCTACTTCATCAAATCAGTCAAGACTTTAAGAAGGAAAAATAACACAAAGAGGTTTTGTCTCTTTAGTAACAAGATTGCCTCTCTATGTAGAGTGGCAGTTACAAAACTGCCACCCAACCGGGGCGGCGGTCCCTGGGACCGCCGCGATCTTTATTGGGCGGAGGTTCTAGCTCTTTCAAATAGAAAACAAAAATATTAAACAAACAACCCAAAATTTGGAAGGTTTTATGTGTCTCTTCTCCTCTATGACATTTTCCATTCTCGGTGCTGCGGGAGGAAATGAGAAAGGCTATAAATATATGTTTGTAGAAAAGAATAGGATCAAATCATGAAAGAAAGTGAGAAAGAATTTCTGAGTTCTGGAATTATGTTTTGTAGAACAAATGAGTGTTGAGATAGAGAAAGCAAGAAATTGGGAGGAAGTTTGAGATATTATCTACTTCTCTTTCATACTTATTGTTTGGAATTGGCCAATAAAAGTGGGAGGAAAGAGAAATTTCCCTTCGCGACTAGTTTTTCCTCCTTTGGAGGTTTCTAGGATAAAACTTGTTCGTGTTAACGAGTTTATATTCTTTCCTTTCTGTGATTGTGGATTCTAAGCATAAGAAAAATTGATTCACTAGCTATCTCTACCATTTTCTAATAGAAAGTAAAACAACAACATTAATTTGTGTTTCTATGGATAATTCCAAAGTTGAATATTTTACAAATCATTTTGATATTAGAGCTAATAAGTATCCAGGAGTGTGGTATTTGTTCTTGGATTTGTATGACAGTGACGATATCTAAAGGCAAAGAGGCTTTACCTTGTGATCCAAAAAGTTCTACAAAGAAGTGGAAACATAGAATTTGGGGACAAATGGAGGAAGAGAACTTGGTCCGTAGAATTGATATGTTGGAGACCATGATGGATAGGATGTTTAGAAGGCAAGAAGAGCTTGAAAATTTGCAAAATACAACTTTTGTGAAACAAGACTCCATGGACTCGTTGGTTCGAGGCTTAGCTGAAACGTTTGGCATAGGAAGGAGCCACCATGAGAAAATTTATGGGGAAGAGCATGAAGAAGAGACTTCAAACGCAATACAAAGGGTAAAATCTGATCATACTCCCTTTAAAGTTGAAAAAAGGTTGAGATTAAAAGCTTTGAAGCACAAATAGATGCAAAGTTGCTTGATAAATGGTTAAAACAATTCGAATTCTAACTTAGCATCCATAGTGTCACTAAGGCATAGAGGATCACCTTTGCACGTCTCAAAATGGAGGGACATGATCTAGTTTGGTAGGAAACCCATCTCGACCACTTGTGAAAAGAAGAAGCATCCTATTGTGAAATCTTGGCAGAATTTAAAGAATTAGTTAGAGCTAACCTCTATCCTATTGGCCACATGACTGACCAAATGATTAAATGGTAGTATTTTAGACATGGTAGTGATCAAAGTGTGTAGGACTATACTATGAAGTTTGAGGCGAGCCATGTTGCTAAACAGGACTTGGAGGATGAGGATATTCGACTTAGTACTTGGGAGGACTTCACACTCACCTTCGAAGAAAATTCATCTCCACAAATCCCAAAGATATCAATGAGGCATGTGTGCGGGAATACTACATAGATTATGAAAAGAAACAAGAAGAAGCAGAGCTAAGGAAAAGCAATGACAAATCAATAGAAAAAGAGTATGGGAAAACAAGTAACAAGGGTAAGTGGAAAGGGAAAGGTAAAAAAACTACCTATACTTTTAATACTTGTAAAGATCCCAAGAATTTTTTTAATAATTGTGATATCAATGGTCATGCGATGCTACATGTTGGAAGTTTCATCTAGAGTTACACGAAGAACCAAACCAAGGAATCAAAGAATTCCATGATAGCTGTAAAAATAAAAGGGGAGGTGGAAATCGAAGATGACTATGATGTAGATGAAAGGCTTGGATGCATGGACACCAACATGGATAGACAAGAAGAGGAGAAGAGTAGACTACTCCAGCTCAAAATCTAAATCATCGAAATAAGGTAAATGCTTTGGTTGATACCGGTTCTCAGTCTAACTTGATTTACAAGCAAAGTTGTAAAGAAGCTTGGTCTTGAGACTTACGAGCATCCACACCCTTATCCTTTGGGTTGGGTGAAGAAGGGTGTTTAAATTCAGGTAACAAGAAGATGTAAGGTCAAGTTTGGGATAAATTCCTAGTATATTGATGTTTTGGAAGCTGACATTATTCCACTTGATGCTTTTGATGTTGTATTCGGGAGTCCTTACTTGTATATTAGGGATGTTATATTTATGAGAAGGAAAACCGGTATAGATGGGTCAAGGATGGGATCAACTACAACATTTGGGCACACTAGTGTAAGACACGGGTTACTATGGTGAGTGCTAACCAAGCAAAATGACTTATTCAGGAAAATCATAATCAGTTTTGTTTACTTTTGTTAAAGGATAAACAAGATGGGGTAGAAGTTTCAGATATTTCTAACCAGGGAAAGCATGATTTGGATAGTATTATTCAGTCTTTTCAGGAATTATTTTAGGCTCCCAGTGGGTTACCACCAAAACGGGAAGTAGAGCATGAGATTCAGCTATTTCCAGAGTCCCCTCTACCGAACATTGGGTTGTATAGGCAATCCTTGCTTAAAAGTAATGAAGACAAGAAACAACTCCAGGAACTACTATACTAAGGGGTGATACATCCGAGCACCTCACCATGTGATTCAGCTATTGTGATGGTGCCAAAGAAAGATGGTTCTTGGAGGATGTGCATCAATTACTACGCTTTGAACAAGATCACCATAAGGAATAGATATCCACTTCCCCACATACATGATCTCTTGGACCAGCTTTAGCATGCCAAATTCTTCATGAATTTAGATCTCAAGTCAGGTTATCACCAAGAATGAAGGAGAAGGATATGTGGAGGATTGCCTTAAAAACAAAATAGGGTTTGTATGAATGGTTAGTACTTCCTTTTGGGTTATTCAATGCACCCACTACATTTATGATATTGATGAATGATGTATTACGGGATTTCATAGATTCATGTGTCATTGTATATCTAGATGATATCTTGATTTTTAGTGCCACATGGGAAGAACATCTAACTCATTTACAAAAAGTCTTGCAAGTTCTCAGGGAGAAACAACTACTTTGTAATATGAAGAAATGTGAATTTTCCAAAAATTTACTTATCTATCTTGGGCACGTGGTTGGAGGAGGAGAGCTATGAGTGGATCCAAAGAAGGTGGAAGCCATCACTAATTGGCTAACACCAACAAGATCCACAAAGACTAGGAGTTTTGTGGGAGTAGTACAAGTACATGCGGAAGTTCATTCTAGGCTTCTCCATGATTGCAACACCTCTACACACAATGGCCATAAAGATTAAGGGTTTTGATTGGGGTAAGGAACAAGAAAAATCCTTTGAGTTATTGAAATACAAGATTAGTCATGCTCCATTACTTTCTCTTCCTAATTTGCAACAACCTTTTGAAGTAGAGACAGATGTTAGTGATTATGCTATGGGCGCAGTGTTTCTTCAAGGAGGTAAACCCATATGTTATCATTCTGAAACTTTCACTTCAGTAGTTAAAGGATATTCAGTATATGATAAGAAAATGTATGCACTAGTTCAGAAATAAAAAATGGAAGCTTAATTTATTGGGTAAAGAAACTATTGTGCACATTAACCACAAACCTCTCCAGTATTTACAAGCATGGTCTAAATTGTAGTAGGCAAGGCACTACAAATGGATGGGGTTCCTTCAGTAGTTCCATCTGGTGATCAAATACAAGAAGGGTAGTACAAATTTGGTGGCAGACATGTTTTCTAGGCCACCCACATAGGAGAATTTTTCCTATTTTTCCACTATCTCTCAAATCGAGCCCTTCACAAAGGAAGCTTACGGAGAGGCATATGCCCAAGAAAGAGACTTTGGGGTGACATTTCAGTAGTTGCATTCCCAAGGGACTGAAAGGATGGGGATTGAAGATTGTTATCTCAAGGATGGGCTGCTCTACCGATGGGGAAGCTTTGTGTTCCTAAAGAAGAAAGACTTCTATTAATGAGGGAAGCACATACCTCAAAAGTAGTGGGACATTTCGGTGTTGGTAAGACCCTATCCCACTTGCAAAGGTACGTGTATTGGCCCAATATGCAAGAAGAAGTATCAAAATTTATACGCGGATGTAAACTTTGTTATACCAGCAAGCCTAAGACTAGGAAGGAGGGTTTGTATATGCCTTTTTCAGTACCTACTAATATATGGGAGGACATTTCTATGGATTTGGTGGGAGGATTACTTATGTATAAACATGGCCATGACTATCTCTATGTTGTTTTTGATAGATTCAGTAAGATGTGTATTCTTATGGAATGTAAAAAGACAGTAAAATCACCTGAGGCAGCAGATATTTTCTTTGCTAATGTATGGGTGCATTTTGGTTTGCCAAAGTCCATTATTTCTTACAAGGATTCCAGGTTCTTAGGGAATTTTCATACTACTTTATGGGACAAGATGGATACAAGGTTACAAAGGAGCACAACTTTCCATCCACGAGAAAGATGGAAAGAAAAAGGTGGTGAATAGGACTTTGGTTCGGATGATCGGAGGGTATAACAACAAATACCCAAGGACTTGGGATGAGCCCTTAGCCTACATTCAACATTCTTATAACCGGATAATACACACATCCACTATGAAGTTGTTGTTTGAAGCATGCTTGTGATATCTACCTACGAATCCACTAGACATAGCAGTTTGGTAGCAAGATGAGGGTGAGACACAAGACAAAGATGTGACTAGAGAAAAAAATTCAATGAGAGGATATGGAAAATCCATCTCAAAGTTAAAGAATAACTAGAGAAATCTCAGGTCAAGTACAAAGCTAGGCATGATCATCATAGGAGGGAACATAAGATTCATGTTGGAGACATAGTTTGGATTTACTTGAGCAACGAGAGACTACAAGGTCAAGCACAGAAGCTCAAGCCACTACGATATGGGCCCTTCACCAAATTGGAGCAGGTTGGATAAAATTCCTTTCGGCTTGATTTATCGTCATTTATGAGGATGTACTTTGTAGTAAACTGTGAGAACTTGCACCTATATGAGCCATCCATGCTAGATGAAGATGAAGGACTATAGTTACTACCTTCCATTGAGGATTGCGTCTTGGACTCATGAGGTGAATTGGAGGAGGATGTAGTGTTGCAGTAGAAGGTTAGAGAGACTAGGAGAGGTCCGCAGGAGTCTTGGTAGATTGGACTAAAAGGAAAGACACCAAGGTAGGCCTGGTGGTACTCGAAGGAGAAAGTGAGGGAATTATTTCCTCATCTACTCCCCCACTAAGATTTTTGGGACCAAAAGCCTCCTAAGAAGGGGAGGTGTGATCCATAGGGATCTAAAATGACTCTACTTCATCAAATCAGTTAGCACAAAGAAGGAAAAATAACACACAGAGGTTCTATATTTTTAGTAACATGACCACCGCTCTATGCAAAGTGGTGGTTACAGAATCACCACCCAACCAGGGTGGTGGTCTTAGGACCGCCGGTTTGCATTGGGTGGCGGTCCTAGCTCTTTCAGACAGGAAAAAAAATATAAAAAGAATAGCCCAGAATTTGGAAGGTTTTCCATGTCTCTTCTCCTCCATGATGTTTCCCATTCTCCAGTGCATGGTAGGACATGAGAAAGGCTATAAATACATGTTTGTAGAAGATAATAGGATCGAAGCATGAAAGCAAGTGAGAAAGAAGTTCTTAGTGCTGAAATTGTGTTTTGTAGAAGAAAGGAGTGTTGAGACAGAGCAAGCAAGTAATTGGGAGGAAGCGTGAGATATTATATACTTCTCTTTCATACCTATTGTAAATTATGTACTTATTATTTGGAATTGACCAATAAAAGTGGGAAGAAAGAGAAAATTCCCTTCCCAACTAGTTTTTCCTCCTCTAGAGGTTTCTAGGATAAAACTTGGTGTTTATGAGTTTATATTCTTTCCTTTCCTGCAATTGTGGATTCTAAGCATAAGAAAAATTCATTCACTAGTTATATTTTTCACTTTCTAATAGAAATTAGAACAACAACGTTAATTTGTGTTTCTGTGGATAATTCCAAAATTGAAGAGTTTACTGAGATCATATATACAATGTAGGATCATTGTAAAAAATGGTATGATAAGCCATAAGATAATTTTACACAAGCACAATAGACATATAAATAGATTTGTATTGAAAGTGATGTTGATTAAAAAGTGATTGTCATCAAATGAATAAAATGACCATATCTCGAAATAGAATTTTAATTTTATGAAAAAGAGGATTTTTTAAATTTAATGATGTAAAATAAAAAAATCCAAGAGATTGTCTCAAAATGGTGTATTTTTGAATTATTCATTAAATACTAAAAGTGTAATTTTGAATTTCTAACAATTGTACCATAAATTCTAGAAAATAAAAAGAGGTTTTTGTTACATATGTGAAAATTAAAAATAACATCAAAAGAATTTGAAAATAGATTTGTTATGCTTGAGATATGAAATAAAAGTTGATTTGAAAAATAGGAGCCTTAGAAAGTAACCCAAAAGGTAGAACCAACCATGAAACCCTAGGAAAATTTTTACAAATAAGATTTATGGTAGATTATATATGAAAATAGGTTTTCAATCTAAAGATAAGATATAAATATGAACCCTAATGAAATAAGGGTTTTGGATTGGAGAATAATAGATCCGATAAAGAGTGTAAAATTACTACTTACATCACACCACTTGAGTATGCCATTATATGCATGATTCTAAGCAAGAAAACTAGGCATTAAAAATACCTACTTTGCTTTTACATTCCTTTATCCTTTTGATACTCTTATCATTTAATTTTCTAGAATGGCCACTTTACTTGTGAAATTTTGACAACATGTGACCAAGCTCTATATTTGTTATTTTATCATATGAGCATCCCAAAGAGTACCACCCATTAGGGATAGGAGAACCAAAATGCTACTATCCCTTTGGACACTTCTGTAATTTTCCCTCCTTTTCTCAAATTTCAATTACCACATTATTTTGTTGTCTAAAATAACCACTAGGCTATTTTGACAACTTGGAGATTTGATTTTTTACTTTAAAAAAATTGGTTTGAAAATTTGCGGAACACTAGAAGTTAGTGTTCCATGGATTGAATGAAATTAGTGTTTTGCGGAGTTCTTCTAACCTATGAAACAAAGAGAGATTGAACCCGGGAGTTAGATGAAATTCAGATAAGGAAATCAACATAATATTAAGTTATAGTGTTCTTTAGTGTGTGTGAATGCATTGTTCTACTGACTCTACAAGTGTGCGAGAATGAAGGTGATAAGCCCTTGTTTTTCAGGTTTTATCCTATGTGAAACCATGTTTTGTCATGACATCATTTTGCACTATGTATATTATTATCATTTTGTAATTAATACTTTACTATGTTATTGGAAGGAAAAATTGTGCATATCCTTTTTTATTTTCATCTTGTTCTTGCTTCTTCAAAGATGGTTCATGATGGGTCATTGTATTCTCCAATCATTTAATTAATAGATTCTTCTGCTAGTGTCATTATAAAACCAGGGTTGTGTGTCCAAGGCTATATGCAATGAAGCTTTATGCAACTCAATTGTTTGGTGGTTCCTTTTTGGGGTTTTGGTTATTATGTTTCTCTTTGTCTCTGCTAATCTACGGAAATGTAATGCTAAACTATTGAAACAACATTACTATAATGAAATACATTTAATGGAAATACTTTGCTGGAATTGAAATGCACACACCAAATAAATAATAGAATTCAAATAACACACATTCTAAATTGAAATCACATAATTGAAATGACACACTTAGAATTGAAATTGCATGAAAGGAAATAACACACACTGAATAGAAATTGCAGTAAAGGAAATAAGTAATTGCATTCAAATTGTAACTTATCAGAAACCACGAGCATGCATAAACATAAAATCCTCTAGTCACCTTGGTCAAGTGGGCCCTTTCTCTTCCTTGGGACGAAGGTAATATCAACACCACAAGATATTCAAAACAACATCTAATATATTGATTCAGAAAATTTCCATAACATACTCAATACATAACTAGAAAATAGATACTAACTATTATAAACTGTATTGCAGATTACCAACATCAACTAACTACTAAATTGTTCTTCAAGGAGATGTCTATATAGACATATTCGGTTACAAATCATGCCAAAATTGTAGGCACTGAGTTCTTCCACTAACAACCCTATTAAAGTTCATTAAATCCTATGGAACTACTAAAAACAAGATCCATGTTTATAGGCTATCAATGGAAAAAGTCTTCCATGACTACATGATGGCTCTAGACTCAGACTCCTTGATTACAATTCCCGAATTGGTAGTAAATGCCCACTATTATCCTACACATGTCACCACATTTCACTCATAGATGTGATTAGCGGGAGGTTCTACGGTTAAAAGTTACATGAAACAAAACAAGATAAATGCATTAAAATAACTAGGATATAACTACATAAAGCATCCCTATGCATTAATTAATCATTTTAATGAAAAATCAATAATCATATAGATGATATAAAAAATTAAAATAATTCACTCATCATCTCCCTTGCACTTTACTTTTTGCATGTCCCTACTGCAACTCATCTTTTCCACCCCAAGGCCAAGTTTTTGTGTCATATTATATTCTTCAAATTGATTTGCATATTGTTTCTAGGTTACTTTACATCCCTTATTGTTTGAAATAACTTCCACCCAAGTTGTGAAACTATCATGTGACTTGGTAGTGTTATTCTCGCTTAGGTAGTAATCAGTTTTAGGAGAAGAGGTAGCCTCACTTTGTGTTCCTACCCACTCATCATTGTATTCCTTGTCATTTTTTTGAGACAACTACCGAATTATTGTAACAATGCATCACCCCTCCGCATAAAAATTCTAATATTATGAGGGAGATAACTTCTAGAAGAGCTTCATCATCCTCATAAAATAGGGAATCAGGTCTTTAAGAGGAGCATTTGTCATAACCTTGAGATCAAAGTCTAGTAATTGAAATAGGTCGAAACAACTTGACTACTTATTTCTACTCTTTTTCCCCTAATTTTCAAGTAGGTGGCTTCAAAATTTATTAGAAACTCATCAACTAAATTTTCATTGAAGCCCTCAAATTTCCTAATAAATTCTAGCCAACCAACATCATAAAATACCTGGGAAATTGTAGCATTCCGGAGTAGTGGGTTTGGAGAGTCTGGTTCATATTTCTTCTTCTACCCCATAATATAGATGAATTTAGAAAGTTTTGCAAAAGAATGATGTTGTGTTCAAACTCATAGAGAAATGGCATGAAGTGTTTGGCGAGTGAAAATTTGAAATATACCACAATATTTTAATTGCCTTAGGTCGGTGCAAAATTGGTGGCGTGAAAAGTTGACAGGACCAAGTATGCATGGGAATTTTTAATGCATGGTACAACACACACCCCATCATATTGAATAATAATGCCACCTTTCCTTCTTATAAAACATCTCATCCTTTTCTTAGAAATTTGACACATGTGGTATCATTGCTAATTATGATTCATTACACCCCACTCCACATCACAAGATTTTGAATGATATTCCTAATAAATGCATTGAAAATTATGTATTGATTTAATCATGCTAAGTAAATGCGATGGGGGAGTTCTTCAAAAGTTAATATCCATAGCGAAGTAAAATTCACTTACCCTTGCCAACTCAGCTTCCCAATATCCGTAGATTTCCACATCCTACGCTCATAGAGAAAATGTGAGTAGTGTACATTCTAACAATAGACATTCCCACCTTTATTGAAAGCATGAAAAAAAAAAAAAAAACTACAATATAAGGGAAAGAATATTGAAATTATGATCATCTTTCTTTATTCAAATTTAAAAATGACTACTCATGATGGGAAGAGCTAGGCTCCTCCACTGAATCCATTTCCTCGCATAACAATATATCTTTGTTGAAGTTTTCTTTATTTATATTGTGTTGATACATCCTTAATCTATGTCCACTCACCAAAAGAGTTATTCTATCTCCATCAATCAGAAACAATCTCACAGATCCATTATCAAACACTTATTGATATGGTATGGTCTCAACCATCTTTTCCTTGGCTTACCTTGAACTGTTGATACTTTAAGTCAAAAAGTAAGATCCAATATCCCTCATTGAACTTCCTATATTTTATACAAGAATCATGTCAATATTTTCTTTGATGTTGAAGAATCTTAGTTTGTTGATGTGCCTCCATCCTCATTTCATCCAGCTCATTCAGTTGCATTACTCTCTCACATTGTGCTTCATCCAAATCAATGCCAACTTCCATTGTTGTCCTCCAAGTCTGCAATTCAAACTCAATGGGTAATAGTGGCTTCTTCCCATACACCAATTCATATGGGGAGAAACCAGTAGTGGTCTTTTAGGTTGTATTGTAGGCCCAAACCACTTTTGGTAGTTTTGGTACCCAGTTTTTTCTATCTGCATTGACAACTTTGGTTAAAATATTCTCCAGCTCTCTATTTGTAACTTTTACCTACGCATTGGATTGGGGGTGATATATTGATGAATTATGATGTTTTATTCAAGTATATCTCGAGAAAAGCCTCAATCTTATTAGACATAAATTGAGGTCCCTGATCAGATACAATAGCTCTATGGGTGCCAAATCTTAGCATAACCTTGTTGTATTAAAAACTTCAGTGTAACATCTTCATTGGCAGATGCCAATACTTAAACCTCATCCCACTTTTTGAAATAATCAAGTGCACACCAATAGGTGCTCTTTCCTAAAGTATGGGATATCAAAAGGTCTGACGAAATCAATACCCAACTTCTCAAATGGTCCTAAGACCAGTTGAGGATTGAGAGGCATTTCCATGGACAATGTAGGATTTCCCATTCTTTGACATGCATCACACTGCCACATGTACTTCTTGATAGAATTATGAAGAGAAGGCTAGTAATACCTAACTCCAAGGACCTTATGAATTGTCCTCTTCACTGAGTAATGTCCTCCTCTAGGCTCATCATGAAAATCTCTCAATATGTCATATACTTCATCCTCATGAACACACTTGTGAAGAACCATATCAGGAAAACATTTAAATAAAATTCCATTACACCATTTATATGTTGAGTTGTTTTTAACTAATCTCTTTCATTTCTTATTGGTAAAGTAAGATGGAAACTTCCCTGTAGTTAGGTAATTCACAAGATCAACAAACCATGGAGGCTAAGTCGATATTGAAAACAAGTGTTCATCTAGAAAATGATCCTAGACTACTTCTTCTTCTTCTTGAAACATTCAATCTTGAAAGGAAATAAGCAACAACGTTAGTATTTCCTAGCTTATTAATAATTGTTAAGTTAAATTCTTGCAACAAGAGTAACCATCTGATAATTTTTCCCCCCACTACTGGTTTATTCATTAAATACCTTATGGCCAAATGGTCAATATAAACAAATATTTTATATCTAGTAATATAATGTCTGAATTTATTCAAAGAGTAAACAACAGCTAAAAATTATTTTTCCATAGTGGTGTAGTTTCTCTCTATAGGGTCGATTCTACTTGATAAAATAAATGGAATACGCATGATATTCTTCATCTTTTTGTCCAAGAACAGATCCCATTGTTGTATTAGATGCATCAGTGTGAATATGGAAAGGTTGCCCCTAGTCGAGTCCTCTCAAGATTGTAGTGATGGTTAGCTTCTCTTTGATAATCTCGAAAGCCTACTGACATTGAGGAGACCATTTAAAAATATAATCTTTTTGCAACAAAGAAAACATACCTATGCAACAATTTTACTAAAGTATTTGATGAACCACCTATAATACCCTGCATGCCAAAGGACACTCTTGATTTCAGTCTGATGTTTTCACATAGGTAGTTGAGTAATTAATTCAATATTTTTGGGGTCGACCTATATTCCTTTGGTAGAAATATGATGACCTAAGACAATTCCTTGATCAACCATAATCAAACATTTTCATGACTCAAGGAAATTTGGTGCTGCTCACATCTAGTTAATACTTTTTCAAGATTGTTCAAGAGATTCATCAAAAGTGGAACCATGGATAGTGAATTCGTCCATGTAAACTTCAACACAATCATTTGTAAGATCTGCAAAAATGGCCAAAACTACTCTCTGGAAAGTAGCAGGTGCATTACAAAGCCCAAATGGTAGGACTCTATATGCAAATGTACCCCAGGGACAAGTGAAGGTGGTTTTATCCTAATCAGTGCAATACTAATTTGGTTATACCCACTAAACCCATCCAAGAAGGAGAAATATTTCTTACCTGCAAGATTTTCCAAAACTTGATCAATAAAGGGAAAGGGAAAGTAGTCTTTCTTGGTGGCTTTATTAAGTTCCCTATAGTCTACACTGATTCTCCATTTACCATTTTTCTTGGGAACTATAACTAGTGGTGATACCCACTGACTATCAAATATAGGATAGATGAATCCTACCTTCAACAACTTTTCTATATCGTTTGTGACTATGTCTCTAAGTGTTTGATTAATTAATTTTTGTGGTTGTCTCACGGGTTTAACATCCTCGATGTAAGTATGGCGAGTTTAGAGGTTTGGATGGATCCCTTTCGTATTAGTATAATCCTAAGAAAAATCTTGGGAATTCTTCCTATATATTTCTATAACCTTAATCTCTTGGTTGGCCTCTAATTTATTACCAACGGTCATCTCTTTTCCTATGTCAATGGTCACTTGCTTGATATATTTCAAAATAACAAGATCTACATCAGTAATTACAGAATTCAATGGACAAACATGAGGTTGAAGCATGTGCTAAATAGTTATATTTTCAAGAGACATAACCTTGGTTAAAGGACAATAGAAATCAATGACTACACATTCCTCATGATAAGCATAGGTTTCTTTACAATTTTCATTAGAAATTTCACTTAGCAAGGTAATATTATCTGTTTTGTTTAGAACAGATAGTTATGTAGCCTCACTTCCAATTTCGTAGCCTTAGTTCCAATTTCTGTAGCCACGGTGTCCTCTTCATCAGACATTGTGTATGATGAACAATTTCTTCCATGTGATTTTCACTGCAATGGTGGCCAGATAAGAAGAAATCAGATGATTAGTATCTAAATAATCTACCCATACATGTTCACAAACATCCACATATGGCTGGGCTAGGAGGATATAATGAAATATTCTTTAATTTTCACCCATTTAAAATGGTCATTTTCCTAACCTACAATCAATATATGCAGCAACAGTAGCTAACTAGGGCCTTCCTAAGATGACTAGATATCCCAACTTCCAAGCTTTAGGCTGTAAGACCATAAAATCAACGGGATACTCCCAAGATTCAACTGTGACCATTACATCCTCAATTACTCCATCTAGTACAACAATAGATTGATCTGCTAATTGAAGAATGGTATTGGTTGGCTACAATCCTGTTAAAGATAGTAGATTGAACATATATGTTGTTATAACATTGATGGCAGCACCAAGATCCACCAAAATGTTAGAACTTTACTCGACCATTTGCAAAAATAGTAATGAATGGATCCCAAGGATCCCCATATTTTGGTGAAATAAGATATCTAGCAACAAGATCAACTAGATTCCCTTCCGCTTCAATCATTTTTGGGTATTTCTTCTTTCTTCATGATGTCTTTATAAACTAGTCTCTAATGGTTTGGTTTAATTTAAGAATGTCCCTTATTTCTCTTAGAAGTGGGACCTCAGTGTTCATCTTTTCAACTCTTGAACTAGTGTTGTTTCTTCTATAGGTAGAGTTTCCTATAATCGTTCTAGAAATGGAGTTGCATGTGCATTCTTAACATTTGTGGAACATGTTAATTTTATTCATTTTCCTTAGGTATCTCTTCCTTCTCATTTTCCTCATGTATTTTTGATAACAATAGGAGGATTATTCATTGTTCTCCCAGACCTTAGTCACATATTATTGATAGTATTAACCTACATTGTATCACTCTATCTGCTTCATTAATTGAAGTTGTCTGTTGATTTTTAGGGTTTGCTATAGGTTGGGATGGAAGTTGAGTTTGTGTTGCTTGCCCATGTTGTTGATAGTTTTGTGGTGGGGCCATTAAAGCCTACTATGGTTTCTGTAACCTCCTCTGTTGATTAGAATTTTGTTGAGGTTCCCATTGTTGGTTTTACCATGGATTTACATTGGCTGGTGGTGTCCAACCCTGTTGATTGTAGGGATTCATCCATGGTGGTGGATGTGGGTAAACCATCCAGTTTGGTGGTGTCCACTCAGGTTGTCCCCAAGTAGGCTGAGGAGCCTGACTAGGCCATGACATCATCCAGGGGTTTTGAGAAAGTCTAAGGGTAAACACAATCTAATTATTTGGACTTTGAATAAATTTTACCTCTGAATTTTCTTGAGACACGACATTCAATATTTATTTCAACTAAGGTAAGAAAGTGCAATGGTTAGTATCATGATTAGTGACATCACATATCAAACACATGTCTATGACATCCAAAGGAAACTCTCTCAAAGGATGTCTCTTCTTGCATTTAGGGAAGTATATGTCTAGAGGTTCTTTTGTAGCACTGGTCTTGGCTTTTAGCCCATCTATGGTTGATGTTAATTGTGATAAGATGTATTTTTCATGTTATCCATTTCCTCTAGATATTCGAGAGGTGCCTATGGCGATCTTGGATGTTTTCCTTTCCTTATACCTCCTCATGTTCTAGAGTAACATATGCATAGCTCAGTGATATCTTCCATACTAAATTTGTGCACATCACCTCCTCCCATAAAATGGAGGGAATCCTTGTTTTCCTCATCAAGTATTTTAAGGAAAATTGTATTAGTGATTTCTGTATGTAACTCATAACCACTCCTCCGATGGAGAAAGTGAAATTTATCCAAATAATATTCTATATTTTCATCTTCCTTTTTCTTTATGTGGAACAACTCTTATTTACTATCTCTTCCCCTATAATAGTCTTGATATTTGTCTAAAAGGTTGTCTCCATGTTCTCCCAAGAACAAATGGAGTTAGGGGAAAATCCCATATACCACCTCATAGACAATTATTTAAGGGTGGAAGGAAATAGTTTGAGTTTTTAATTGTTTGTTACGTAGTCATATTTCGGAAAAGAACTTTTAATTCAAACAAGAACTAATCTAGGTCTTTTGTTGACATTCCTCGAGAAGATAGGGAGGATGGATAGTGAGTTATTTTTCATAGGTGCATCCTCATATTCGTTTAAGACAATGGGATAGGTAAAGGTTTTTGAAGATTTTTACGGTTCTAAATAGGATGATACAAAATGTTGAAGTGATTCTAGGTGTTGTATTAGATTCAATGTCACTTTCATTGTTCCCTACTTGTACTTTGTTTGGATATATTCTTTGGATATTACGTGGTATAAATATCCCTTGAATATCTTGTGGCCTGTGCATTAAGGTTGGTTACGTAAACAAGGCCTAGGACTTCTCTCTTGGTTGTATAGATTAACTTCATTAACACCCATAGCATGTAAAGTGAATAAAATGGCATGTTGTGCTTATGGTGTCCCCAAAAATGGCAAAAAATGATGGGTCGTTGTATTCTCCAATCATTTAACTAACAAATTCTTCTGCTAGTGTCATTATAAAACTAGGGCTGTGTGTCCAAGGCTATATGCAATGAAGCTTTATGTAACTCAATTGTTCGGTGGTTCCTTTTGGGGGGGTTTTGGTTGTTATGTTTCTCTCGGTCTTTGCTAATCTATGGAAATGTAATGTTAAACTACTAAAACAACATTATTGTAATGAAATGCATTTTTATCATTCAATCTTCCAGGAGAGTGTTTACTCAATAACACTTAAGTAAACCAGACAGACTTATTAGGACATGATAATCCAAGTATTACATTAATAGAGTGTCCATACAACAATCACACACTACCACAAGGGTAACAAATAAATTGAATAATGATAATATAGTTATATAGTCATATTAATATCTATGCCTATTACTTTTTGTCCTTAAGAAGCCTAAGAACTAAGGTAATATAGTTATATAGTCATATTAATATCTATGCCTATGATAATATAGTTATATAGTCATATTAATATCTATGCCTATTACTTTGAGTTTTTAATTGTTTGTTAGTAGTCATATTTCGGAAAAGAACTTTTAATTCAAACAAGAACTAATCTAGGTCTTTTGTTGACATTCCTCGAGAAGATAGGGAGGATGGATAGTGAGTTATTTTTCATAGGTGCATCCTCATATTCGTTTAAGACAATGGGATAGGTAAAGGTTTTGAAGATTTTTACGGTTCTAAATAGGATGATACAAAATGTTCGAAGTGATTCTAGGTGTTGTATTAGATTCAATGTCACTTTCAATGTTCCCTACTTGTACTTTGTTTGGAGATATTCTTTGGATATTACGTGGTATAAATATCCCTTGAATATCTCGTGGCATATGCATCAAGGTTGGTTATGTAAACAAGGCCTAGGACTTTCTACTGGTTGTATAGATTAACTTCATTAACACCCATAGTATGTAAAGTGAATAAAATGGTGTGTTGTGCTTTATGGTGTCCCCAAAATGGCACAAAAAATGATGGGTCGTTGTATTCTCCAATCATTTAACTAACAAATTCTTCTTCTAGTGTCATTATAAAACTAGGGTCTTTGTGTCCAAGGCTATATGCAATGAAGCTTTATGTAACTCAATTGTTCAAAGTGGTTCCTTTTCGAGGGGTTTTGGTTGTTATGTTTCTCTCGGTCTCTGCTAATCTATGGAAATGTAATGCTAAACTACTAAAACAACATTATTGTAATGAAATGCATTTTTATCATTCAATCTTCCAGAGAGTGTTTACTCAATAACACTTAAGTAAACCAGAGGAGAGACTTATTAGGACATGATAATCCAAGTATTACATTAATAGAGTGTCCATACAACAATCACACACTACCACAAGGGTAACAAATTGAATAATGATAATATAGTTATATAGTCATATTAATATCTATGCCTATTACTTTTTGTCCTTAAGAAGCCTAAGAACTAAGGTAATATAGTTATATAGTCATATTAATATCTATGCCTATGATAATATAGTTATATAGTCATATTAATATCTATGCCTATTACTTTGAGTTTTTAATTGTTTGTTCGTAGTCATATTTCGGAAAAGAACTTTTAATTCAAACAAGAACTAATCTAGGTCTTCTGTAGACATTCCTCAAAAGATAGGGAGGATGGATGGTGAGTTATTTTTCATAGGTGCATCCTCATATTCGTTTAAGACAATAGGATAGGTAAAGGTTTTGAAGATTTTTTCGGTTCTAAATAGGATGATACAAAATGTTCAGAAGGGATTCTAGGCGTTGTATTAGATTCAATGTCACTTTCAGTGTTCCCTACTTGTACTTTGTTTGGAGATATTCTTTGGATATTACGTGGTATAAATATCCCTTGAATATCTTGTGGCCTGTGCATCAAGGTTGGTTATGTAAACAAGGCCTAGGACTTCTACTGGTTGCATAGATTAACTTCATTAACACCCATAGCATGTAAAGTGAATAAAATGGCATGTTGTGCTTATGGTGTCCCCAAAAATGGAACAAAAATGATGGGTCGTTGTATTCTCCAATCATTTAACTAACATATTCTTCTGCTAGTGTCATTATAAAACTAAGGTCTGTGTGTCCAAGGCTATATGTAATGAAGCTTTATGTAACTCAATTGTTCGGTTCCTTTTCGAGAGGTTTTGGTTGTTATGTTTCTCTCGGTCTTTGATAATCTACGGAAATGTAATGTTAAACTACGAAACAACATTATTGTAATGAAATGCATTTAATTGAAATATTTTAATGGAATTGAAATGTACACACCAAATCAATATAAAATAATTAAAATTAACACACACGAATTGAAATTACATAATTGAAATGAAACACTCGAGAATTTAAATTGCATAAAAGGAAATAACACACACTAAAAATAAATTGTAGTAAAGGAAATAATAAATTACATTCAAAATCGTAAATTATCGAAACCACGAGAATGCATAAAAGTAAAAGCCTCTAGTCACCTTGGTCGAGTGGGCCCTTGCTCTTCCTTAGGAAGAAGGTAATCTCAACACCATATGATATTAAAAAGAGCATCTTATATATTTATTCAGGGAAATTTCCATAGCATACTCAATACATAAGCTGGAAAATAGATACTAATTGTTATAAGTTGTATTGCAGATTACCAACATCAACTAACTACTAAATTATTCTTCAAGAAGATTTCTATATAGACATAGTTGGTTACACATCATGCCAAAATTGTAGGCATTGAATTATTCCACTAAAAACCCTATTAAAGTTCATTAAATCCTACGAAACTACTAAAAACAACATCAATGTAGACACTTGGCAACAGATCCGAGGCCGCAGGAGAATGAGCTGGTAGATCAAAGAGGCTATATATACAAGTGCCTGCTAAAGTAAAGATAACACATAGAGAAAGGGTGGAGCTCTGTAGAAATATTGCAAGGACTTTATCATTTTGGGAAAATAAAGGTAGGAAAGGATGTATCAATGGTTGGGCATTATAAATTTTCTTTTGAGGGACTAGTTATGTAAGTCCATTTATAATGCAGGAATATGGTCTACCTTTCTGTGACATTCTGTAATGGTCTAATGAATGTAATAAGGTTACCAAGTGTTAGGAAATAAGAGATAAAATATGCAGAATAATACCTTACGAGAATCATGCAATTGTGAGAAAATAATATGCAGAAAATATTAGAGATCTCAAATAAAAGAGCAAAATAACACAACACAAAGAGACAAGATTTAACGTGGTTCACCCAATTTGGGCTACGTACACCAATAATCACTTGCTTAGGTTTTATTACAAGCCTCCACTCTCTCAATGTAATACCCAGATCTGTTTGGATCTATGCTTAACAAACTCTACAAAATTCACACCCGAATTCAAAATACATCTGCAATACATTTGCTTGTCTATGTATCATATGCATGAGACCATATAAATAGACAATTGCTTAAGTAGTTTGATACAAAACCATGGGTATCAAAACCGTGGGTATCAAAACAATGGGTAGAAAAACCATGGGCCAAAACAGCCCATAATGGTTACCCATTACCCATGGATTAATAAACCACCCATGAAAATTTGCTTGAGGGCTTCATCGCGAACCCCCGACCCGATCATCGGCCAGTAGTAGGACTGCTTTGTAAAAAATACCCGAGTGTAAACACAGAAGGTGTACCACACTCTAACATGAAAATAGGCTCCACAAATATAACAATCTCCCACTTGGAGACTGATTTCCACTGAGAAATCTTCTCAACCCTTCACTATCATCCACGAAGGCCAACAAAAGTTGAACATAGCTTTAGTTTATCCCTTGTGACCACCTTGGTCATCATGTCTGCAGGATTCTGACTAGCATGAATCTTCTCCAACTTCAACTTACCTTCCTCCAAAGTGTCCGATGAAGTGATATCTCAAGCGTATATGCTTCGTCCTGGAGTGGAAAGTAGAGTTCTTTGCTAGGTGTATATCACTACGATTATCACTATGCAGCTTACATTCCTCCCACTTATTCCCCAACTCCTCAAGAAATTGTTGTAACCAAATCATCTCTTTGCTTGCCTCTGTGGCAGCAACATACTCAAACTCCATGGTTGACAAAGCCACCAAAGCATCTATAGTCATGAAATCTAGCTCACTTTGTTGTCCCACCTACGGTGTAAATATAACTGTTGTGATCCTCCTACCGTCTACATCTCCAACCATGTACGAATCTACATAACCACGTAAAGTTATGTACGATCCTTGTAGCACAAAAGCTGTCCCCATGGTCCTCTCAAATACCAAAGGATCCACTTTACTACTTGCCAATGCTCTTTAAATGGATCACTCATAAATCTACTCATAGCTTCTACTTTGCATGGGCAATATCAAGCCTAGTGCACACCATAGCATACATCAAACTGCCAACTATTGATGAGTAAGGTACCTTGGACATCTAGTTTCTTTCTGCTCTATCTTGGGACACTGCTCCTTTGATAACTTAAAATGGCCTGCCAAAGGAGTCCCAACCGGTTTAGCATCCTACATGTTAAACCTATCCAATACCTTCTTAATGTACTCTTCCTGAGATAAAGTCATCTTTTGTTCCTTCCTATCTCGAGTTATCCTCATACCAAGGATTTTTCTGGCTGCCCCCAAATCCTTCATATCAAAGGATTCACTTAGTTGTTTCTTGAGTACTTTTATTTCCTACATGTTTTTACCTACAACCAACATGTCATCAACATACAAACATAGGATAATATAACTTCCATCCTCAAATTTATTTGTATACATGCAATGGTCAGAATGACATCTAATATAACCTTGCTCCATCATGAAGCTATCAAACTTCTTATACCATTGACGTGGAGCTTTTTTCAAGCCATATAAGCTCTTCTTTAGTTTACACACCATCTCCTCTTTACCTTTAACCTCATAGCCCTCTAGTTGCTACATATATAGTTCCTCCTCCAAATCACCATGGAGAAATGTAGTCTTTACATCTAACTGTTCTAAGTGCAAGTCTTCTGCTACCACTATTCCAAGAACAGTTCTAATAGAAGTCATTTTTACTACAGGAGAAAAGATATCATCAAAATCTATACCTTGTTTCTATGCAAACCCCTTGACCACCAACCGGGCCTTATATCTTTTCTTTCCTCCTTCGTCTTTAACTCTGTACACCCACTTGTTCTGCAATGCTCTTTTTCCTTTCGGTAGCTTCACCAAATCCCAAGTCTGGTTCTCCATGAGAGACTTATGCTCCTCATCCATGGCTTGCTCCCACTTCTTATTGGCATCTACCTGCATTGCTTCATCAAAGCTCTCTAGCTCTCCACTATCAGTGAGTAATAAATAATAAAGAGAAGGAGAAAAATGTTCAGGTTCTTTTCTTACCCTAGAATACCTCCTCACTATAGGAGTTTGGGGTTCTTGTTGAGTCGGTTCTGAACTGATTCATGGGTCACTTGTCCCATCCTGAAGATCCTCTACCACTACATATTATTTCTTAGATTCTTCCTGTTTTCTTGCAACTATTACTTATACATGACTTTCTCATTAAAGACCACATCCCTAGACCGAATTATTTTCTTGTCCTTAATACTCCAACATTTAAATCCAAAGTCATCACCACCATAACCAATGAAAGTACATTTTTCTGATTTAGCCTCTAGCTTGGTCTTATCATCCTTGTCTATATGAACAAACACCTCACATCCAAAGACTCTAAGAAATGAATAATCAAATTTCTTACCATACCAAGCCTCCTTAGGTATGCCTCCATCCAAGGCACTTGAGGGTCCTTTGTTTATCAAGTACATAGCTATGCTCACCGCTTCTGCCCAAAAAGAAAGAGGCAGTCCTGCATGTAACCTCATGCTCCTAGCACGTTCCATTATTGTTTTGTTCATCCTTTCTGATACCCCATTTGCGGAGTTCCTAGAACTATCTTTTGCCTACGGATTCCATTCTTAGAATAGTAATCATTAAATTAGTTCATCGCAATGCTCCCCTCCATTATCTAACCTAAGACATTTTAGCTTAAGACCCGTTTCATTCTCTACTAAGGCTTTCCATTTAACAAAAGTGTCAAATACATCAGATTTGTTTCTAATACAATAAACCCAAACTTTCCTTGTTACATCATCAATAAAAGTAACATAATAACTTGAACTCCCAAGAGATGATACCTGAGCTAGCCCCCACACATCAGAATGCACCAGCTCTAACTTACTCTCTTTCTTTATAGGTCCAATCTTGAGAAACCTTACTCGCTTCGTGTCCCATATATACGCAGTCCTCACGAGAGAAATTCAAACCTATTTACGTATATCTAGGTAAATTCTTCTTTATGATGTCCATGCCCTTATGGCTCATATGACCGAGCCTATAGTGCCATAATGTTGTATCTACATCTGAAGCCACAATATTACAATCATTAGTACTATCAGTAGATAAATACAAGGTTCCAACCTTATTACCTCTTGCCACCACAAGAGCACCCTTGGTAACCTTCCAAGAGTCAGTTGTAAATATCATAGTATAACCATCACTTCCCAATTGCCCCGCCGATATCAAATTTCTCCTTAATGTAGGCACATGTCTGACATCCTTCAATAGCCATGTATTCCCATTCTACATCTTAACCTAAACAGAACCTTTTCCAACTATATTGCAAGGCTCATCATCACCAAGAAAAATATGCCCAAAATCCCCTTGAACATAATCAACAAAATAATGCCTATGTGGAGTAGCATGAAAAGAAGCCCCTGAATCTAAAACCCAAGATTCAGTAATATTATGTAAAGAAAGAATCAAAGCATCCTGACATACATTACCCGATGCCACATTTGCCTCCTTGTTTTCTTCCTATTGTTTCTTCTTGTCCCGAAGCTCCCAACAATCCTTCTTTGCATGCCCAGACTTTTCACAGTTCTAACATACAATCTTGCTCTTAGATTTTGACCTTGCCCGATCTTTTGATTTTCCACAGTTTCCTCTATTCTTGTCTCCCTCTAGTTTCCCCTTTGTCAAAGTATTCCCTGAAGTAAAAGATTCCCGAGCTTTTTCTTCGCATTTCCTCACTTATAATCACCCCTACAACATCTTCAAACTTTAACTTCGAGTTATTTGAAGGCCAGAGTTACTTACCGCCATTACTAGGCTATTCCAACTTTCAGGTAAAGAGCACATAATTAATAAAGCCCTAACTTCTTCATCAAATTCTATTATAACCGAAGCTAGCATATTCACAACCGTATTGAAATCATTTAAATGATCCGCTACTGAACTATTCTTAGACATCTTCATATTAAACAACTTTTTCATTAAAAATATATTATTAGAGGCAGAAGGTTTTCATACAACTTCCCTAATGCATCCATCAGTTCTTTTGTAGTCTTTTCCTTTGAAACATTAAATAATACCGAAGATGCAAGACATAGCCAGATCATTCCAAGTGCCTTCCGATCCAACAAATCCCATTCCGCATCTGTCATACTTGAGGGTTTGTTCACCTTCTCAGACAACGAAGTATAAAGATCCTTCTGATAAAGGTAATCTTCCATCTACATCTTCCAAAGACTGAAATTCTACCCATTGAATTTATCAACCCTAGATCTTCCATCATCTGCCATAGCTCCCACTCAAGATAAAACTTTCCCCACGATTCAACACTTTAGCAAACCAAACTAGGCTTTGATACCAATTGTTAGGAAATAAGAGACAAAATATGTGGAATAATCCCTTACAGAATCGTAATAGTAGAAACTAATATGCAGAAAATATTACAGATCTCAAATAAAAGTGCAGAATAACACAACACAGAGAGACATGATTTAACGTGGTTCACCTAATTGGGGCTATGTCCACCAAGAATCACTTGCTCAGATTTTATTACAAGCCTCCACTCTCTCAATACAATACCTAGATCCATTTGGAGCTATGCTCAACATACTCTATAGAATTCACACCCAAATTCAAAATACATATGCAATACATTTGCTTGTCTATGTATCATATGCATAAGACCATATAAATTGACAATTGCTTGGTTTGATACAAAACCGTGGGTATCAAAACCATGGGTAAAAGCGTGGGTATCAAAACAATGGGTACTAAAAAACCATGGGTATCAAAACAATGGGTATCAAAAACCATGGGCCCAAAAATAGCCCATAACGGTTACCCATTACCCATGGGTTAATAAATCACCCATGAAAATTTGTTCGGGGGCTTCGCCCCAACCCTGACCCACTCACCGGTGAGCGGGACCAAGTGTAACACATAGAAGGTGTACCACACTCTAACATGAAAATAGGATCCACAAACATAACACCAAGTTGATATGAATATGAGCATTAATGGTTCTGATGCATACATCCTTCTTCATAGTTCTATTTCATTGATGTTTATGAACTAAGTATAAATTCTTATATGATTTAATTTTTGTATTGGTGTAAGTTATTTAATCTATTAAGAACTTTATGTCTGGAATAACTACAAGGATCTAGAAGCCATTCTGAGCTCTATGGTGCTTGTATGTTTTATTTCCTTTCAAAATATCTTACACTCAGATCATAGATGATGTTTCCCATTAAACTCACATAAAAGAGAGACTCGGCACCCGTGCATGCCTTAGGTGAGTGCCTAGCACCCACTGTGTGATAGGCTGGCACACGTGGGATTTCTTTCCTTTGTGATGGGGGTAAAAATGACTACATCTTTGTTCCGTTGCCGGGACCTCTTTTCAAATTTGTAGTGGGAAATGGCATACATCATGATCTAGGTAATGAGTAATGACATAATGTTTAACTTTGGAAAGTGTTGAATCATGGTTCAAGAGCACGGAGGATGAATTTTCTCAGAGATTCAACATTGGACTTGAGTTTGATGCACATAGGTGGGTAGAAGAGAACCTCTACCATGATTTATATGAAACATTTTTCTGTTGCTTCCTAGTAGAACTGTATGAATGGCTCTTAGCAAATGCATTGAGATCAAGCTAGTATTATAGATCACACACGTGGACCTAAGAAGAATACCGGAGGCTGCAGGATGTAGATCTGATGTGGACTCATGTTGTGAATCATTGGTGGAGAGGTGTGTTGGCTAGCTACACTCTGGAGTATGTTATTTCCACATATTCTTGTCTGAAATTTGTTGAGTTTGAATTTCTATGAGATCCCAGAGGATCATTTCTACATGTTATCCCTCTGTAAATGAAGATCTTGATTGTTACTTTGAGTTTAGAGGCATTTCCAATGGCCGGCTAAACCATTCTGAGTGTTGGGTGAGGAAGCTAGGGTGGAGGAAGATGGTAGATATTACGATGGAGAAAGAAAGGGAGGAGAGATGGCTCAAGTATAGTGAAGCATGTGAAAGGGAGATTGCTAGATGATGTGAGGCTATAAGTGTGATGGATCTATGGAGGTAGACGTTGTAGGAAGGAGTTGAGGTTCACATGGAGGACGTGGAACCTGAGCAGTCTGTGCTACCCCATCTTGGAAAGTGCGTAAGAGAGACCCCTTCAGCTTCTGATGAGATTTCATCATGCGGAGAGAGAAGAGTCATTGGCACATATCTAAACCCACCTAGTAACCAAACCCTGGTGCTTGGTTTTCCAGATCAAGGAAGGAGTATCATTGACCCAGTTGGTATCAGTGGAAGTGACAGATCTACGCCTAGGAGATACAATTTTTCAATTCCCACTTCTATGGCTACACATATTCCAGTATTTAGAGGAGTCTTTGGACAAGGATCAAGTACACAAGCCTTCAATCTCACATCTAGGAGTGGCGCGGGGTACAATAGTGGTAGTGGGACATTATCACAGACCATCGGCACATAGTTCAGTGGAACCTTGGGGACACTTGGCATGACTACTACATTACCCGGCTGGTTCGGTGGTTCTAGTGGCCCGAGACGCTCGGGACATGGTGGACCTAGTGGATCGCGGCAAGAGAGGAAACACCGAAGGGAACCAAGGCTTTGGCTTAGGAGGAAAAGGGCCCCAACCACCCCCTCAAGTATTCTTTGAGATGTCTTTACATTTTCCATATTACAGAGGTATTAAAGATGTTGTAGAACATGTTCACAAGTGTGAGCTGCTATGGCGTGAAAAGGGGATCACAACCTCGAGCAAAAGGCTAGTCAGTTTACAACTATGTTGTAGGGGAACGCACATAGCTAGTATAGGAAATATGATCCTCATCAAACGGTGGTGGATTATATTGCTTTAAAGAATGCCTTCTTGGAAAAATTCCACATCCCATGAGTTTAAATAGAAGAGCATCAGTGCCCTGAAGGATATTTAACAGGGAATGGTAGAGAGTGTGTGGGAGTATGATGTGTGCTTTAAAACTCTCTTGTCTAAATTATCATATGACATTCACCCTTCACAAAGCATGCTTAATGGTTTTTGGAGGGTTGATCACACCTTTTAGAAGGGCCTTATCTCATAAAACTTTCACATACCCACGTGAGGCATTAGAAGATGCTCTGCATGCAGAGGTTGTTGGAAGTGTTGACACTGGTATTAGCCTATTTTGGAGGCTCAAATTGTTGCTATGGCTAAGTAGCTGGAAAATTTATCTGCGAACTCAGCCCATGAGACTCATAGTGGTTTATGGTGTACATATTGTGAAGTAGAGGGGCATGTCAAGGATAGTTTCCCCCAAAGGATAGTACGCGTCGTGACAGTAGACTATGAGATTTTTCATGGGGATCATGATGCGGTAGATGCCCCTTGTTACAACGCGTAATTCAGAAGAATGCATCCTGCTATTGTAAGATATGCACCTCTATAACCCATGATACTAAGGATTGTAGGCTTATTGATCAAATCCATGAGGCCATTGATCATGGGGTGCACCAGACTAGCATTTCCAGTAGTTCTAAGGGTGATGATCACTATTATGAGGAGCATGCAGATGGAGGTGCATGCAAGCGGGGATTTCACGAGTATTATGTGGTCGTGGTAACCACAGAGGAAGAAGTGAGTTCCCACGTGGAACCTATTTTAATTATGGGTCTACAGAGCATTACAAATGAGAGTGCTCAGACCTATTGCAGTGCTCATGGTGCGGGAAGAAACACAAGTATGAGGAGTTCCCTGAGTTATTTGAGCACATGAATCAGTAGCAACGGAAAGACAAGGGTGCTGCAATGGTAAGCATTAAGAAGGACACACAATGGATGCCATGGGTAACACGTGATGTAGGCTTAGAACCTATTTTAGTAACAACAAGAGCAGAGGCCACACACATAAAGGAAATACCAAGGTAGAGGAATCTGGTTTCAAGAGAAGAAGTGGTGCATGGAAAGTACCTAGATCCTACTCATCAGAAGGAGGTATATCAAGATACCATGGACATCATTCAGAGTTTACAAGGAGAAATCCATTGTCTAAAGGAGTAGTCCAGGAGGGAGGATCAAAAGAGGAAGGTCGAGGTGCCATGAGATGACCTAGATGATGTCAGGGAAGTATGTAAAATGATAAGGCAAGAGAATGTTATTCCCTTTCTAGGAGCATGGTTGAGGGAGAAGGTACCATGCACTTTGGAGAAGAGCATGAGAGGCAAGTTCTACAGGAAAAACTTCCCCCTCACAGCCTTGATTATGATAGGGAGATCACCTTAAATGAAGTGGTGGATGGATGGCTCTTGAGTAATATCCTCATTGAAACAGCGCGAGAGGTTAATGTTCTCACATTAAATGCTTGGCATCGAGATGGGAAGGCCTACATTATAGCCATCTTTGAATGTGTTGTATATGGAAAAAAAAACAAAGGAAATGCCCATTGGTGTCTTAAAAGATGCAGCTATCACCATTCAAGGAGCTAAGTTTACTGGGGAATTCAAAGTCTTTACGCTCACCGAGGCAGACAATTTCCCAACACTACTTGGGTGCCCATGGTGTTACAAGAACAATGCAGATCTTTGGTTCAAAAAAGGTACATCAACTTTGAAAATGAGGAGGAGTGAGTCATCATACCCCTGGCTGATGGGAAGTCAACACCCTATATTGAACCTTTGGGAGAAGAGGTCCTGGATAGAATATATGTGCACTCAATCAAGGATCCAGAGATAATCCATCCTACCAATGGAGTTATCCAGTTTGAAGATGCTCTATTGGTAAGTGACACCACCAATCTATCATGTGATAATTTGGAGCATGGGACCTACAAATTGATCGAGATGGCATCTAAGAGGATTGGTGAAAATGATAAAGGCATGCACATTCAAGTGCCTAGGAGGAAAGGAGCTACCTAAGTACTCAGGAGGGGCCTCCCCTAAGGTATTTTTGTAGAGAATGGAAGCTCAGTGGAATGAGGAAAATGAAAGAAGAGGGATGGTAAGTTACATATTACTAGGAACTGTTGCATGTTGGAGGGCAACACATCGGGATAATCTATTAGAATGGCATGAAGAGAGAATTTCCTTCTTTGTTCATTTATTTAGAATCATTGCGCCCTTGCCATCAAGGACTACCATGGTAAGGAGCCCGCCTCTTTTCACACCCAAGCCTATGAAAGAACTTGGAGGGAAGGCATAGAATATTTTCCACCATCCCTCTAGGCACACAAACTATATTCTACATTTTAGGGTTACGCGCGTGCATGGTACATACATTATGAGACACGCCGCCAAATAGGAAATTGGCAAGAACTAGCGGTTAACCTATTTCAAACATTTGAGTATCGAAGTACCAAGACATCAGTTGATAAGGCATTGCAAGTTGTCAAGCACCTTACCATGGGGGATAGTGCCATGTTAGAATATAGGCTACTAGACTTACTTGGTGAACCAAGTTTGGGGAAGAAATTTGAAGAAGAGGAAACAGAGGAGGATCAGTTTGAGCACGCGTGTGTGAAAAAGGAGAAAGGAAAGCTTGTATATGTGATTGATGAAGAGGAAGAAGAAATCTTGGATGTTAACCATTTTGTAGGGACGCATGAGGTAGTGGACAGTGTTGATACTCACGTGCACACCTACCATGAACCTTTAAAAAATAAAAAGGTTAACATCAGCTCAGGAGAAGAACCTAAGGAAGCTATCATTGGAGATTACTAGTCGAGAAGGAATTCTCTAAGATCATTGATCTTTTGCGTGAGTTTGAGGATTTATTTCCACATGGGTACCATGAGCTCAAAGGCATCCACCATTCCTTGGGGGAAATGAGGATAAAGCTGAAGGATGGTGCACACCGGTTAGGAAGAGACCCTATCGGATGAATCCCAATTTGCGTGTAAAGTTAAAGAAGGAGATAGAAAAAATGATAGCATCTGGGATCATTGAAGTTGTTGAAGAATTGGAATGGATAAGTCCTATGGTAATCAGCATCAAGAAGGATGGGCGGATTAGGATCTACATGGATTATAGGGAGTTGAACACAATTTTTTCATCAATCCTTTTCCAACCACCTTCACTAAGGAAGTTTAGGAGGGAGTCGTTGGGTGCAAAATCTATTCCTTTATGGATGGATTTTCGAGGTGCCACCAAGTCTAGATTGCAAAGGAAGAGTAAGAGAAGAAAAATTTCACCACTGAATGGGGATGTTTTGCATACACGTTCATGCCCTTTGGGTTGAAGAACATGCCTATTGTTTTCTCACACATAGTGGTACAGGCGTTCCAGAATTCATCCAAAAATTTCTTCAGGTCTATCTGGATGATTGGATAGTGTATGGGCTAGTAAAAGACCATTGTGATAATTTGAGGCTGATGTTTGAGAGGTGTTGGCAGTTGAGGATATCCCTCAACATTAAGAAGTGTGTCTTTTCTACCCCCTTTGGAACATTATTGGGGCATATCATATGTAAGGAGGGCTTGCTAGTAGATCCTACCAAGGTTGCAGTGATTATGGGATTGGGGGAGCCTACTAGCCAAAGCACAATGCGTGGGTTTCTTGGACACGTGGGCTACTATTGGAAGTTCATCAAGGGGTATGCCAAGATCACTACACCTTTAGAATAATTTCTCAGACATAAAAGTTCCTTCCATTAGGGAAAGGCGCAGTAGAAGGAGTTTGACATATTAAAGGATAGGCTTGTCACCGTGCCTATATTATGTTTTCCCTCTTGGGATATGCCCTTTCATGTCCATGTAGATGCCTCTAAAATGACCATTGGGGTGGTGCTTGCACAACCTAGTGAGGGAATTGTTGATCATCCCCTATGCTTTGCAAGCAGGAAGTTGACACAAACAGAGAAAAATTATACTACGACCAAGTGCAAAGCATTTTTAATGATCTACACACTTCACAAGTTTAGACAATATCATTGGCAACTCCCTTTGTGTTTTACACCAACCACATGACATTAAATTAATTAGTGAACAAGCTCATTCTACAATGGCCCATATGCCGGTGGGTGTTTTTATTTCAAGAATTTGAGTTCACAGTAGTTATGAAGCCGGGAAAGAGTAATTATGGACTTGATCATTTGTCAAGGATTGATTCAGGGGAGGATGCACAGAGCATTGAAGAGACAATTCCAGACGTGCAACTATTTAGGTTGCGGTGCACACCCTCGGATTTGGAGGAGATTGTAGTATTCCTAAAGGGAGGTATGGCGCCGAAAGGGATGAAAACATTAGAGAAGAAGAAACTAGCCATACACGTCACACCTTACATGTTGATCAGTTTGGACTTATATACATAAGGGTGTGATGAAGTTTTGCGCATAGGTGTGTACTAGACTATGAGCACCTTGCCATCATAGAGGAAACACATGGAGGAAGTGCAGGTGGACATTATGCAAGTGATGCCACCGCACGTAAAATATTAATGGCAGGCCTATAGTGGGAAACTCTATATAATGATTGTAAGGACTATTATAAAGCATGTGACCTTTGTCGGTAGCGTTTGCAAGCCAAGAAGGAGAGATGAAATGCCTTTGTTCCCTATCCCTAGCACTGAACCTTTTGAGAAATGGGAAATAGAATTTGTAGGCCCTATTACACCAGCAACACGTAGGACTGGATCACGCTACATAATCACTTACATGGACTATTTGACAAGGTGGGTAGAGGTAACCCCAACTAAAGACTGCACAATAGCTACAACAACAAGATTTTTATTGGAAAACATTATCACAAGGTATGGATGCCCTTTAAGTTTAACCAGCGATAGGGGTACACATTTCTTGAATGAGACTGTGAGGATTATGTTAGCAAACTTCATAGTGGCTCATCACAAGACTACACCTTATCACCCACAAGCAAATGGAACCGCGGAAGTTTTTAACAAAATACTGAGACATACCCTGACAAAAATTTGTGATGTCAGAAGACAAGATTGGGATGACAAGGTATCATCCGTATTATGGGTGTATAGGACAACTTATAAAAGTTTGAACAAAGTTACACCATTTCAATTGGTTTTTGGCATGGAAGTTGTTCTTTCAGTTGAGTTCATGATACCTTCTCTGCGAATAACGCATGCAAGAGGGCTGGCTAATGAGCAAGTGTTGGAAGAGATAATTGAGGAATTGATGAAGCTAGATGAAAGATGATCACTCACCAAGTGGAGCCAAATAGTAGAAAAAGCAAAGCAAAAAACATGGCATGATAGCCACATTAGAAACAAGAAGTTTGAGGTTGGGAAAATGGTATTACTGTATGATTCTATGTTTTTGCGCCATCTTAGGAAATTGAAAGTCCATTGGTTTGGTCCCTACACAATCTTGTACATCCTTGATTTAGGCGCATGCCAGTTATAAGTGCTAGATGGAACGAAATTTCTGGACACTTCAATGGGAGTAGGCTAAAGCCCTACTATAAATAAGGCTTCTTGGTGTTTGTAAATAAGGTAGTTTTTCTAGATAATTTAGAATTTCCTTTATGTAATTCCTTTCTTGTGTTTCCCTTTCGTGTTGTTGTTTTGTTTTATGCCTTGGGTACCAGTAACCTTGTTACTTTTTGAGGGTTTTGAATGCATAGAGGACCATGCATCATTTAAGTGTGGGGTGGAGTGATGTGAAGGAAAGCATGGGTAAAGTGCCAAGGAAGATTCTGTTGAAAATCCTAGTTGAATGGCCCTGTTGAAAGAGGTGCATGAAAGAAAAGGTGGAAAAGGATGGTTGGTGTCAAGATAAGGCTACTTTCAGATCCCACATATAGAGAAGGAAGAAGTGCATAAACAACATGAGGTAGGCGAGAGAAAAAATCATGACAAAATAAGTGCCTTGGCATAGGTGATGTGCATGCAAGAGTCTCCTGTCAAGATGGATTGGTTGCACACCAGAAGGTTGGGGATTATCCACGAAGGTTGGGCACATAAGTTAGGGCACAAAAGTCAAGCTTTGTTTGAAAAAAACACTTTAAATGTTAAAAGTATGGTGGTAGGTGAAGTAGAATTTAATTCTTAAAAGTAGGAAAAACTATAAATAAAGGCTCGGGCATTTCATTATTCACTTTGCGTATAAGGAGAAAGAAGTGCTTGTGCATCTTTACAAACTAGGGCTTCCAGAACTGATCCATGTGAAGAAAATTTTGAAAAGTGTGAGCATGAGTCACTAGTTTGGATTTGTAAACCAGAGAAAAGGGATTTCATGAGCATAAGAGAAATAGTGAGAAGGCATTGTTTGTGAAGGAATTATCCTAGTTAGGGTTTGAAGAACTAGGGCATGGGTTTAAGGGGTTTTCTTCACAAGTTTGATATCTAAGGTTGGAGGGAGTGGAAGAATAGAGTAACAACAAGTGATTGAAGTGATAAGAGAACCTAGAAAATGGCACCCAAGAAACCAGTTGGCACACCTAAGAAGGGAAAGGGCAAGGGAAAGCAACAAGAAACTATTGCGCATATAAATGAAGAGTGGTACGCAGAAATGTAGTACCCAGATGGAGTATTGTTGGGAAAGGAGTGGGAGTCCCATTTGAGAAATGTCTCTAAATGACTACAATCATTGTTCGAGCACAATCAAGAAGGAGATGGTGTTGGAGTTAGTGCACCCAACAAATAAAATGACACCAAAGGATTTTCCCATCTATGATGATGATGTAAAAGTCAAGTTGGAGAAGTCAGGGTTATTGCAAGTCTTTGAGTTTCCCTACTTCAGGAATCATGAGCACCTTTACGAATGGCTGATGTCACGCGTGCACGAAGACTGCTTCCACTTTATAGGGCACAAGATGGGCATTACCCGTCAGCTCATTTCACATTTCATAGGCCTCATTTGTCACCGCCTATGCATAAAAAAAGGGGTTAAGTACTATGATATCATGGACATCAAGGACCCGGTGATGAAGATGGTCACATACCTTGTAACAAAGATAAATGGCCAGGAGAGATGGACCCAGGTTAACAAGGCATGGTTGCATGTTTGCAGGAAAATTTCAGAGGGAACCATCTACAACTTGTCTGCATTCATCACGGATGAGATTGTCAGTAGCGCGAAGGAAGGTGACAAAATCCTTTTCAGTAATGTCCTACTAACCATCATATTTTTAGAGATTGGAGTGTCGGATGCATCAAAAAAATTCATGTGGAGTACACTGCTAAGGACCCTTCACCCGCGAAGATATTTGAAAAGTATTCTGTGATGTATGACGACCGTGCAAGGCGCGCTTGGAGAAATGGTATACACAGCTGAATAATTTCCAATGACCACCAAGGGAGAGGCCGAGTTTGTGTGTACCAGCATTTCTACCTAGGCGATTCAAACTGATAGATGAGACATGGAGCCCATGGTGCAAGCTCCCCTTTTCCTTCACAGCCCAACACTTCCAAGTGGGAGTGAATAGGTTTAGAGAATCCAAGAAGTTGAGGTTGGACCTTGGAAATCTAGACCGGGACCATAGGGAAATGCACAAAGGGTTGGTCTACCCCAACAAGCACACATACATGGAGAGGTACGTGTCACATGAGGTCCAAATGGTGAGACCCATGACTTTTCCCATTGCGAGGAGAGTCCGTGGCCGCGTATACCTCCACATAAGACCCAAAGCTGAGAAGGGTGCATATTTGGAGAATGAGATATCCATACCTGAGGACCCAACTGGTAGGAAAATACCCATACCTAGGTGGGAGGAAAAAGAACCAGAGAATAAAATACCAAGTGTGGTGGATACATAGGTAATAGGTTCCCCTAGGACAAGTGCTTAGAACAAGCATGTATTCGCGCAAGAAGAAGTCCATAATCAAAGAGAATACTCAGAGCTAGAAAATCCGTTAGAAAAGGATCCATCGGGAGTAGAAGAGATAGAGTCTTCCAAACCAAAGTCCTTAGTTAGGAAGAAGCGAGAGGGAGGCGAAGAAGAGAGCACCTTGGAAGAAACTAAGAGTTTGGAGAGGTACATAGGTGAAAAGGATGATGACGATGAGGAAGATGGTAATGAAGAAGATGATCCTAGAAGAGATCAAGATCCACCCATCTTCGATGTGCATGATTTAGAAGAAGAACATAGAGAAGAAGAATAGGGGTTCCATTTCGTGCGGCACAAGGGTAGTCAGGAGGGAGAAAGCACCTAGGACATAGGAAGAAGTGAGGAGGTTGGTGTGAAAAGCAGAGGACTCCAAGCCTTACACAGGAATAGATAACCAAGGTGGTAGAAGGAGAAGCAGCAAAGATTATTGAGACCTTGGTGGAAGAGGAGTTAGAATGTAGTGTTGAGCTGGTGTTGAATGAGGATAAGGAAGAGAGCATAGAAAAGGACCACGACAACACTAGAGGCCCCACTTTAACTGTAGTTATTCCTAAGGGCATGCACACGTAAGGAAGGCACGCGGAGGAGGAGAGGCTAGAGATGGGTTATATTAATGACTCCAACAAAGTGTTGTGCACACGGTTTCAAAGCACAGTTCTAGCGAGAGGAGCTCATGGTGATTTCATATTTTGATAAAGATGATGCTTACACGTGGAAAAGGAAGATGCTCTCATGTGCATTTGAGTCCCATCTTGATGAGCGAGTTTGAAGTAAGCAATGGGGCAATTATAACATTTCTAGAATCAAAAGGAGATAACCCATTGGTGAATTTTCAACATCTCTTAGATGAACAAGCTGTGTAACATGCTCAATAAGGTCTCGTTGAGGTGAAGCTAGACTCTTTGGGTAGAATGATAAAATCAAAGATCCGGAGGATGAACTCAACAAAAAAGAGGAAGAGCTAGTTTGTGAGGACAAAGAAGCTAAGTCAAGAGAAGTTGATCGAGAACCCGGTGGTAGCAAGAGCTAAGGGATGAAAAGGATAGAGTGTGCAAAGCTTACAAAAATGTGGAGACCATTATAGATTCCATAGTGTTGAAGCATCCGGACCTAGTACCTACACAATAGCAGTATGCATCGCCTAGAATTCCTAGAGGACTTAACAAGAGCCCTCACCATGGAGAGGCTGTTGCTAGCTTTGGAGTTTGCAAAAGAAGTGGCCGCACGCTTAGAGGAGGATAAGTGGAAAGTCATGGTGCTCATAGAAAAATATAGCAAGGTCCTTGCTGATGTAAAGATTGCCTCCCAGAATTTTGAGGCCGCATACGACAACTGCGTGGATAGAGACAAAGTGGAAAGTATGCTGGTTGCGAATGATGAAGTAGAACTTAAAGAGTTCCAGGAGAAAAACAAGGGAAGTAGAGTAGAGTGGGAAAATATCCTAGCTGACGTCAAACAGAAATCTGAGGCCATTGAAACCTTAAGGGGTTCAATAAAAAACTGGTTAAAAGAACTATACCCGTGGATTACACAAAGGATGGATGCGTTGGAGAATATAGGCAAGGAGTCAAAAAGATTGTTAACACCATGAGTGTGCAAGGGGATAGGCTAGATTTTTATCGGTGAGCACCTTGATGGGTGATATTTTCCATAGGAGTGCAAGCGAAGTCGACGCTAGGAACAAGTTGGAGGTCGACTTACAAAAAGATTTTCCTAGCTTATTGCAGTGATGTCATCACTACCTCATTCTTTATTCTTTCACAAATTCTTCATCCCCTTATTCTTTTTCTAAGGTGTAAGCCTACTATTATTCCTTATCCATTTAAGAAGTGTTCTCGCGGGTGGAGAACATGCGTAGTGAGGGTGACGTTGGGCCCCTGAAATATTAGCTAAGTACAAAAGGGCACATAGGTGCGCAAGGCCTAGTTGAAGAAAGGCATGTAAGGAGAAGGTGTGTAGGAAAGGGTTTAAGGAAACCCATGGCGCACACGTGGAAAAAGCCAAGGTTCCAGGACTTAGCCATATTGGGAATTTTGGGTAGGATACGAAAACGTGACCCGACTGTGCATGCGGAGTGGATAAGGTGTCAGCCTAGCGATAGGTTGGCCCATGAAGGAATATGCCCTATGGTAGAGGCTTCTAGAAGGACATCATGGCACAGAGTGGTGAGCTCAGGCTTGGAGGAGCATGTGCTCTTGGAGGACCACATTCAGACACTTGGCGATGGATCTGAGGCCGCAGGAGAATGAGTTGGCAGATCAAAGAGGCTATATATACAAGTGCCTGCTGAAGTAAAGATAACACATAGAGAAAGGGTGGAGCTTTGCAGAAATACTGCAAGGACTCTACTAGTTTGGGCAAATAAGGGTAGGAAAGGATGTATCAAGGGTTGGGAATTATAAATTTTCTTTTGAGGGCCTAGTTATATAAGTCCAGTTATAATGCAGGACTATGGTCTACCTTTCTGTGACATTTTGTAATGGCCTAATGAATGTAATAAGGTTACCAAGTTGATATGAATATGAGCATTAATGGTTATGATGCATACATCCTTCTTCATAGTTATGTTTCATTGATGTTTATGAACTAAGTATAAATGCTTGTATGATTTCCTTTATGTATTGGTGTAAGTTCTTTAATCTGTTAAGCACTTTATGTCTGGAATAACTATAAGGATCTAGAAGCCATTATGATCTCTATGGTGCTTGTATGTTTTATTTCCTTTCAAAATCTCTTACACTTAGATCATTGTTTATTTTTCCCATTAAACTCACATAAAGAGAGACTTGGTGCCCACGTGTGCCTCAAGTGAGCACCTAGTTCCTGCTATGTGATAGGTGACGCGCATGGGATTTATTTCCTTTGTGATGGGGGTAAAAGTGAATACATGTTTATAGGTCTTCAATGGAAAAAATCTTCCATGATTACATGAAGGCTCCGGACTCGTACTCTGGATTACAATTCCCAAAGCATTGGCAGTAAATATCCACTATTATCCTACACATGTCACCACATTTCACTCACAAAGGTGATTAGTGGGAGGTTCTACTGGTTAACATGTTGCATGAAACAAAACAAGAGAAATGCATTGAAATTACTAGGATATAACTATAGAAAGCATCCCCATGCGCTAATTAATCAATAATCACAAATCAATAATCACGTTTAATGACAAATCAATAATCACATAGATGATATAAACAATTCAAATAATGCACTCATTAGTTCAAAAATATATTTATGGGTATTAACAGTTTCTTTAGAAAGCATATCTTAAAGTGTCATGACAAGACTCAACTTTAGACCGGTGCGAGGACTCACTTACGCACTAGTGCAAGACTCATTTTATAAGCACAAGAATCACCCTTGCATGATCGTAGGAATCACTTGTGGAGTGCGGGACTCTTGCAGAGCACCAATTTAGACTCGCTTGGATTGAGGAACTCACACAAAAGAGGCAAATGGCTAGAGTGGAAAAACAGCAAGTTGATATAGTTGGCACACCAGTTGATTGATTGTATTAGACATGTAGTTTTGTCTCAAATTTCATGTGGATTATGAGGACCATACAATCTCAAGTTAAAAATAGTTACTGAAGATGTGGAGTAGACGGTTAAAACTCTTATAGACTTATAATCATCGTGATTATAAGGAATCAATTCAAGATTTGTAATATCTTCTAGCATTCATTGAATACCTTAATTCATAATCAATTGTGTACCTCATCTACGAGTTAACATGATGAATTTTTTCTAAACATGGCATAAACTAATCCTTCTATAATTGTAACTCTTCAATCAATTAGTTTTTGTTATAGGTATCTTCTAGTTAAGTAGTTGTCATTAATTTCAAATAACTAGTCCTCTTTCAGAGAGACTAGGACTACTCTAAATATAAAAGAGCAAATGTATTAGGATTAAAAATTTAGTTTGATTGATCATTGTAAAAGAAATTTATTTCAATCAATAAAGGTGCAGATTCAAGGGAAAATTCTACTCATGTGACTTGCAACTTTAAACCAGATCGACAGGGAAGGAGCAAGGGCCACTCCTCCCCAACATGAAGGGATAATTTCTTGTTTATTTCCCTTTTGTTATTTTTCATTAATTTGATTTATTAGCATCGTATTTTCAGTACTTTTAATTCTGCATTCAATAATATTTTGTTATCAATCAACTTCATTTCTTTATGGAACTTAATATAGAATTTGGTTAATTTCATTATTAAATAAGTATTGAGAATAATTATGATCATTTTCTTTGTTACAAATAGCTATGGACAATTCCCTAGACTGAAATATCATGAGATAACTAAATTGTGATTATCAACGATGCTCATCAAAATGCGTTTAAGCTCGGTGTTGTGTAGAAAAAGTAAGGAATAGGAAACATGGATAAACCTAAAAGTTATGGAATACTAACTTAATGTTTTGTGGGCTTCTTAAAGATTAGTGTTATGTGAACTCTCCAAGTCTGTAGAAAAATGGAAAAATTAGTTGCAAGTCAAATTTTCATGCAACAAATAAATAGACCTTTGTGGGTGTTGTAAGGGGTTTTCCACACATCAAAGCAAAGGAGAAAGAGCCTACAATTCTAAGAAATAAAAAAATGTTATGAAGAAAATCAAAGTACCATGGAATAAGGAGAAAAGAAGCGAAGTAAATTAGAATGTAGGGAAAGTCGTGAAATAAAGCAAGATTGGTTTTTGGTCATAAATTTCATTGCAGAGCTCCAATTGGATGAAACTAGTGGGGTTGGAAATGTCTCTCTAGGGGCTCCTTTTAGGCATGAATAAAGACATAATTTGATTGAGCTTTAGGGGTCAAAAGTTCAAGCATGGGTTTAGAGGTAAAAAGGAAATTGTACTTGTTTAAAATGTACAACCACCTTCAACTACTAGATTTAATTATTAATGACACCCACACCTTGTCTTGTAGATCAAATGATGTGGAAAGTGACCCTGTCAAAGCTATGTGCATTGACAGGAATTGATTGGTGTTTGACATGAGATTTTAGCACATCTCTCTCTTTTCCTTCTTATTTCTTCCCCATTTTCTAAAAGTATGGATCTCATTCATTGTAAAACAGGTCCCTCTTTTTTTGCAAAATCAGCATGCCAAAATGGTATCCAATTTTCCATGAGTTCCACACCTCAAACTTGGTTTCTACAATTTATTTTCATCTTCTTCCTTGAATTTAATGCTTTGTGCATATTTTGAGAACTAAAATCTTGTCTTTGTGGCTCACTTTCTTCCTTATTATTGTATTTCATTGCATTCTTTCCTTGCATTCATCCTTTGGTATGTTGTTTATTGTATTTGCAATTTTCTCCATTTTTGTGTGTTGTAAATGTGTGGGAGGGGTTAATATTGTGTGGTTTTGGTTCTATGTCACATTTTTCTACCATTTCATCTTGCATTCTGTTCCCTTTCTTACCCTTATGGAGAGTGATCACACCCCCTTCTTCTATTGCTATCAACTCCCTTTCATCTTAGGTTTTACTTTTTACATCTCTCTCCCTCTCTCTCCCTAGTCCCTTGGATATGTTAGAGTAGGAAATATTATTTATAATGTTATCATTAGGTTAGGTACATAGAGGAACCTTCCTTACTTATAGGTATGTCTCAAGATGCAAGTCCCACACTTAGAGATAGTCCACTATTGTCTAAAACTCTAATCTACCATGATGATATCTAGGGTGCAATATTGAGATACAATAGTTTTGGAACACATATTGGGAGAAATATTAAAACACTTTACAAATTCACTTCACCAATTTTTATGTGTTCTTGATGATATTTATCCTTTGGAGGCATTTTCCAAAGACATCTAAAAACTCCATTTTTCAAGAAACTCGTTCTCGAGTCCGAAGACTGTCCCCTTCTCCTTTCTAATCATTTTCATGTTTCCATTTCTCACATGGATCTCCGAAGATCTCTTCCACTATCTCATTTCAGTTTTATCCCTCTTAGTTTGCACCGGTGGGATGAAATAGATAAAATAGCCCTAAAAACCATACCTCTTTTCCATGGAAATGGAAATCAATCTCCTATTAATCAAATTAAAAACCTAGGCAACCATTATGCCATTCACAATATTAGAGAAGAAAAAATTTTCCTCAGACTTCTTATTTCATCATTTAGAGGTAAAGTAAGAGATTGGTACAATATTTTGTCTCTACAATCCATTTCCACATGGGATCAACTAGGAGAGTAACTACACAACCAATTTAAATAGAATTCAGATGTCATTTCTCTCATGGAACACCTCAAAAAATATAGTGACCTTTAGTGGAGTTCATCTCATATTTCAAAATCAGATTCACAAAACATAACCATACAATATCATAGGTTGGAAATCAAAACATAACCATATAATACAAAAAAAGACACAAAAAATAGTTAATTCCACCAAAACAATTTAAAACATGTTGCAATTTTCAATCTAGAGGATTGAATGAGAGTCAAGGAATCAAATATAAAAACTAAACTAATACATATACAAAAATATGGTATAAGGAAAAACCTTATCATAACATTGTCATTTATGCTAAATAAGTTTGTATCCATCTTGAAAATTAGGAGCGGAAGTTTGATTAACAAAAATAAAGTGCATGATTGATTCAAAACCGCATAAATATCATATGCCAAAGTTTATCAACATGAGTACAAATAAAAAAATTGTTGATTGTTTGACACAATTAAAATCACATGAAAGTAATGTTGCACCCTCCATCCTTTCCTACAAAATGCCAAAATAGAAGTTTTGATTTTTCATCATCTCACAAATATCTAGGAAAATAAAATTTAAAGATACAACTTCTTGATTTTTAAAGTAGAGGAAGACATTTGAGAGCTCAAAGATGATTACATGTAATTCAATAACCAAAGCACATTTTGTCCATGGATTCTCATTCTTAGCATTTTCATAGTGGCACTCTCATTTTTTTCGATTATGCATCGATTTATGTTTCATGTGTAACACCCTTGACTGTTGTTATTTTCCTCCTTTGCATTCAAGTGTTGATATGTGATTTTCCTTATAAGGATATGTTCTTCTGATTTTTGGAAATCATGCTTGATATGGATAAGTCTTTTCTTCTCTTAAGCTCCTTTGATCGAATTGGTATGACTTCTTTGAATTCATTTTTCACTTCTGGAAGGTTGTTTGCAATCTGGTTTAAGAGTTGTAAACTTGTATTATATCGACTCATCCTTGGATCAATTTCAGTGATCCAAGGAATGTTTTAAAACTGTTCTGTTGAATGAATGGTAAAATTGACATTCCATGAGTTAAGCTACATGCTGGACTAAACTTTGTTGTTGCAAGTTCTTTGACTTCTGTGTGAACGCACTTCCATTCAGTAGGTTGTTTGGCTTGGGTCCTTGAAGATCGACCATGACAGGTCATTGCTGATAACGATGGGAATGTAGTTGTTCACAACACAGGAGAAAGATATCCGGGATCCTATTGAGGATTGACTTCGGAATCCTAAGCTAGGTGAAAGTATTCCTACCTAAGCTATGTTACTTGATATAATTTGGTTGCTAACCTAAACTTGGTACTAAGGGTTAGAAGGGTTGCTAGGTATTAAAACTAGAACCTAACACTACAAGGTTATTTGGTGATCTACCCTAGTTTCTAAAAACTATTGTATTCTTGATTACATACCTATGTGGAGTTATCTGACCTAATTGATAAATATCTATGTTAGAGGTTAGTGGTTAGTGTTACATCCTAAGGTACTAATTTAAATAGTACCTAAGATCTAACCTAACCTAAACTAATGGATGCAAATTTGAAACTAAAAAGGGTCACATGTACATTGGCAACGGTTTCTAAGAATTTATGAAGATGATAAGGTTTATTAATTCCTATGGACTGCCAACTTTGGCAAGGGGCTAGTTTGGTTGGCGAAGGCCTAGGTGGCAGTATCACTAGAAATGGAAACACATGTTTTATTTGATTTGGAACTCGCCAGTTTGACAAGCAATGGCAAGGAAGATTGGGTAGGAGATTTGGAAATTAATGAAATTAATTGTCTTGTTTGATGAGCCTGAACCGCTTTGGTAGGCATGCCGGCGGATTTTTGCGGGCTGTTTCATTTTGCATGCTTTTCGATTTTCTTCTACTTGCACTCTGGTTTTTCGAACCAGCAGTTTAAACTGCATTACATGGCTATTTTTGGAGGTTTCAAATCTATCTTTGTTTCATGGAGAGTATATGAGGCATTGTGGAAGAATTATTTTGTTATTTTGGTCTTCATGGAGAAGAAGGGAAGAAGCGAGCTCAGCTAGAAGTCTTCTTCAATTTTTGGCAACACTATCAGGCATGATAGGCCCTAACTATTAAAATCCTTTGCTTTCCTCTAAGTGTTTTCATTAAAACAACTTTGCTCTGATGAGCTCTATGCATTCATGCATTTTTTGTGGTAAATAGATTGAAGGGCTTTGTATACTTGCATTTTGTTTTGAATCTGTGATTATACATGATGCTGTTGAAAACTGTGTTGCATAAAAGATCTATGCATGCTCAAATAATGTTGGTAACTCTGTTAGCTTCTTGGTTATTGAAAATGGTTGACTGGGTCGACCAATTTTGTTGATAGCGAATTACTAGCTGAGTTTTAAAAAGGAACTCTTGAGTTCCGCCTGTGTTGTGGAAATTATTGTTGGGTGAACTGGTTGCGTCTTGTGAATTCGAACTGGTAAGAACTCCAGTCTTATTATTTTAGTATGCAAGCTTGAGCTTCAGATGGGAAACTTGTTTAGTAAAGTGAACTATAACAGAGATTCTCAGGGTTTGTTAAGTGAGTGATTTTTTATCCTTAGTTAAATGGACTGGGGATAAACCCGTATATGGTTTGGGGTTGTATCCTTCTTGCGAAAATCGTTGACTGTTATCAAATTTCGCATACTCTATGGATAAACCTATATATATCTAGTTGTTTTTGTGTTTTATCTTATGGAAACTTTGACTATAGCAAATTTTGCATGCACTGGAAAAACCCATATATAGTTTAGTTTCTGTATATCTCCTTGCAAAATCATGGACTGTTACTGAAACTTGCATGCATAGGAAAACTGTATTTGGTTTAGTTTGTATTTCCTTCTGTGAAAACTTGTTTGATTTTGGAACAATATTGAATTGGAACTTGTGTTTGTTATTTTGGGTAACTAGATCTGTAACTTGAAAGCTCTTTGGCATGGTGCTTGTGGAATCTTGTTCTTAAGTCCACATCATTGGTTTTGAAGATTCTTTATGAACTCGACATTTAAGTCGTTCGGTCTGAGCTCTATCAAAACTTCTTTTACATCTTGTTTAGGTTTGGAAATAGGGTTGAAAGGATGTTAATGAAGAATGGAAGCATTTCTTCTTACTTCAAACTATATGTAAATAGTTTCATTGCTCTCGGTCTAGTTCTAGGATGCTGGCACATTCTGTAATTGTGTTTGTGGTATTGAGATGCATCACTGTACAAACCGTTTAATACTTGGTGTTCTTAATTGAAATAGAAACTTGAACGCCATGTTGGTTTAGGTATTATGGTCTTTTGATTATTTATTTCACCATTGAGGGAACATGTAGCTACTCTAACTTGGTTACATGTATTTGAAAGGTCTTGATCCTTCAAGGTGTTTATGCTTGGCATTGCACTCGAGAATCGTAAATAAGTCCTGGACTGTACATGTTATTTTCTTGATTGATTGACCTTGTCTTCTATTGGAAACCCAAATCATAGTTCAGGTAGTGATGCGTTGGCATACCGTTAAGATGGTTCTACTTGGCTTGAACTATAGGGAAGTCTGAGTGTTAGCGACTACTCAAATTCTTACTTCTTGTTGGGTCTAATAGATGTATGTTATGTCTTGGAAGATTGATTGTGATCTAAACTTGATTTTGAAAGTGTTTAAACTGCACTGTTGATTTTATAGGGTTCCATGAATGGGAAATGTTAACATGATTTCTTCTTATCTGTGGTTGTTTTGGTCCAATGGGAGAATGTTAGGCCTTTAAAGAAATATTCTATGAAGCTTACTGTTCGTGGACTTTGTATGAGATTTATTGTTATAGTATTCTAACGAGAAAATAGAAATTCATGCATTGTAATGGGATGGTTTAGAAAGGAAGATAGTTTTTAGTACTCTCTTTCTTTGGAATGGTCATTGTTCTCTTTCCTTGGAACTCTTGAATGAACTTAAACTACATGAATGTGAGAAGGTAAAACTGTTTTATTATGTTGAAGGAAATGATTAGAGTTTGGGATCATATTCTGGTAAGATCTCTTCTATAATGCAGTTGGGATAAGTTCATTGATTAAGAACCTCCTGATTCTTATTCTTATTGAAAAAGGTAAACAATGTTTATTAATCTTGTATACTTTTCATTTGACTGAAATGAAGTGGAATGAGATTGAAGTTAGGTTGGCAAATGAAATTGTAACTTGTAGATGACTGTTAATCCATCACTTCTCCTTGGATTTCTTTCATTTGGATCTGTTGATAAATACAATAAATTGTTATATTTTAAAGTAGAATTACTTTAAATGAACAGTTTAAATCATGATATACACCGGTTTCAGCTTTGTTGATGATTAAGTACTTTGGCAATGGAATACATTCTTTTCTTCCTTACCTAAAAGTTAGTTGAAACACCCAAGAGGGAATATGTTGTAAACACTTCTGTATCTTATAGTAAAGATATGTGTTGTGTTATATTTCGTAAAATTGGAAACAATGATATATTATGTTTTGGTTGTTTGGTAAAGATAATTGATGGAATCAAATATACTTCAATTTATAGGACAGGTATTATAGATTGTATCATGTTCCTCTTTGTGTTGAAACCTATTTAGTATTGCTCTTCTTTTTATTGGTATTACTTATGCTTAGGAGTATGAATTACTTGTTGTTCATTAAAGCAGGGTTTTTTTATTGGAACAATTAGTGGAATGCACATCGTTTTAAGGCTTAGTGCTTATCATGCTCAGTTCATTGAACTGACCCGTGCTAGCAATTTTTACAGATGGACTTCGTAAGTGATAAGAGAAGGAAAAAACTTATATGATGCATTGGCTGACCTATGTTGATTCTTGTGAAGAATTCTGATCTGTTCTTAAGTTGTATTGAAAAAGAAAAGTTATTCCCTTTCTAATGAAGGCTGCTGATATGCAGTATGTATGTAAATGTATAAGTTGTAAATGTATAAGTTTGAAAAGGAAATGTAGAATGAGAATTTACTTGCATGGATTATGTGAATTATCTTGTACTTTGCAAAAGAAATGGAATTCCTATTCTGTTGATGTTCTTCATGTTATCTATATGTTTCAAAGAGTGTTCTTGGATAAGTAGGAAAAGGGGATTAAAGTATTACCCCTAAACGTGAAGCAACTAAGTAAGTTGTGGATAATCAATGTTCTTATCTAAACAACTCAAATTCTTAAGGTAATGTGTGACGAACTTACAATAAAAACTAAGAACTTTGTAGGGGACATAAAGGGTGTGTTAAACCCTAGAACTTAGGAGGAAGACTCTTCCTCTCTTACTAAAAAGTAAGAAAAAGGGAATATGAATACAATCATTAGACTACTTTTAATAAAGCCTACTAAGTTACAACCTTGGTGGTTGTTAAACTTCCTTGAATAGTTAATTTACATTGAAGGAAACTTAAGATGTTGCTGTCCTTAATTCTGGGTGGATGTTGTTCAGCCAATGTTAACAAACATCAAAAGAAACCTTAACAAAAGGAAGTTCTGCAAGGGTTATTAGAACCTGATTGGAAAGGAACTTAGGGAGGGTTGGATTAGGTCTAGGCAGGATTGCTGAAATCTACCTCTAGGAATCCAAATTAACTAACTTAAATAATCTCCTAAGGGTATGTATATCTTGATGAGGTTGTTCTATAGGATGTTGACACATGCCAACTATAGAGTTGTACCTTCGAGGAGATTAGGATCTTCTCAAGGATACAACATTGTAGTTGACATGTGGCAACACCCTTCTACATTGATCATCCAGATCTACACACTTTTTGGACTTGAACTTAGTTTCTCTCCAGGACTAGGTAGTAGTGTAGTTGCGATACGAAGTAGCCCTCTAGGACTCAGGGTATCTTGGCACACAGGGTTGACCTAGGTTGACCTAGTATGCCAACCTATCCTAAGTCTTTGTGAGCCCCTTCCTATCATAACCTATGATGTTAACCAGAACTAGGATAAACCTTGGGCAAGAGGACTGACGGAAGTCAGTAAAGGACATTCTAGATAACAATAGAGTGGGGTGAAGGACGTATTCTAGATTGACAAATATGTCGTCAAGGAATAAGTAATACGAACAATATGTTAAAAATCTTTGGCCAAAGTATCGCAAGCTGCTGATTGCGTTGTCCTATGTCACCTAGTCTAAGGATCATGATGCTAGATGAATATTGGTAACAAATATTCAGTTAGGTTCCTTAGATAGATCACTCAATACCCAGAACAAGGTAAGAGAACCATGTATACGTAGTATACAGAAAAATATTCAATACTTAGTGTTAAACATGAATAGATTGGTAGTTTACTGAGTCATGAAATGAATGGATCAGTAGATTACCAAGTCATTACAGCTGCATATGTTATAAGAATGAATGTTTGGAATGTGTGTTCTAAATTACGTATTTAGAACAAAGAACATTACGCGAAAAATAAATCCTTGTTTCTAAAGTCTTAAAATGGGAATGTTACACATGCTCAAACATATGAGAAATAATGTGTTTAATAGTTTAAAGAAGAATAGGGTTTATTTAAATTCCAAAAATGCAAGGGGAAATTAAAGAACATATAATAAATCATACATTACATACTAAACCAAATCCAATCAAAACTATGTGCAATTAGGCTCAGTAACTATATTGGTGGATAATGTTTTAAATGCAAGGTAATGAAGAAAATTTTCTTCATTTTTACGTATTTGGAAAAATGGGATGCTTTCTATTCTAGTGTAATCTTCAAAGTAAATCTCTAGGGAGATTCACAAGAGTGCAAGTGCAGAACCTATAAAGTGCATTAAATGTCATTCTCGGTCTTTATGTGTTGCTAATGTCGATGGTTTCTTTGGTCAATGTAAGGGCCTATAATTTATGTATTGAAATTTCCCATGCCATTGATTTAACATAATTTAAATATTAATCATAGAACCGATGATCAATCAAATATATCGAAATGCACAAATATAAACATGCGTTGACAATAAAGTACAAGAAACAAGAGGATGAGAATGAATTAGCTTATATTTGGCTATTTATACTAAAATTTGGTTAGGGTGATGGTATAATAGGATTAATCTGGTCTATGCATGGTTCATCTAGGATACAATGATCTACATGGGTTCTATTGTCGATCCGGGTGTTAGTTTCCAATGAAGGGAACAAATTTAATTCAATCGTTGTCTAATGGTGTCATCCTCACTTTATTCTATATCACATCTACTTCACTTTATGGTTTTCCTATCGCACATGTACTTGTAAAATAAACCCTAGCTACCTACATAAGAATCATGTGTACATTAGATGAAATAAAAATATGCATATACTTGAGTTAGAATGACCTCGAAAGTCACCCCAATGTGATTGTCATCATGTACTACACTACATTTCATAATCAACGTAGTTCTAATATGTGTCTGTGTGATAGAACCGTGTCTGTTGAAGTTAGTTTTCCATTGTGAAAATTGCACCAAGATAGCAGGATACAACTAATTTTTCCCGAGATAATATATGTGATGGATTTTAGAATTTTCCCTTCCTATGCATTGAATAATGCAGCCTAAATGTAGTCCTCAAGTGTTCATTTTTACAAGTATTAGATAGAAAATAGTGACCTAGTTGCCCCTTTAGAATAGTTAGTATGTTGTGTATATATGAATCCTTTTTAAATGTATACACTTAGTGACACCAAAGGTCGACCCCAAACATGAAATAAGAATTAGAAAAGACCTAAAATTAGGAACCGGGTGATAATTTGAAATCTAAAAAGATTGGACAAAAGCACGGAAGGGAAACTTGCACCCAAGAATTAGTGTCCTTATTGGGCACTATTGTCCCTAGGATAAAAACATAATCTATACCCTATAAAGAGACAAAGATCCCCTGTGACATGACCATAAAGTATAAATCTAAAAGTACAAGATAATGTCACAACCAAAATCAATAGGACTATGAGAGGTGTCACCAGTGTCTAAATTTCTCACTTAGGAATCATGCATATAATAACATACTAGAGGTGTGATCTAATAGTAATAAGTGCACAATTTTATGTTTAAATACCCCCTGTTATTATATTTGGATGAAATCCAATAGTATAAAGGATATAAGAAATACATACTTGTAAAGGGTTGGAGAAGTTGTAGCCGAAGTCATGCCAAAATAAATAATCGCAACATGGTGAGTCATAGGTCATTTCTCTTACCCATGTGGAGTAACTCTATCATTGTGAAAGTTGTAACAGAGAAGAAAAAGCGATGTAGGTATGTAGGAAATTTTTAACTTTGGAAATGGTGGGAGGGGTCAAGAGTGATTGATTCCCGAACCGATGTGAATACTCTTAGTATTTAGGAATCCTCATGCTAAAGGAAAAGTGTTTTGAGACTTTTTATCTCTGCTCTCCATTCATAATGCTTCCCAAAAATAGGTTCTACCATTGCATATGGAAATGAACCAATTTTTACCTTTCCTACTAGTCACATAAACCCCCATAAAGTGGATAGGAGAAGGAAATGATGTCTCATTGCCCCCAATTTATGTTGTAAGGATGAAAATTGGTGAAATAGAAGAAATTTTTGTTTAGATACCATAGATTGGCTCCCAACTTAGGTCATCTAGGATAAAATCTAATATTGTTGGAATATAAATAGAAACGACATATATTGATTGAATAATAGTATTTGATTGATTCAAATTTTCATTAGAAATTTGAATTTCCACAAGATTATATATTTGAGGGTTGATTTTGTAATAATAAAAAATCATAGATAGTATCATGCTTGGAATAGATCGAGACATTCGGTTGTGAGTGATAACTTCATATAATTTTGAATTTTTCCTTGATTGATTGAAGATAGAGTACAATGGTACATAGTGTGTTTGCGTGCATCAAATTAGAAATTTTCTAATTGTTTGTTTTTTACTATGGGGGTGGTAGGAAAACCCTGAATTGATGAGTCCATAAATTGACCCATTAAATCACTAATAAATTTGATAGTTTTTCTCATAAAAATATTAATCAATGCATTGAATGGTTCGATTGATTAAGTCCAAAATTGGGGGATAATGAAGCTTATTTATGTTGAATTATGTAGGTGATGATTAAATTTTTTTCCAACTAATCGCTTTGAAAATATGCACGGTGATGTGTGCAAGTTAATAAATTAATGAAAAATTCCAATACAAGGTATCACAATCAAGAATGGTATGTGTTATACTCTATCATAAAGACTAATTTAAGGGAGTTTAATGAAGACTAAAAACAAGAGACTAGTTCCTAATTATTTTATGAGTTGTAACCAACTCCTAAACTATTTTCATATCTAGCTTCCTAGATTCTTTTGCATGTGTTGAGAAACGTTAACTATAAAGGACCATTCTTTCTTGAGTTGAATATATATATACACACACACACATAGGAACATGTAGAATGTAATAAGATAAAGGAGCACAAGTAATGATTACGGTTATTTTTAGTTTATGTTGTAAGAAAATACTTTTTGATCAATAAAAATCATTTTATTCGAGAAAAAATGTGTCATCAAACCAATCCGAGGGAGAGCAAGGGCTCACTCAACTGAGGAATTTATTATTGTGGAATTTTAATTTTTGTTCTTCTTGCATTCTTAGATTCTTTAGTGTGCTTAAAATATTCTTTTTCAGAACTTTTGATATTCCAATTGAAATACCATTACTTTTTAAAATTTCTTTCATTTCAGAGAAATTTCATTTTGCAAAGCATTTCCCTCTATATGTCTTCAATTTCAGCACATTTTATTTCAAAGTAATTTAACTCTACAAATCATTTCCTTTCTATAAGTTTTCTTCATGGTAGAATAAATGTTATTTTTGTTTAAATTTATTTACTTTCAGTAGTCTTAGAAGTTAATTGATTATCAGTAGCTCGTTTATCAAATAGAAAAGACTCAAACAAAATAGGAAAACCCCCTTTCAAGACTTGAACCACTACCACTAGTTGCATATTCATTGTCTTCATTGCATATTGTCTTTGATACATATTTTGTTAAAATGACATCAACTATAGAATGATTGATTAAATGATTGGAAATCATAACAAACCATCACAAATGTTTACTTCTTTTGGAGAAAGGGTGAGAGCAGAATCACCAAACCATGAGTCGAAAGAAAATAGTAAGATGGGTTGGAGATGAAGCAGAGAAAATATTTGATGATGTTAAAAACTATATGTCTCGAACATGGTCATTCAAAGTGTGGAGTAGAGAATGAAGATTCTTGAAGAGGATTCCATGGATTTACATAATGTCATTCAAAAGGGAGAATTTATGAAGTCTGAATTTTTGTTTATCTCGAGCTCTCCATTGTGATCTCTTCCAAGATAACTCTTCTCAACGGAATTCAACGAGAAAAATCTAAAGAAAAATTCACTAAAATGATCAAGGAAGATTTGTACAAGCCTAAAAACCTCAACAAAGATAAGATGGAAGATCTCTCGAGTTAAATAATGTGATAGTTGAAGCTTCTAAAGTGCTCAAGATGGTGGAACATGCTCAGAAATGGATAATTCCTTAGGAAGTTGGATGACCAATCTCGCTAACATGATTGTGCCAAGAGAATAAAAAATATCAATTCATAAAGTGACCACATTCGAGAATGCACATGTTGAAATTCAAAGTTCCAACTTCCTCTACCCCTCTCTTCCTTCTTTAAGTTTTGATCGAGATCTAATTGTTATGATTCATTGTCGAATTTATTTTTGAAAAGAAGATTAAATGTAAAATCAATTTAAAATGTGACTTAACTAATTAAGTGATTAGTCACTTAATTAACAATTAGTTAGTTCAGGTAGTTATTTCCCCTCTTTCCTATAAAAGGATTCTTTTTCATTTGTAAAGGGGTTGGATGCTAGTTAATCGATGTAAAAAGACATAATTGTTGAATACAAAAGAGAACAAATTTTCCCTCTATTTATATCCTTTTGTCTTATCTCTCGATCATATTCAACATCATTTATATATTTTGGATTATGAGACTTTGTGCTCATATCTTTTATATATTTTGGAGTCAAATTATTTATTGTTTAAGGAAAATAATCACCATTATATGTGAATGTATGTATTCTAAAGCTTTATTGACATGTAGGTGTAAAATAAGATTTGGTTTCTCCTTATTTGAAAGTATTTTTCTTCATCATTTTCTAGATGATAAAAATTCATTATGATGGATTTGGTGGTGGAATCTAGGAAACTTAAATCCTGTTGAAATATTATGAAGAAGTCTCGATTGGCTCATAAAATTAGACAAAATATCCGTCTTCTTTCTCAATACTCTAGGCTATAGACAGATCAAAATCTCAAAAAGTGGGAGAACCAAGAAGCTCACCTCCTCTTATCTCAGAATTCCCTTATTCATTGGGAAGGTGCCAATGGAGGTTTGGAAGTCATTATTGGAACACTTTCGAGAGAAAATTCCTAGGTTGGAAAGGAGCAGTCCTCTCTCAAGATGGTAAGTCTTTCCTCATAAAGAGTAATCTCGAGAATCTCCTATTTATCTAATGTTTCTTTTCAATATTCCTAGTGAAATAATTGAAAAAATTGAAAAGATTCAAAACATTTTTCTTTGTTTGGGAGTTGAGAAAAATAATAGAATTCCCCTCGTGGTGTCTTGGGAGCATGATTTCCTTCCTTAAAAGTGTGGAGGGGTTGAAATAAAGATATTTGGTGGATGGATAAATACGTGATCACAAAAATGGGTTGGAGACTTATTAAAGAGGACCTCCCATGGACATATATAGTTATAAATAAATACATTGGGTTAGAAAAATATGTTTATTGGATCTCTAAGGAAGATATTCCCTCCACATCTTCATTTTGAAACACTATTTTACACTACAGTGCATCTCCTCCTTAAAGGTAGCATATGGAAAATTGGGAGGTAAAAACATTTCCTTCTAGAAAGATAAATGGGTTTCTCCCTTGCCTCTCTAAGATAGATAAGGGGGTTCCTAGCTTTATGAACACTTTAAGAATCATATTGATGATAAAGTGAGTGACTATATTATCAACAACAAATGGGCTCACCATGGGGATAGAATCTCATCAGTGAATCTTCATCATATTAAGGATATCTTGAATCTTCTCAACAACCACCACCTTTCTCAAGTGGAGAACCAAAATGAACTCATTTGGGAGATCTCATTAGAAGGATCTTACTCAAGAAGGTCTAGTTACTTACTTTTATCCAATGTGTAACCCTCTCACTTATATTAGAAAAATAAAATTAGATCTAGGAGCTAACCCCAAAAATCAACCTCTTTTTCTGGTTAGTGATCCACAACAAAGTTATAGCTATTGATAATTGGGTGAAGAGGGGCCACCATTTTCCTAATAGATGCATCCTTTGCAAATGTAGTGAGGAAACTACTAGCCACCTTTTCACGTATTCATCTTTTTTTCTTCTATTTGGAATTTATTCTTCAATTTTATGGGCATCAAATGGTCCTTTCCTAATTATATATTTCCTTCTTGGGAACAATGGAATTTCCCTACCAAAAATTTGGTTATTAAGAAATTGTGGATCCTTTCTTTCCCTCATATTCTCTAGACTATTTGGAAACCCCAAAACTCTACAATTTTTTAAGATAAGAAGCCCTCTCTTCTCAGAATTTCCAATTTTCTTATGGAAGAAATTATGAAAAATGTTTTTAGCTTTAAGCCTCCCAAGAAGATACACCAAATCAAGGAGGATAGTAAAATTTTGGAGAAATGGAACCTCAATATTTTCTCTGTCAATATTTAGTAGAAGGATATCATCAACAAAGATTATATCAAATTGTATCCTCCGACCTCAAGTTGGCTAAAGATTAATTATCACGGAGATTATAAGGGGAATCCATGTAATTCTAGAGGTGGTAGATGTATTAGGAATGAGAAAGGTCATATAATCAGGCTCTATGTAGGTCCTATGGGAATTAAATCAAGTCATTATTCAGAAGATTTAGCTATTTAATGGGGTCTTAGGTAGGCAAGAGATCTTAATTCTAGAAATTTAATCATGGAGGGGGATCGTTGAACATCAATAATTGTCTTAAAGGCATCAATCATGTAAGCTAGACCATTAATCATATTATTGGAGAGACTACCCAAATCCTCAACACCTTTCCTAATAATATCATTCAAGACACAAACCGTTAAGGTAACAAACTCATAGATATGATGGAAAATAATGGTGTCAATCTAAATAATTTCCAAGTGTGTGTTTCACCTCAAAGTAATGTGATAAAATAAATAAAGGGAACATGCATAGGAGAAATACGTGATAATGTAGACGGAAGAAGGCATTTCACATGTCGTAGAAATTTGACCAAGTAGATTGTAGAGAGACCACAAAATAATATTAACAATATAAGTTGGTGGATTGCCTAGCAAGAGCTACATCCGAGAAGTGAGGTGCTTCATAGAAGGTTATTAATCCACTTTTAAATATAATTTTATGTAACAAATAACATGAAATAGGTAAATCATATTGTAATTTTACGATTTAGGTGTCTCGTGCTAATACAATAAGTAAATTTAATCTAATCAGACAAAGTTATGATTAAATCTAGAGGGGTGGTAGGTTTTTTTGGGTTTGCAGGTCTGACAGAGGTTGTAGGTGAGGTCTAGGTGAAGTTTAGTAAGGTTCTAGGCTATTTGGGAGAAGTTATGAGCTCACATTGTTATAAGTAAAGTTACCAAATCCACGAGAGAATTGTATCGGTTAGGCAACCATTTCAGTACTAACAAATGATCGATGTCGCTTGGGTGACTTGTGCTAGTAGGGGAAATATGGTATAAATATCAAAAATGGGTGTTTTGGGTATCTCTATGATTGCATAGAGAGTTGAGGGGGTTCAGGAAGAACGATGTTATTTTTGATAGGGATCAAAAAGGGTGGTAGAGGTGCTAGGACGGGTGAAATGGTTCAGGTTGATGCAATATGTGCTAAACAGGTGAAAGGTGGTATTTGATACAAATAGGGATCAGATGAAAGAAGTAAATGAAATAATTAAGATCAAAACAAAAGCTTAGAAAATAAGAGTGAATTACTTATCTAGTAGCCTGTAGATCCGACGATGGTTTTTGGTGATGATCGTTCATGGGAGATTTTGGAATATGTCTAGTGCCACAAAAATGGAGCATGTGTGCTCTGTTGTGATGATCTGTAGCTATGGATGAGATGAATGGATGCTGGTGAAGGTCTGATGGACTCTGGTTCATCGTCTAGTAGCTTGCATGCTCAAGAGTTAGAATGTCAAAGATAAGGTGAATGAATGAATTGAAGAACCTATGCAAAGAATTAGAAACTCTTATTTAGGGGTAACTTACGGCGGTTTGGGAACCAACATCAGGCGGAGGGATAACCTATGTGTCGGTTAAGGAGAATTGGTCTAATTTGCCAAAAATAGGGTTTTTCTCCCAAATTTGGCATGGTATTTGACTTAGTCTCGAGTCTAGAGTGTTAAATGGAGTAAATTAGAGTGTGGAATTAGTTAGAGGATTAATAGGTCATGAATAGTTAGGGTTGGAAAGAGTCCTAGTTTGTTAGGATAAGTGAGGACTTAGTTTAGGATAATTAATAAGTTTAGAACAGTCTAGGGTGAGGTGGCTAGATGAGTTAGGTAATTAATATTAATTATGATGATTAAATTAATTACAATGTTTACAAGTGGGTATGGGTGGGGAATAATATTAAACTAATTATTTGAAAATGATTTAGAGGGTAGCGACCAAATTTTGGATGTCTACATTTTCCCCTTTTGTCGTTTAGCCTATATTGATAAGCGGTCTTTGATAAAAACATGATTGGTTGCCCTGTGTATGAGTTGATGTGAACCCCCTCAAATTCGAATTTGATGAAGGAGAAGGTAGAATCGGTGATGAGTTTGATAAAATGGTAGGTGAAAAAAAAATAAGATAAGGTTTAGGCATGGGAAATGGTTATTTTAGGTGCACGTAAAAGGCGGGGGCATTTAAACGCACACACATGTATATAATGCAACAAGGAACTAGGATGAAGATCTCACAAACTCTACATCATCAAAGGTCATTAGTTTATCCAAACAAGGTTGATGTGATCCAAGTATCCAAGGTATAGGATATGGTCCTAAAACACAACTAGGATAGGTGTAGGAATGGGAATTAAGTGTATTCTAGAGAACCAATAGGTTTGGGTTGGTCAAGATAAACATCATGACATTAGGCAAGGAAAGTTTAGTAGGCTAAACAATACAAGTATCATCGCCGCAAGGTATAGCGAGTAGGTGAATTCAAGTGTCAAATGGGAAGGTTTGGGTTGGGTTGATAGGTAAGGTCATAGGTAAGGCCAAGGTAGAGGCAAAAACATGCCCCAACTGATAGTGTGTTTGGGTGTTAGGTAATAAGGAAATTAGGTAGGGTTACAAGGCTAGGGTGAGGTTGTGGTTGTAAGAAAACAATTAATGTAGTAGAAAAATTGAGGGTAAATTAGGTATAGGTTGGTGACTAGGTGACTGACACCAGTTGAAGGTGAACCGACGCCGGTGATTATAACCGATGTTGGTCCATTAGGGCACAAGATCAATGTCAGTCAAGCCATATTGGGGGTAAAAATTAAAATCCCCATTTTATGGATTCATTTGTCACTTTCTACCTTTTGAAAATCGACAGAGAGTACATTAACTGATTTGGTGAGTTGGGATTGGGTGATTAGAGTATGGTTGAGGGGCCTAGGAGATCGAGATGAGGAAGCGGATTGGTTGAGAGTTGAGTAGTGGATTTAGAAATGGTGGAGAATGGAGAGGGAGCGGTAGGACTTCTAGTTCAGAGACCAGAGATCCCACCATGGTGACAGAGGTGAGTAAAGGTAGGATTCAATCCTCATGTGTGGTTTTGGATTAAAACAAAAGTGGAAAATTGAAAATTTTGGGTTTTATATTTGATTTTGAAATTTGTATAAGAAATGATGGAATTGGGCATGGGGAGGGCCAAATGTAGGTTAAATAACATAGTAAATGAATGTGGGTGCGGTGTTAAGGGTTTTCGGTAGGTTTGTAGGTAGTTTGGTCAAGCTTTAACAAAATAGGGATGTCAAGGTTTGGCTCTAGGGCCGAACCAGCAACCAATGTCAATGGACAGTGGTCAGCATCGATGGGGTAAAAAGGGTAATTGGTACCAGCTTAGGGTGACTAGCGCGGTCATTGTAAAAGGTGAGCAATCCTAAAAAGGAGGTTTAGATGCAAAAATAAATCGAGAATGAAATGATAGGATAGATGGGGGAGCGATGAGGTAGAGGTAGATAATGATGGTATATAATGACAAAATTAGGTGGTGTTTAGTGTTAATGTAGTTATGAATGATCAGATTGTAGGTGTAGGTCATGTCAAATCAATGAAGGTAGGAAATTTGTGTGAAAGTATGTAGGAAAAATAAAATATAGGGTAGGCAAGTTAATTAGGTAGAAAATAGATAGGCTGAGAAAATTGTATGTGGGATGGGACTGGGTAGGAGTGAATAAATGATTAAGAAGAGGTAAGTTCTTGAAAATTTTAATTGGTAATGATCTAGACATGTCACCAGTTGACTACGCGGGATAGGGTGCCACCTTTATTAAGTACAGATATGCAAGCTAGTGTTATGGAGGATGAGTGGAACCATATGAGATTTATTGGGCTCATCGGTGTCGGTGATACAGTGCATTATATAGGATCATAGTTTGATGGTCACTCTCATCGATAGATGGGACTCAATGACCAATACCTTCCATCTACCCATCGACGATATGACTATCATGTTGGAGGATGTGTACAAGATTTTCGGGAACCAATTGTGGGGGATCCAGTGTATCGATTTCATCATATGAGGCGATGGAGACTATGGTCGCATTATTTGGTGAGGTGGTGGGTGACTTGGGTGAACACAGTGCTAGCATCACCTATGGAGCTATGTACGCTACACATCTGGAGGAGACCAAGTTGGTAGTATTGATGATGGTGATGGTGGGATGTTATGCACTCCCGCCGTGAGGGTAGAAGGTTTCCTCGAGCACCGATGGGGGTGTTGTAGGACATGATTGAGGAGTGGTTTTATTTTGCATGGGTGTCGGCCTACTTGGTATAACTATATAGGGAGCTATGGGCATATCGGAGGATTCGGTGATATGGTATTTGTTGTACATGTTTACTACACTGCTAGGCCTATGAACACATAATTATTATGTGCCCAAAGGGAATTCTGATACAGGATTGGCATCAGGGTGTCATGAGAGTTGGTTACAGGAGATAGATACAAGTAGGGGCTCATCCATAGATAGAGAAAGCATCACACGATGTGACCTATTACAGGTGTATGTTAGAGGGATTATATGCGATGGATATTATATGGCATCCATATGTGGATTTTTTGTCTTATGGAGGTATGGAAGATGAGCTGAGGGACTTATAGATGATCAGATGGATATAGGGGGGGCATATTAGTTAGCATGAGATGATTCAAGTGGAAAAATTATGACACTACTTTGGGTTGCATCAAGACATGCCTCCACCATTTCCTTAGTATCATAGAGATGATGTGGAGAGACCTTTATCTCCACCACATCCAACAGATCCTACAGTGCAGGAGGAGTAGATAACCGACAGGTGTATTGACAATGCGGGCACCATAGACACATACGAGACATTGGTGGGTAACGCACTACAAGAAACATCGCCATCGCCAAGCCATCTAAATGTAGCTACAGTGATAGTGTAGAGGGGAAGCACTATATGGGCAGGTCATTTTTTACAGATGCATCTCACACAGGATAGGCATAGGTGGCAATGCTTCAAGGGTAGGTGACTAGATTACAGGACTTTTGCTTAGGAAAAGGATCAAGCACGATGCTCAAAGCTCCCACACAACCACCAATAGATGATGGGGATAGGTAGCAACTTGTTAGGCACAGTGATGGGGTAACATTACTAGATAGTCACCCTACAGGGGAAATTAGCCACATCACAAGCACATGTGACAAGATACAGTGTAGGTAGCTACACAGAACCAACGTAGGCACCCACCATACAAGAATTATTACAGGGCAACTTTTATTGGGATAGGGTCCACAAGTTGGGGTGAGAGTGATGGATCCTCCCCAGGTGATATCTATGGCCACCTATAGAGATGTAGTATCAGAGGTGAGGTATTATCAAGACCAGTTGTTGGAGGCTATTATACATGTTATGTCTTATGCCGAGCATAGAGCACAACAGGTAGATAGTGTCATGACCAGCTTATGGACCCATAGCTCAATTAGCTCGAGAGTTGTCAGCCATATAGGTAGGGTGAGAGAGACGTTACCATTTCATGACAATATAGGACAGGTGAGGGTACTAGAGAGATGATGAGCAGGAAGAGACTAGGGCCAGATGAGGATACAGGGGAGAGTAGCAGGGGATCCGGGCCTTCATGATGGATGATATCTGACATTGCATTTTGATTTTTGACATATAGACCGACCTGCGTGTTGAAGATGCGAGATTTTATATGAGAGTTTTGGAGAGACTTGTATTTATATATGTATATTCAGCGTATTTATATACAGACCTTTGATGTATAGATTGATGATGATATTTATAAATGATGCACTTCATTTATTTCCATTGTATTGTTTTCATGAAAACTAGATGTGTAGGAAGGCCTTTATAATGATGTATGGTTAGTTTCATTTCCATTATATTGATGTTATGAAAATTAAATGTAGGCATGGTTGAGTTGATGTTGTATATGGTTTAATGAGTCAATTTCCACTATTGTGATGATATGGAAACTAGATGTTTAGGCATGGTTGAGTCAGAAGTAGGCATGGTGGAGTCGGTATGGATTGTCCTTGTATTAGTGTCATGAAAAATGGATGGTGTAGACATGGTTGAGTTGAGAATTTTGAAATTATTGTTTTTATGGAAATTAGATGATTGGTATGGTTGAGTTTGATTTTTTATTTAATTTCCAAGTTATTGGTATTATGGAAAATAAATGATGATGTATATAGGTGATGTATAGTTTTGGTTTAAGTTAACTTCCAAATTATTGTTTTTATGAAAACTAAGTTTTTATTTGATGGGAAAAATGATGATGGGGTAAAAGAGTGACCGAGATAACCTCAAAGGGTCCCATTCCTTAAGATTCATGCCTACATAGCCCTTGCAAAAGGGGCCTTAGGCCAATGTAGTTCTCCCACAAGATAGGGAAGAATAAGATGAGGTAGGTGAATAGGTTGGTGAGTTTATGTATGGTTAAATGGGAAAGGTAAGTTAGGCATGGTTGTGTCTAGGTTGATTAGGAATGGTTGTTTCTAGGTTGTTATAGCATGGTTGTGCCTAGGTTGTTTAGGCATGGTTGTGTCTAGGTTTATTAGGCATGGTTGTGTTTAGGTTGTTTAGGCATGGTTGTGTCTAGGTTGTTTAGGTAAGATAGAATGTGTAAGATGAGTTGATTAAAGTAGATGATGAATGTAAATGTAGGTGAAAGGAGAAGAAATCCTAGAAACTAAGTGTCAAAGGTCTTGTCCTATGTAGAAGAATCAATAAGTAAGTAAAGGGGAAAATGATAGAAGAGCGAAAATACTTCATAAGTGGCAAGAACCATTATGAGCATACCCAAGACTGGCTTATGAACTTAAGCCCCTAAGATTGTGGGATTGAAATTTCTAGGGGTGAAAGAAGTGGTGTGATCACTATGTGTGAAGTACACGCATCGTCCCTTAAATAGGAAGTAGAGAATAAAAAGAGGTAAGGTGGATGATTGTGTTTAGCGTAACCTTGTTGTGAGATAACACGCCCTTTCCGCTAGATACCCAAAACCGGAATAGGAAATTCCATGACAAATTTTTTTAGTTATCTTGATTTTTCTTTTTTTTTTTCTTTTGTCATGGATTGATTGATGTGGGAAGTCTATGTGGGATAAATATAATATCTCCTTGAGGTCTTCGTGAAGGCTGTTCAATACGGGAAGCTTCATGATAATAATTTTTATATTTTGCTTTTTCATAAATAGTCATATTTTTGATAGACTTCATACAATGTAGCTAAATTTTTATAATTTTCTTTGAGGGAGCAGTCTACTTATAGCAGCAAGAAAGAGAGGTAGATGTCATTTTGAGGGATTCATCTATTTATGAGAAGTTTAACTCAAGGATTTGAGTTTTTGGTTATCCCATATATATTTTTGTATTTTAATTTTGAGCTTTTGGTCATGGGCAAAACTATGAAGTAGTATAAGCCTCTTGTATGATGGAAAAACTATGGCATGAAAGAGGTTAGATATGCGAGAGAGGTTTTCAAGTGAAAAAAACCATGGGATTCCACCTTGAAAAGAAAGAAAAGTATCCATGAGAATCATGCCATGAGTAGAGCCGTGATACTCATGTTTAAGAAAAGGATGAATGGTGGTGAATAAGCACACAATTCTAGTTTAGTTGTTGGTCCTTAAAATTGTTAAATGGAGGAAAGGTTTGCTCAAGGGATGAGCATATAGGTAGCATAAAGTGATGTAGTACTTTATTCAACAATAGAACGGTCGAAGATGCAAGGCATTAAGGGGCTCAGGTTTGGGTTTACCTTTAAGAGAAGATAAACGATAAGCACCTGATCCATAGGTATGGGTGATAATGTAGGGTCCAAGCCAATTAGGAGAAAACTTTCCTCGTTTAATTTTCTCCTCTTTGGTTACATGTTGATTTTATTTTAGGACAAGATCACCGACCTTGAAAGTTTGTTCATGAACTCATTTTTCATAGGCATGTTTGATACATTTTTAGTAGATTTGAAGGTGGTCAAGAGCATTTAAACGACATTTGTCTAATAACTCAAGTTGTGTCAAATGGTCTTTCCAAAATTCATCATCATTGAGCATATATTTAAGTGAGATATGAAGATATGGAATTTAGACTTTGAGAGGTAGGACGACCTCTATACCGTAGACCAAAGAGAAAGGTGTGGCAATGGTTGAGGTACAAATACTGGTGTGATAAGTCCATAAGGTGAAAGGAATGTGTGTATGCCAATCCTTACCAATATCATTGAAGAATTTCATGAGAATCTTGTTAAGGGTTTTTTATTTCATTTGGATTGACCATTGGATTAAGGATAATATGGTGAAGAGAAACTAAGTTGAATACCAAAGTTATCATAGAGTTTACGTAGAGTTTTTTTCTTAATTATTTTACATTTTCAGCAATGAGGCGATGAGGAACACCAAAATGCCAAATGATGTGATGGTTAATGAATTCACATATTTTCTTGGATTTGGTACAAATGAGAGGGACAGATTCCACCCATTTAGTGTAGTCTTCCGTTACAGTTTTTGTGATGATCCATTGGTGACATTGAGAAGAATAAGGGTTGATCTCTCCGATGATATCTAAACCCCATTGGGAGAAAGGCCAAAAGTCCTAGGCAACTTATAAGGCATGACTTGGGGTGTGGTGAAGGTTAGTGTGCTGCTGACACTTCACACAATATTTGACATAGTCGCAACAATCTTGGTTAAGGGTTGGCAAGAATAGCCGATTCGAAGAATATGTTTGGCAACAACATGACCACTGAAATTTCCACCACAAATCCTATCATGGATTTCTTTAATGGTGTAAGGAATTTCAAAACTAGTGAGGCACCATAGGAGGATACCATCCAGCCACATTTGAAAATAAAACTCCCAATGACAACGTAACGAGAGACCTTTTGGAGGAAGGCTCACCTACCATTGCGAGTGAGATCTAGAGGTAGGATTGAAAGGGAGAGGTAGTTAGTGTATTGCTTATACCAAATGTCACGTGGATCGGTTTCGACTTGTCCTACAAATTTTATGTCACAAAAGAGATAAAAGGTGTCTCGTAAATGTTATATTGTGAGAAATATTTTAGAGTCTAAAGGTGAGGCAAGTATTTGTGAGGTGAGGCAAGCCATGGTGTATGTGAATTTGTTAGTAGATCATAGAATAGTTTAAATGTCATAATTATCAAAGGTATTCAAAAGCATGTGAACGTGATGCTTATACTTTTGAAGTATTTCATAACGACACTAGTATAAACCATTGAGTGGGTTGACAACTAGTTGATAATCACCAAAGATATTAATGGTCATAACATCTAGGGAAATGGAAATTTGGAGACGTAACACGAGTGCTTTGTATTCAGCTACGTTATTGGTACAATCGAAGTCATTTTTGAAAGATAAATGCATAGGCTTACCATCAAAAGGAATGACGATAAACCCTATGCCATCCCCACATTGACATTTATAACTATCAAAGAAGAGGTTTATTTGATATACGGTGTCATCCAAGGATAGAGTGTAGATAGATTCATCAGGAAAATCAAAGTTAGAAGATTGATTTTTGGAAAGAGGTGTGTCTAGAAGCTAATCCAAAATGCTTTTCCCTTAATAGAATTTTGATGAATGAATTATAGTTCTAGGATTACAAGGAGCATGAGCCAATGCGAAGCATGTTGGTGTTGATAAGGGTTAGCATACATGTGATGTAGGGGTCGAGTGTTGGTGACGATGAAATTTTTGTGGTTGAGTAGGTAGTCGCGAAGTTTAGTGGTGACAAAGACTAGGGATAAGTAAAGCTTATCGACGTGATTATATCAAGTCTCATTATCTAAAAGCATATGACTTATTTAATAAATCACTTGCTCCATGTTTTTCTCATCATGATGAGTGAGCATTGCACCCAAGGAATGATCATTGGTAGAAATATAGAGGTTAAATGGTTGGTCCTTTTTAGGTGGGATGAGCATAGGTGGATGAAGAAGGTACTGCTTCAATGCTTCAAAGGTTGTGTCTCTCATCATTCTAATTGAAGGAAACATAATTTTTAAGGAGATGATGAAAGGGGTGACATCATTTGAAAATTTGGGAAATAAAATGTTGAAATATTGCAACTTGCCTTACAAACTACGAAGTTTTCGAAGGTTAATTTATGGAGGCATCTCAAGAATAGCCTTGATTTTAGAAAGATCAACTTCGATGCCCCATAAATAAATAATGAAACCAAAGATTTTTACAGAGATAAATGTAAAGATGTACTTCTTTTGTTGAAGGTGAACACAAGTATTTGATGAGACATTCAAAGACAATTTTGAGGACTGGGAGATGTTCGGCCCGATTTTTAGATTTTTTGAGAAGGTTGTCGACATAGTCTTCCAAAGATGTCATACATGATATCATGGAAGATATAGGTCATCACACGTTAATAAGTAGCACAAAGCATTTTTGAGCCAAAGGTTATGACACAATAACACAAGTTCCCTTTATGGGTGATAAAGGTGGTTTTTTATTGATCCTTAAGACAAGTAATATTTGGTTATAACCCAAGAATCTATCCATAAGAGATAACATCTCATGGCCGGATGTAAGATCAACAAGTTGGTCAATGCTAGGAAAAGGAAATTCATCCTTAGGGCAGGAAAGGTTAAGGTCATGGAATTCCATCCAGATGCGGAGTCCCCTTGTCACTTTAATGATAGAAATAATGTTAGAAATCCATTATGGATAGTCAATAGGTAAAATGAAAGAAATAGAAATAAGGCGTTGGAGTTCTTCTTTGACAAGAAGGTAAATGTGTGGATGCATTTTCCATAGCTTTTATTTAATATTTTTGGCATCGAGAATATTAATGATATTGTGCACCATGATATTTGGGTCAATATAGGGCATATCGGCATAAGACCAATAAAAATCATTTGGTATGATCTCAGAGGAAAGTTGTGAAGGCTTCATGTTTAGTAGGATCTAAATATTGGCCTATCTTTAGAATGTGAGGGTCATCCTGAGTGTGAATGTTGATCTCTATGGTCAATTCATTCAACATGGTTTGTTTCTTATAAGGTAATGACATGTGAATGTAAGAATCCTCTGTTCCTAGATAGGTGAGGATGGATTCATCATCTTGACATTGGATGATGTTGATAGAAGGTGTGTCTTCTTCCAACATGTCATGATAAATAAGAGGAAGGGAAGAGGGCACCCCGCCATCATGATGATAGGTCAGAGGTCCCAAAGAAATGGTGTTCATGAAAAAAAAAAGTTAAGAGGAATGGGTTTTAGATTCATGGAATCCGTGGGTGAAGGTGGTGTGTTAAGAAAAGAAGGTGAAGAAGGTGAAGAAGGTTGATCTTCTTCAAAAAGGTAGATTCTAGCCTTCTTAGGACTAGGTGGTTCAATGAATCCAATACCATAGTGGTCTTTATGTTTACGGTAGTGCAAGGAATAACTGTGTGATGACTGTTTTCATAAAGACCAAATCCAAAACCCTTCCAAGAACAATGATGAAGAAAGGTGAGGTCGAAGCGATGGGTGGTGAGGTAACAAAATTTGGAAGAAAAAGGTTGTGTTTGAGCAGGTGGTTCGAGAGAATAAGAAGAGGTATCAAGTCCCCCAAATTTCAAGTTGGTACGAAGGTGGGGAGGACTATATGGAAACACTTCTCCTATACAATGATCATGTGGGTGCTGATAAAGGTTTCCATATTCTTGAGGATTTTGGAATGTGTCGATGTTGTACAAGCAATACTCCCCAGGATAAGGCATTAAAAAAACCTTCCAAAGGGTCAGAATTCGGTACTTGGGTGGAGGGAATAGATGAGCTATTTGAAGTTTGAGGAGAAGAATTGGTAGATGGGTTAACTTTGGAAGCTATGGTGGTAGTGGGGAGAGATGATCCGGGTGAGGAATATGTAAGAATATAAGTGGTAGATGAAGCATCGGAAGAAGATGAGGCAAGTAGTGGATGAAGTGATAGCGGTAGTAGATGAGGTGGTGGTAGTAGTGGATGAGGCAGAAATAGTAGTAGATGCCTTAATTGGGATAAGGACATCATTGGGTCGATACAACATGTTACAGGTTTTGAAAGGTGAAGGATCTACCTGAATAGTGTAAGGATGTCCTTCATATTCAAAATTGATGTAAAGCAGTGAAGAGTCAAAGGTACACACCCCATGGCATAGATCCAAGGTCATCCAAGCAGCATGTTATATTAGAATTCCCCTTCGAGAACATAGAACAATTTAGGAATGGTGTGGGGACCCACACGAATGTGGAGGATGATGGTGTCGAGAGTAGAAGTCAAATCATCATTGAAAGAATGCAACATAACTGGGTTATTATGCATGCACTTGATAGGTATAAGCATTTATTTGTATGCACAGGAGGAAATAATATTAATACTCGCAACTCCATTGATCATAATGCGTTGAATGGAAGTATCCTCAATGTGAACAGAGATGAAGAGGGCGGGATCAGGATCATCTATATAGTGAGGAGCAATCTCCAAGTCGAGAAACCGATAGTGGAAACTTGGTGAGTGTTATTGGTAATAGAGGTTTTAGGTGAAGTAGTGAGGGAGGCTAGATGATGAGGCGTGAATATAGTGGTAATAGGAATAGGGTCATTTGGTAGAACCTCAATAGTTTACAGGATTTCAAGGAGGGTCTTGACAATGAGACTCAAAGTTTTGGATGAGGTCATACAAAGACATTTTTAGAGGAGATTGGTGAAGTTGTTTTATCATAGTACGATGTGTGAATCCATCATAAATTGGATAGGTCAGCCCACAGATGGTACATTGGCATTTTAGAGAGGGTTGGGCTAGTTCTATGATCTAGACCATACTCATCTCAAATGTCGAGGAGGAGGAAAAAATGGCTCGGAGGTGGAGGTGAAGGCCATTGAATAGATATATGGGTGAGGTTGCATGGTGATAGGTGGAGGTGGAATGGGATCTTCATCCAAAAGGTCATCTTTGTCAAAGAGAGATTCAGAAGAGCACATTTATAGAAGAATATTTTAAAGGGCCTTACAATTTTCAACATCATGCCTTGGCACCCAATGATAATTGAAAATCATGGTATCATCAAACCCTTCTGGTTTAGGTTTGAGTGGGTCATAAGGCCTAAGAGGTTGCAATGTAATGGTAGAGGTTTCTAGCAACCGAGTGAGGATGTTAGTGTAAGATCCTTCCAAGGGACCACAATGAGAAGTGAGAGTGATTTTGGATGGAAATTTGGGTGACTTATGTGGAAGAGGTACTATTGGAGGGGAAGTTGGAGGTTGAGTAGGTTTGAATGCATTTTTGGTAAGTAGTGTGGTTTTAGGCTTGGGTTACACCTTTTTGGGTAAAGGTGTTGGGGTACTACGTGAAGTATAAGGTAATGTGGAAGATGGACGTGGACAGTCAGCCATGGTGAGAGTGGAGGTGTGGTAAAGATAGTGGTAGGAGGAAATACATAACATGTAGGTGGAAGAGAAGGTAATGGACTAGGTAGTGGAGCAGGTGGGGGCAATGTAGAAGGCTTAGGTGGAATGGGAGGTTGTAGTAAGGATGTAGGTTGCTTCATTTTAGTTTTACCTTGGATAGGAGGTTGTTTGACCAAGGTTGATGGATGGGGACCTAAGATGGATGGTAGTGGCGAAGGTGAAATAGGAGTAGTGGGAGAAACTAGGATACGAGGCCTAAGAGGTTTGGTCTTCCTCTTAGGTGGGAGAATAGGTTTGGTGATAGTTTGGGAGGAAGTGGCTAAATATATCTTCACAAGAGGATGGATTAGACTCGGCATCGATGCATCCCCTAAGGTATTGATAGGTTTGTGCACAATTGAAGGTATGGGTATAGGTAGAGGTTTGGGTGTAGGTGGTTTTAGGGTAATGGTAAAGGTTTGGGTGTACGTGAGACCAATGTAGAAGAAGATACTATAACCGGCTCTGTGTGTGATGGATTTAGTTGTCTTGAAAACTTCAGGAGAAATCATTGAAGTGTCTATGGGACAAATTTCACATTTAAGTTTATATGGAAAGTCGAAGGCGTCCCAAAAGTGTGGAGTAGTCAACATACTCCAAGCGATCAGCCAAACGGGAGAATGGCGTAGAAGTAGAGGAAGATGGTGATGACTTGGTGGTGATCCCTATGAAAATTCTTAGGTCTGGGAAACAAGGAATTTTTTGGCTTCTAACTCTATAGGCAGAAGTGATGCGAGAAGATTAACAGGATCCTGGTAGACCCTGGGAGATGCCTCACTGATTGGAAGATAGTATAAAATTTGATCCTTTATGGGTCAAGGAGGGTGCAAAGTAGGTGATGTAGGATCTCCCTTAGGTGGAGAAGAGGATAAAATAGATTCTTCTTTGGGTAAAAGTGTGGGTAATAATGGGATCTTTGATAGATAATGAAATAAGTGGGGTAAGTGCCTCTGTATATGACGAGGTAGGCGAGGTAATATCCTCCATGGGTAAAGGAGCTCATGTAAGAATCTCATCAATCGAAGGGATGGAAGGCAATTGTGTGAAAGGGACCGACTTTGTGTAAGATATAACATGGACCTCATGGACATGGGTTTTATCGCTAGAAGTCTCACTGGCCTGATTTGATGAATGGGTATGGTTTAGAAAAGTTTTTCCTAAATACCTTCAGATTTTGATATGTCAGTGCATTAGGGTTATGTAAGAAAATATCTCCATTATCTAACATTTCTTGGACAATGTTTGTGAATGTTATACAATTTTCTTTACTGTGTCCTCTAACACGGTGGTAGTTACAATAATCGTTAACCTTATACCATGCGGGTATAGGACGGGAAGATTCAAAGCCAATATGTGGTTTGATCGGTGGAAGAGTGATGGCTCCTACTTTTAGTAGATTTTCTAACACATAATTATAAGGCTCTCATATAGGGGTATATATTCATTGCTCCTTCTTGTATTAGAAGTTCTAAATAGGAGAAAGATTAGAAGGAGGTTTTGATTGGTTTGATGGATGAGATGGGCCATCTTTCAAGACCACTACGTTGGTGGATCCCTTTTCTTTAACTCTGGGTATTTTGTGGTTTAGAAGAGGAATAAGAGTCATTCGATTTAAATGGAGCACTTTTGTTGCACAATTGTAGATTCTTCTCTTCGATAGCACAAATTTCTATCTTCCAGGACATGGTAAATGCCTCAAAAAACATCCAGAATGTTTGGACCTGAAGAGTTGGAGAGATATGCCTAGCACAGACCCTAGTGAACAACTCTATCAACTTGGTTTTCAGAAGTTAAAAGGTGAGTTGATTGGTAATACTCCACCAACGTGTGAAAAAATATGTGATAGGTTTGTCTTCTTATTGGCATGTCAAATATAAATCAATCATAGTGATCTTCTTAGTGATGTTGATGGAGAAATGATTGAGAAAGTCCTGAGCTAATTGATTGAATGAAAAGATAGAGTGCCTAGGCAAAGCACTATACCAGCCTAAGGTAATACCTATTAAAGACATGGGGAAAGTCCTAAGAAGCAAGGTGTCATCACGGGAAATCAGATAACATGTGTGTTTGAATGATCACAAATCTTGTTGTGGATCTTCCTTGCTATTAAATTGGTTTAATTTAGGCATCTACCAATGTGGGGGATAAGGATGAATAGGATCATTACAAATTTTAGTGTAATTCAGTTGTATTACGTGAGCCAAAGATAGATGCTTCTAGGGTTTTTGTCTTGTCCATTATCATTTTGGTTAGATCCATGGTCGAGATTAGATTAAGACGTGTTGTTGGCCCCAAAATTCCATTCTTTTGAAGTCAAGTTTCAAAAAAATTGAGTCCGTACTTGGAGTATTGGATCACATCGAGACTGGAATTGTTTGTAGTTCTCCCATTCATGAAGAACAATTTGAAAGATGGGTGTAATGGTGAAGTTTTTCCTTCTTTTTATTTGTATTTTCTTCCCGTAGTCGGGAATGATAGGCGTATCTTCCCGTTAAATGTTTCCCTAGCACTCACAAAAAAGACGTGCGCATATTTGATTAGATGAGGTTTGGTCATGTTTCAAGCGATAGAGGAGGCCTCTACATGTCCAAATAGTGTAACTCAGTGGGTAGGGTCCAATGGACGGTCCTCAAATAAGTGTAGGCTTTCCACATGTCCCAGGTTCAAAATGAAGGTAAATCAAGCTCAAATCAGCTAAGTATGGAAGGTTTAGTGAACGGCACCGCATGCCTCATCGGCGTAGCTTCAAGAGTAAGAGTCGGGGCAGTTCTCAAACTTGTACTAGTCCTCCACATGTCCCAAGTCCAAAAAAGAGAAGGAGCCAATCATTAAAATTGACTAAGTATGGGTAGGTTAGCGGAAGTCTCCACGTGCCTTAACGGCACAATTTCAGAAGTGAAATCAAAGGGTTAGTCTCTAAGTAGCGCCACTTGCCACGTGGTTAAAGTCAATGGGGAGACAGAGTTAGCCATTAAAAATTCCAAGACTAGCGAAAGGATATATGTGTCACTCGACACAATTTCAGGAGGCATTTCCAAAGTAAAAACTTAAATGAGTGCCAACTCTCCATGTGTCTAGGGGTCAACATAAGTCAAGTAGGAAATTGGCCCGAGTCGGCTAAGTTTAAAGGAACCGGTGAGAGCTCTCCACGTGTCATCCTGACGCAGCTTCAAAGGCAAAAATGCAAAAGGCATCCACAGGCCCACTCTAATCAATTCCTTCCATGTGGGCGGCCTAAATTTAAAGTTATAAAAGAAAATCGAATGGCCCATGTTTTAACTGGCAAAATAATGAAATGGCTATATATTTAAAAACCTATTTTTTTTTCCATTAACATTTCTTTGCAAATCAAGAATTCAAAAGGGTGTGAATGATTGGAATAAGTTGTAATTATTTCTTGCTTGTTTGAGGAAGTTGTAACCATCTCTTGCGAGCTATATCATGGGCTTTCAAATCCATTATACGGGGTTGGGAATTTTGATATTCTAGAACTATAATTTCTAATTGGAAGAAATCAATACAAGGGTTTTCCCCTTTTTCCTTTGTTTTATCTTTCCTTCTTTCTCTGATCTATGAATCATTTAATCCTTGCATGCTTAGAAACTTTGTGTTCTAGTTTACACAATCTCAAGAACTTTGAGTCCGTGGATTGTGCCTATTATAAACATGAATGGTTGTACTCTATATCTCATTTGATCAATACATATAAGGGTTTTCTCTGCTATCTCTTTTCCCTAAAAGTATTGTCTTCTTCTTCCTCCCTCATCTCCTTAAGTCTTCTATCCTCATGTATTGATAAATTTCTAGCATAAAACACATTTCAAGATATCAGGAAACCACCATTGAATGAAATATTGTGTATTTGTACATAGGTTTTTCCCCTAATTTCAATAAGGGAACCTCTCCCATTAAAGAGGAGGGACTTGCTTGTCCCCTGACTATGGTTTCATTCCAAGTGCAAATCTGAAACCCAACAGTTTTTGGTGACTCTACTAGGGATTTGTTCAACAAATTTCCTTTCTAAAAAGAACAACTAATTTGATCATTTCTTTGATCTGGTGACTCTAAGATATACTCATGGTAGAAGGGCTCTTGGAATTGAATATCCCCAATTTCAACTCTTAGATCAACAAGGTTTTCAACTTCCTCCAACAAGAAGAAATAGAAGATCTTGTTCCACAAGCACACCTCCTGTTGAAGATAGAGCTTCTGGTAGTAGCATTCCTCAAGCACAACTTAGCCCTAATCTTCATGCCCTAATTCTTGCTGGTGTCTCGGTCCACTTCAAGCAATCTTTTCAAGGATGGCAGCACCTTGTCCTTGGGAATAAAGAGTTGGGCCTCTAGCTCTTCCTCAACCATTGCATGAGTTACCTATGGGTAATAGGAAGAATTTTCCCAAATTTAGAGGTGATGGAAAAGTACACCCTGATGAACACATTACAGCCTTCGTTGATGCATGTGGGGTCCTTGGAGTTAAACATGAGGATGTCTTTGTTAGGCTGTTTATGGAAACCTTACAAGACAATGCTACAGATTGGTTTTACCATCTTCCTGCTGGGACCATCATTGATTGGACTACTATGAATACTGAATTTGAGTAACATTTCAAACTTGTTGAAGATGTGCATGCTTTGTTAGCTTAGATTTCTCAAATCAAGAAGGATCCACATGAGCCTATGAGAGAATTTGTGGCCAAGTTCAAAAAGTTGGCTAATAAAATTCCACTAGATATTAGGCTCGTTAATCGATTCGAAGTTTTTCTTCTTGAATGCTCAATTTCTGGAAGTAATCTATGCCCTAAGGAGAGAAAATATTACAACTTTGGATGTTGATCAGAGATTGGCTGTCAGTGTGGAAGATGACTTGATCATGTTTGGCAAGTTGAAAAGGGATTCTTTCAAATCCAAAGCATCTTCTTCTTCCCCTTCTCCTAGAGGTAATGTAGATTAGTTAGTACAAAAGTTAGCTAATGACCTCATTACCATCAAGAAGTAATTGGCTCAGCATGCTCCATATCAAGATGTTCCAACGAAGAACTTTTAGCCTAAGAACTGCTTGCCCTCTTCTCAAACTAGGGTTGCCATTTAAGGTCCACCCCTCAAGGTGCCTGTCAATGCTACTTGTGAGGTTCTTGAGCTTGATGATGAGGAAGAAAATGGGCTCTATGATGAAAAAGAAGAGGAATTTGATGAAGAACTAGAGGATCCTAGTGGTTCTTGAGTTCATTTCCTCACCACTGAGGGTGTGGATGATGAAGATGACTATGATGATGTAGTGGTTGAGATGAACAATGAGTCATATGTTGTTATGACCCGGGAGTAGACCAACAAAAATGAAAAAGTGGTGCAACCTACAAAAATATCCAAGGAGTAGCCCATCACCATCCCGATGATTGTAAGAAGAGGAGCTCCTATTCCTACTACTTCCACCTACAAGGTAAGTTATTCTAGTCCTTCCTCTACTTCTACTTCAAGGATTCTTGTCCAAAAATGATAAAGCTGATAAATCAAAATATCCTCCTGCTCCTAGTAGTGATTCCCCATCCACATCTGTATCTTTTGACATTATAGAACATCTTAAAAATACCAAGATTCAGATTTTTGAGGCAGAGTTCTATCAAACCCATCCTAAAGCCTTTTCCAAAATGGTTAACTTTGTAAATTCTAAATCTAAAACCCTAGCCCATTCTTCTAAAGGTCTTTTGCCCACTCCTTCTTCTCCACTTCAACCCAGCCTTGTGGCCATAGTCACTTCACCCAATGAGAATATCAAACCCTTTTATGTGACTCTCCTCATAACTGGCCACAAACTTAGCAATTGTGTCATTGATTTGGTGCATCTGATAATGTAATGCCTACAAAATTGGCTCATGCTTTGGGTCTAACCCTAACCCACACTTATGGCTCTTGTTATTCCATGGAAAGTAGAGAAGTGCCTTTGGTTGGGAGAATCAAGGATGCACAAGTAGCTTTTGTTGCTTTACTAGAGAAGAAGGTCTTGGCTACCATCTTGGTTGCTGATATCCCTCCTTCCTATGACATGCTGCTAAGTAGGAACTTTTGCAAAGATGTTGGAGGTGAGATCCAAATGGATTGGTCACATGCCTTGATCCCTGTCAATGGGAAGATGAAGAAGTTGCTTCCTAAGAAACAAGTAGAGTATATTGTGCAAAATACAGATGATCCTAAAGCACAAATATTGTATGAAGACATTGGGCATGGGAACTACATGATCATGTCACAAGAGGAGACAAGTATGCCAAAGGGAGTACTATTTGATCCTAATGGTGTGTGGACTTTGGAGTTTGATGGAAGCTTCTCTTCAGCTGGTTCTGGAGCTGGTGTAGTGCTCATTTCTCTTGGGGGTAAGGTTCATCCTTTCTCCTTCAAATTTTAGTTTGAAAATACCAACAATATTGCCAAGTATGAGGCCCTTATTCTTGGGTTGAGCATGGCAAAGGAAATGGGAGTGAAGAACCTTCTTGCTCATGGAGATGCAGAGTTAATTGTAAAACAAGTTAGAGACCTTTATCAGGTAAAGAACAAAAGGTTGAAGCACTATAGGAATTTGGTCTGGGATTCCATTGAATTCCTTGATGCTTTTTCCATTGAATTTGTGCCAAGGGAAAGGAACACTAGGGCTGAATCTCTAGCTATTTTTGGGTCCTTGTTGATTCCTCACCCTGATTTCCCTTAGGATAAATTCACCATTGAGTTGATCCATAGACCCAGTGTGCCTGACAATGTAAATAATTGGCAAGTTTTCAATGATGACCAACATCTAATTTCTTTCGATCTCGGAGACAACTTTGATCGTGTACTCAAGGAAGTGACAATCTTCCTAGAGAGTGTGTGTCATCAAACGAAGAGGGTGTCAAAGAAGATATGGATCAAGTTGAATGCATCAAACTAAAAGGCAACAAAATTCCTAAAGGGCTGGTGAGTTTGGAGGATCTTTTTGATAAACATGATAGATATATGAAGTCTAAAGTTTCCCAAGGATCCCAAAAATCTGTTGAGATCGAGAAAGTGAATATTGCTCCAATGATGATGGGGCAACCTCCAAACCCTACAATAATACTCAAATGCTCCAATGATGATGAATTACTACCTACAATCCCCTATATATAGTATTCATATGTTATGGCCATCACCAAGGCTGACCTACTAAGCATGAGAAAGTATAAATGATATAATAAAATGATATGGTAAGCCACAAGTCAGCTACTCATATCCTAATACAAGCAATAGGTTAAGAGCGTAGCATGCCCTTCCCCTTCAAAGAAAAAAATATCCCCAATGTTAAGAAGCTAGGTGCTGCTTTACAGGAATGTCATATCTTCCCATGTTGCATCTTCATTGTCCATATTCTTCCACTTGATTAGGTACTCAGTAATAACCCATGTCCTCAATCTTTTAGTGTGTGTTTGAAGGATGCATTCAGGTTCTAAGATGACCCTCCCCTCCTCATCGAGCTTAGGTAACATTGTTTGGGTTGATACTCTCTGTCCAATTACTTTCTTCAGTGCAAGAAACATGAAAGACTGGATGTATTCTGGTGGATTGTGGAAGTTCTAATTTGTATGCTATAGTACCAATCTTCTACAATACTTGATAGGGGCCATAATACTTTGGTGAAAGTTTGTTATCCTTTTGTTTTGTTTCAAAGATATTTGCTTATATGGTTGTAACCACACAAAAACCCAATCACCGAATTCAAAATGCCTTTCCGTGTGATGTTGATCAACCTATTGCTTCATGTGGTTTTGTTTCATGACCAAGTTCTCCTTGAGACTAGAGAGGACCTCTTGTTGATACTGAATGTGTTCTTCTACTGCTTTAACCCATAGTTTTCCTCTCAATTATGATGTGATTGATGGTGGATGGTACCCATAGAGTGCCAAAAAAGGATACATTTTAGATGAAGTATGGAAGGAAGTGTTATACCACCATTCTGCAAGTGGTAACCATTGGACCCATCTTGCTTGTTTATCTAACGTAAAGCAACAAAGATATCCCTCCAAACACTTATATACAACTTCTGTTTGCCCATCAGACTGGGGATGATAAGAAGAGCTACAAGCTCGACCGAGTACCCAAACATGAGAATAAATTAGTCCAAAAATTACTAGTAAATATAGGGTCTCAATCACTTACTATAATCTTCGGTGTCCCATGAAGCTTCTGAATTGTGTCCATGAAGGTCATTTACTACCGTGCTTGTAGTAAATGAGTGTGCCAAGGCACAAAAATGATCATATTTGGTGAGTCTATGCACCAAAACCATGATGACATTTTTCCTTCAGATTTAGGCAATCTTGTGATAAAGTCCATGGAAATCTCTTCCCCTTTGTTGGCTAGGAATAGATAGAGGTTGTAGAAGACCTAGGGATCGAAATGTTTCATGCTTATTTTGTTGAAAAACCATGCCTTCTGCCACAAATTTTGGACCTCCCTTTTGAGCCCTTCCTAAAAGAAATCTTGTTTGACTCAATGATAAGTTTTCAAGAATCCAGAGTGCCTCCCTACTGGAGAAGAGTGAAGCTCAAATAGAATCCTATTTTTAAGAGTGGAGTTCTTACATAAGTATAATCTATCTTTATACAATAAAGCACCCCCTTTCAATACAATTTTTTCAGACATGCTTGGATCATTATAGAGATGATGAATGAGGTTTTGTGTGGTTGGGTCATTTCTCCATTCAGACCTTGCCTCATCTATCCAATATTTCGTAGTATGGATATGACACATAACAAGGTCATAGTTGATTCATTTTTCGCGATAGAGAATCCGCAACTACATTCTCCTTCCCTTTCTTATAGATAATCTCAAAATCATATCCTAACATCTTGGAGACCCATTTTTGTTGTTCTTCGATGATAAATGCTGCTCCAAGAAGTATTTCATACTATCATGATCATGTCTTCACTTTAAAGTGTCTTCCAATGAGATATGGTCTCCATTACTTTACTTGCATGAAGTATGGATAGCATTTCCTTCTCATTAGTCAGCTTTGAAATATTCTTACCTTTGAATTGACAGCTCAAAAAGGCAATAGGATGGCCTTCTTACATGAGAACTATCCCCATACCCACCCCTGATGCATCACATTCAACAATGAATGTTTTGGAAAAATCTGGAGTAGCCAAGACTGGAGTGGTGCACATGGCCTCCTTTAGTTTCTCGAATGCTTTGGTTGCATCCTCACTCCAATGGAAGGAATCCTTCTTTAATAAAGTTGTGAGAGGTGTAGCTATGCTTCCATAATGCCTTACAAATCTTTGATAATAACCTATAAGCCCCAAAAATCCTCATAGATTCTTTAGGGTTTTTGGAACCTTCCACTCCATCATGGCTTTGATCTTATTAGGATCCACTTTAACCCCTTCATGAGAGACAATGTGACCCAAATATTCAACCTCCTTGAGTCCAAAAGAACACTTAGAGGGCTTTGCATAAAGTTGATGTTGCTCAAGGGTTTCCAAAACATTATTTACATGATGCAAATGTTCCTCCCATGTTTTTCTATAAATTAATATATCATCAAAAAAACTAAGACAAACTTCCCATGAATGACTTAAAAATAGAATTCATCAAACCCTTGAAATGTAGAAGGTGCATTTTTGATTCCAAAAGGCATTACTAGGAATTCATAATGGCCTTCATGTGTCTGAAAGGCAGTTTTATGAACATCCTCATCCTTGATTCTGATTTGGTGGTATCCCGAATGAAGATCAAGCTTTGTAAAATAAACAACACCATGCAACTCATCAAGCAAATCATCAATAACTTGGGAATAGGAAAATTATCTTTGATTGTGTACTTGTTAAGTTTCCTATAATTAGGACACATGTGCCACATGTCCTCTTTATTCCATACCATCACTACATTGGAGAAGAATAAGCACTTTGACTATGGTGGATGATTCATGCTTCCAACATCTCTTGTACAATCTTCTCGATTTCACTCTTTTCCACATATGGGTACCTATAAGGTCTGATGTTAGGCGGTTGAATTTCTAGTAATAACTCAATAGCATGATCATGATCTCTCTTTGGAGGTAAGCCCTTTGGTATATTTTCAAATACAACAGAGTGTGCATCCAACACTGCTTGCATATCTAATGGTATAATGTCCTTATAATGATGAGCCTCTAATGAAAAGAGTTGTGCCAAAAATCCCTCTGCACCCTTTTTTAGCATTTTGTGCATATGATGAGAACTTACTATTTGTGGAGACTTTGCTCTTAAGCCTTTTAGCTCAAAATTCCTTCCTTCAGAGTGAAATCGCATGAACAAGTCTTGGAAGTTCATCTCAATGGTTCCTAAAGTGGTAAGCCATTGAACCCCTAACACAATGTTTGCTCCTCCCATAGAAATGACATACATGGGACTATTTAGTATGTAATCTCCCATGGAAAACTTAATGCTATGGAATTTTCTAGAACAAGTAACAGTACCTTCATCAAGCAATCATTACTTGACATTCAGGAGTTGGATAAATGAAACAATTTAGGTGCACTGCTAACTTATGATTGATAAATTTGTGAGTACTTCACTGAATCAATCAATAATGTGACCCTCTATTTTTTTAGGAATCCAATCACCTTTAGGGTTTGGGGGTGCTAATACCTGAAATTTCATGGCATGAGATCATTGGTTGAGGATCTCCTGACTCCTCCTCTAGCTCAATCAAGACCTCTGACTCTGCATCTTCATTATTCTCTTCATTTTCACTAGGCCCATTAATGTAGAACAAATTCTTTTCATCACATTTATGTCCAGCCCAAATTTCTCGTCACTTTGTAAAACATTTAACTATCCTTTTTATATTTTTCTTCCTTTTTTAAGGTGTCAATCTAACTAGCTAAGGTATGGTCAAACTTGGATATTACGAAAGTGTTTTCCACAAGGATCATCGATTACGCGGGAGGCGAGGAAGGGAATAAGAAGATGAGCGAGAATAGCAACATTGAGAATTATAGATAGCGAGAATAATTCTTCGTGTATGCGAAGCTTCAAAGGATTTAAGACAAGATCATTTGCATTAGCTGAATGGGATTAAATTTAAAGACACAAAGTTCTGTAAATAACCTTCTTCAGATTTGTTAATCAAGGACACAAAGTTCCTTCTTGGTTGTACAAGATCACTGTACTTGCAAAACTAAACAGTATGCAATCAGAGAGACTAAACGAGTTAGGAACAAAATGATCTTCACAATATTAAAGGAAAACACAGAGACAACAAGAATCAGATAGACAAAGAACGGAAAGCCCTTTTGTATTGATTTCTTTAAGATCTATTTACACTTTCAGCAAATATCCAAGTTCTTCCTCCTTGGAAAATGGCGTGGAAAGGCCATTATATAGATTACAAGTCAGTTACTCTTCGTAACCGTTTCTTTTAACTAAAGAATAGTTAAGTACCGCCAATTGCAATACCTTAACTAATTACAAAGAATACGAAAAGAAAGGAAAGAAGAGGAAAGAAAGGAGAAGGAGGCAGGTGGCGGCTATTGGGAGGGACCCCTTGTCTTGAGAATCCATTTGCTGAACTTCTTGATGACTCGGCTATATCTACGCCACGAGGGTGCGTGTTGGTTGCGAGGTGAGTCAAAATCCCAGACATTTCTCCATCTCTTTATCAAACTCGCGTGAGTATGATAGTCTTTGTTTGCTTCTTGATAGCGGTGAAGAGAACAAATTTCCTTTATCTTGTCCTTAGAGATGGAGTCTTCCTTGAAAAGATTATCTTTGACAAAAGCTCGAGGCCCGAGCTTTGATTTCTTGCGAGGACAAGGAAGCGCGAGTTTTCATCTGAAGATGATGACAATGCATATCTTTGAGCTTGGCAGTGCCGGTGTCTTGAAAGCTTCTCCCTTACGCGGCTATTCTTCATTTCTCCCTGACTTCCTCAGGACTTTGATTTTCCACTCCATGCTTTGTAGACCCAAGATTTTGACAGATTGTCCTTAGCATCATCGAAAATCTTGTTCGCGATAAGATGTTCTCATCATGCCCGGCCCATGAGGCGAAGGTCTACTGATGCTGACTACTCGAGCTTAAGCTCTTTATCCATTACCCCAATAGTAGAGGACGAAAGCCACATTGCAAATTATCTACCTTTCCATGTAGCTTAAAAGCTTCATCGATGAAGTTTAGTCCGTGACAAGCATGTCATCTACCATGGCCGATAGCTCTGCCATAGACAGAATACTTGTGCATATCTTTAATACTTTGCACTTCATCTTGGCTTAGAATTACGGGAGGCGGTAGAGCGGTCGAGGGTAGGGTCAAAACTTTGTCCTTAGACAAAAGTGACTTGATAAAACTTCGTGAGAACTTGGGCTTGTTCTTCTAGTTTGCTTTCGATAAAGTCTGCTGCCCTTTCTCTACCCTTCAGATGACCCTTGTATTTGTTTCTGGAGGTTATGAATCTCACCTTCGGGAGTAGACTCTCCCATAGGGATCCTTGAAAGCTCAAGTCGGATGTCGGCAAGTCGATTCGGATTTGTCTCTTTGTGGGCTTAGCGATCTCCGGGAATTGCGACCTTGAGCATCGACACAATCACGGAAGTAGTTACGGCTTTCTTGGCACGAGAAGGAGTGGTGCCCAACAAGGCTGCTCTGACATCAAAATTTGGTCCCAAGCTTTGAGAGGAGGATTTCCTCTTCCTTTTTCGACGGAGGTTGCACCCAAGCAAAAGAGGAAGAAGAATCTGCGGGAGAAGCAAGGGGACCAGAGGCGAGGAGCTCATGACACTCAAGGTGCATGCATTTGTTGACTCAAGTTGAGATGTGGGTAGAACAACTTTGGAGGTAATGGCGGTAGAAGAATCGGTAGTACCGGAAGTTCGGTGCTCTGGACCTCCTTATCTTTATCTGCTTTGGATTTCGGGAACACTTGCGGGAGTTGGCATCTCACTTTCTTCACTTTCTTTGAGAACGATGATGTTCTCGGCCCCATAGGCAACTCTACTGCTGTTTTCTTGGAGGATCATTCTCTGCGGGCTCCTTCTTTACCTCTTTGAGTTTCTTCTTGTATACAGGTAGATGGAGAAGGAGTAGATTCCACGAGTCCCCAGTGTTGAGGCGAGAAGGGGTTTTCTTTGGTGTTCGGACTGCTGGGCCCGATGCCTCTCTTATGGGTGTCGAATCATCTTTGGAGCTAGATTCTCTGAGTGCCTCTTGAATTCTCGGATCTTCTTCTTGAACCGGACCCTAGTTACGATCAAGGCTGGAGCAAGAATCTCGGCGAGATCATCTCTCTCTTTCTGTTCCAATCCGAGTCCTCCGAGAGGAGTGTGCTTAATCACATTTTCATACTCATAAGAGTATAGCTCGGAAATTATCATCTTGGAGACCTTGGGAACTTGAGTGAGGCCGAGTTCTTGGATCGGTGCGGGGAGAACCTGCCACTGATGCCTTCTTACGGCTTCAAAATCATCGCACGAGTCGGCCCGGTAGTCTTACGTATCGCCTATGATGATATATTATCTTGAGGTTTTTGATGAACTTCTTCAAGTCAAAGCAGGTTCTAGGCTTGAAGAAATGAGCAGTGATAGGGACAGGGCTCTTTCATGTTACGAGCATCAGAGCTGTTTTGCATGTATAGTTTCCCGAGAGAGATGGGAAAGTGCAAGCGAGAAATCTTCTTGTCTCTGCAAGTTACGTGCAACTTGTCTAGTTTACTGCATATTTCAATCGGGGCCATTTTGTCGTTGCGAGAACATGGGGAGCCGCGAGAGGGTGCTCTCATAGCAGCCCGGCTGATATAGGAGAATTTCTGAATTGAATGAAATAGGCTCCATATTGCGATATCGAGTTCATGGCTTCATCAGAAAACCTTCTTGCAGTATCACCTTGAGCAATCGACCACGTACATGGTGAAAGCATCATTGACCCTTACGAAATTGCGGTTCTTTGGTCTCTCGAGGTGAAGCTGCGGGCAATAGGCATACATACTTGGATCATCTTTGTGTGCATCTACATAGGAGAAACCAAACCCCTTTGCTGGATCTTTGCTAGGGTATACATCGAGATATGAAGTCATGTAGAACTTCTTTGTTTCTTTGAGCGTTGGATATTTGCTCGGCCAAATTCATGCGATGATCTCTGCCCGATTGATACTTTGTGTTCCCTCGCACACCATCTTTGATGGCGGGCACATCCAGAAATGAAATTCATTGGTGGAGGGCAAACCCATAACCGAGCGGCAGCGGATTATGAAGTCGCGAGTTCTTCATTGAAATCTACCGGAAAAGGGTTTTGGTCGAGACGAGAAGGACCTTTCTTAGGGTTCTTGACAAGACTTCGCCACTCGAGCTTTATATTTATATCACGTCTTGGTCGAACATGGCACATGTGCTTGATCCGAGAGGCGACTATAGCATTGTCCATCTCGGAATCCTCGAGCAGCTCGATGGCGGCGGCGTCGGCAGCGATGAGCTCCCGTGTACGTTTGTCAATTCGCTCGTAGCGGGGTCGAAGTGAGCTCCGCATGAAAATCTGATATCGGCCTGCTTTGCTTTGAGATAGGGAATCCTCGTGAAAGCTAAACCGCTATCTATCGTTAATCATCATGTGCCATTGGCGTAGGGTTTGCATCTGTCATTCTTGACCAAAAATCACGAAGTCGAGATGGCGAGCTTCACTTGTCTCGATATTGCTAGCAGCGGACTCAAGTGGAGAAATTTGCTCCTGTCCACTGAAACTTGATCTTCATATTGATAGATTCGGGGCTGCGACCTAGACTCTGGAAGGAATTTGCAAAGGAAGGGATATTTGCGCGAGGAACTAGATTGCGAGGTTTGAGCAAACGATAGCAAGGAAGCAATGCGAAAATGCGAAGGTGGTATGCTTGGTTATATAGCCGTTTGAGGAGCGGAATGAATTTAATGCGCATTGAATACACAACCACCAATTTGAAAAATATCATACTTGGAGCGAGCGGGAAAAACTAAGTGTGAATGACACTAGGTACGCTTGGGACATGTGAGACGCGAATGCGCGAAACACGCGGCTCGGCCGGTTCGGGCGAAACAGGGAGAGGACGCACAAATGCATTTGGGACAAATGGGACGAAAATGTGTGAAGTACGCGATTCGGGTGTTTCGGCCGAAATTGGAACAGCGGGCCCATTTGGACTTGGGACATTCGGGACAAAAAGTTCCGAAGTACGCGACTTGACCGGCTCGGCCGAAAATGAAACAGAGCGCATTTTTGAGAATGGGACATTTGGGGGCAGCAAAAGGGGCGGTTGGGAAAATCGGCGAAATTGGAGCAGTTTGCATTTTTCGATTTGGGACAAGAGCTGCGAAATCGCGACTCGGGAGTTTCGGGAAAATGGGAAAGCTCGCACTTTTAACTTTGGGACATTTAGGACGGGGGAAAGTGCGAAGTACGCGGGAAGGATGATTCGGCGAAATTGGAGCAGTTCGCACAAAATAAGTTTTGGGACACTTGGGACAAAATTTTAGACGGGCGAAAATGGGGCGGCTTCGGGGATTTTGGCGATCGGGAAGCAGAATGCACTTTCGTACTTGGGACGAGATGGGACAAAAGTTCAGACAGGCCGAAAATCACACAAAAAGACCCAAAACACAATTTTTTCAACTTCACGACTTAGGCACTTCAGAGAAGAACTCTTCAACTCAAAATTTTGAAAATTTTACTCTTATCAGAGCGGGAAATTTTGAGTGGACAACAGCTGGCTCCTTCTGGGGATGACTTGGTGTAAATTCATAGAATGAGACAAGGCAAGAACTTAGAGAACTCGGTGAAGCAGACCAGTGCCTTATCCATTGGGCAAAGGAGTCAAAAACAAACCAATACGAGAGAGGCAACACACACACACACTGACGAGAAGGAAACACACCAAAGCGAGAAAAAGCAAAAAAACACTTTGTACATAATATACAAAGGGACTCCTAGTCACCTAGGACTTGAACAACTTCAAATACGCCCACTATAAGGAAGTGGGAGGAGAACCATCCATGTAATCAAGATAGAAAGAGTCCTTACCAGCAAAGTGTCTTATCTTGAAAGGTCAAGCCACGAGAGAATCAAATTTTCCATGGCTGCCACGAGGTTCATGTCTTTTGTCCCATAATGACACGGTATCACCAACTTGGAACTCTCTGGACCTAGCTTTCTTATCGAGCAGAACCTTCACCTTACCTGGTGGTGCGAGATATTACATCGGCAACCTCAATCTATCCTCGTTCGGTTTGTGCGAGTACATGATTCTTTTGTCGAGCATCACTTGAAACTAGTGTCTTGATGGCCTTCATCGGGTGCGAGGTGGCGGTTCCAACATCCTTTGCGGATTGAGCCTCTACTCCATACACTACTTGAAAGGGGACATTCATGGCTCTTTTAGGTGTGATCTGTCTGCCCAAAGAGCATCATAAAGCTTCTTATGCCGGTTTATTTGAGACTCATTGACTTGACTTCCTTATGATAGTCACGAGGATTTTTGTTGGTGGATTACGCTTGTCCATTCCACAGGGATAATAATCGAAGAATGAGCGAGAGAGATGCCATACCCGTGGCAGAAATCCATGATCTCGGTTGAGGAGAAGTTGAAGCATTATGCATTCTGATCTTGTTAGGTACACCATACCTTACCAAGATGTTCTCTTTGAGAAGTTGCATACTGACTTGAAGTAGTGCTCTTGGTGGAATAGCTTCCACCCATTTGGTGAAGTAGTCGGTGGCGATTAGCACATGCGTGTGGCCAGCACTAGAGGCGAGGATTGGTGTACCATGAAGTCTAGACCCCCTTTGTTGAAATGGTTCCTCAATCACAAGCGGCTTGAGAGAAAAGCGGCCGATTTGGGTCTTCCCCAAAGAGTTTGTGAGGCCTCGCATTTATCCACCCACTTGGATGCATCTACGAACAAGGAAGGCGGTAATATCCTCCCGGAGTATCTTGTGGTGTATTTGTTGATGAATAGTGCCCTCCACATGCACTTGATCATGGAAAGGCGAGAGCAACTTTCTCTTGCTCCTTGTCCACACACTTGAGAAATCTCCCATCTAAACCACGCTTGAACAAGGCATTTTCCCACAGTACATATTGTGCTGATCTCAATTTTGAGTCCTCTTTTCCTTGGTAGTTAAATGAGAGGGCATTCCCCATAGGTGAGAAAATGGGCAATGTCGAATACCATTCATCGGTGAACTAAGGAATAGAAACAGTAGGAATGTCGGCTTTCTCCTCCAGTGACTCATGTTTGGCTCCTTGGCGATGAGCTCACAAAGACCCTTTGCCACGAACCAGCTTGGTTGGTTTGATATCAATGTCATACTCTGGACTTTAGCCACCCGGTTTCCTCTCTTGGACCCAAATTCTTGCTTTGTGTAAGAATTGACTTAATGATCGTATACGGAACCGGCACCATAGAGTGAGAGTTGAGGATATAGAAAGCAGGCTGCTTGTGCGGCTTTGACTCTGCAAAAGCATGCTTCTCCATCATGGTGTATTTCAGCTCATGATTCTTCAGGATATAGCTCATGAAGGCAATTGGTAGCTCATGTCCATCAGAGTCTTCTTGGGTTAAGACGGCAGCCAGGGTGTTATCTGTAGCATAGCAATAGATGATGAAATCTTTGCTGAAGTCAGGACAGGCCAAAACTGGAGTTTTAGCAATGGCTTTCTTGATACCCTCAAAGGATTCCTTTCCTTCAGAAGACCAACCAAATGCTTGCTTTCCTTTCATCATCTGAGAGATGTTCAAAGTTAATTCAGCAAAATCAGGGATGAATCTTCTTAAGAAATTGATCTTACCGAAAAAGGAATGCACGCCTTTTTTACTGGTTGGGAGAGGAATTTGCTGGATGGCTTGAACTCGTTCAGGATCAATCTTGATGCCATCCTTGGAGACAATGTGCCCTAATAGCTTCCCTTCTGTAACACAGAAGACAGATTTTTTAGGATTTAAAGAAATCCCATGCTCTCGGCATCTTTGCAGAACTGTTTCCAAGTGGTCGAAGTGATCCGCTCTTGTCTTTGAAAACACCGTCAGGTCATCAAGGTATATGACAATACATTTTCCTTTCAAGCTTCCAAAAGCCAAATCCATAGCTCTCTGGAAAGTGGCACCAGCATTAATCAGCCCAAAAGGCATTCTCTTGTAGGCAAAGGTACCCCAAGGAGTGGTGAAGGCTGTCTTGTGTTGATCTGCTGATGTATCGACCTCTACGATTGTATCCGAGAATCCATCAAGCATAGATAACATCTCGGATCACATTCTTGCTTGCAAAATCTGATCCATCATAGGCGAGAGGGTAGTTATCTTTCGAGAGAGGCTGATTCGGGTTACGAAATCAACACGAATGCGGATCTCACCATTCTTCTTCTGACGAGGCACAATGTTTGCAATCCATGTTGAATGGTGAATGGGAAAAATGATTTTAGCCTTGACAATTTGGATCTCTGAAAGATGGTGTCGGCTATTTTTGGATTATACTGCCTTTGTTTCTGCTTGAAAGGCTTGATTCCTGGTTTGAGAGGGATAGAGTGTTGCATTTCTTTTGGCTTGAAGGCTTTTAGATCTTCATAAGAATATGCAAGAACATCCTTATACTTCCTTAGAAGATCAATTGCTCTTCTCCTCTCATCTGATGTGCAACATTTCCCAATATTCACCAGCTTTGGGTCATCAGAACTCCCTATATCAATCTTATCATACTCGGTGATTCTTTGAGGTCGATAAAGCTTTAGATCTCACGTATCTGTCATGTTTATCAAACAACTCCTCCAAACTCACCAAACCTTTGGGAATCTTGTTTCCTTTGAGCTTAATGCACCCTTCCTGATCAGTTTCTTCTCCTTGGGGTGACGGCTTGAGTCGAGAGGACACACTCACGAGCGAGGTTGTCACTTCCCTCAAAATATAGTTGTTTGAAATTCCCCTTGAGTTCGGGAAGGAAGCGAGATCTTTGGTCATCGTTGAAAACTTGCCGATTATTAGTATTTATCGGGAACACTAGGCGGTGGACCATTTGATAGTGAACTTGTCTGAGAGAATTCGGGATGGGGAATCAATAATGACCACGAGAGGCGGCCGGTGAATCAGCCTGCTTTGTTCTTTTCTCTAGGTATTGCTTGATAGAGAAGGCATCGAGGAATTCAATTGAATCCCAAACTGATTCGATAATGCTTGACCTCCCATTTTTACGAAAAATGCTTACGACTTGCTTTCACAATCAGCTCTGCATCACCACGAGCGAGAAGATTTTTACACCTCGTTCTTTGGCCACTTGAGTCAAGAAGGAGAGCCTCATACTCTCTTTGTATTGTTAGTATTCTCGAAGCTGCAACTTAGCGAAAAAGGGTGTAGGCAGCCTTCAGGTGATACTAGCAGGACACCAGCTCCAGAACCAGCCGAGGAACAACTTCCATCAAATTCTAAAATCCAAACACCATTGGGATCTTTGGGTGATACTTTGGAGGGTTGGATTTCATCAGGGGACAGAATCATGTAATTACCATGACCTATGTCTTCATAGAGTATTTGTGCCTTAGGATCATCTATTTTCTGCACAATATACTCAGACTGTTTCTCAGGGAGTAACTTCTTCATTTGTCCATTGACAGGTATGAGGGCGTGTGACCAATCCATTTGAATCTCCCCACCCACATCTTTACAGAAGTTCCGACTTAGCAACATTCCGTAAGAAGGAGGAATGTCTGCTACTAGGATGGTGGCCAAGACTTTCTTTTCAGGTAAAGCAGCAAAAGCCACTTGTGCATCTTTAATCCTTCCAACCAAAGGTACTTCCTTACTTTCCATGGAGTAGCAAGATCCATAAGTACGAGTAAGGGTCAAGCCTAAAGCATGGGCTACTTTAGCAGGCATTACGTTATCTGAGGCTCCGGAATCTATGACACAGTTACTGAGCCTATGGCCCGCTATAAGGAGTGTTACATAAAAGGCTTGATTTTATCACCAGGCGAGGTGACGGCTGCTACAGACTAGGTTGTGGTATAGAAGGAGGAGTGGGCAAAAGGCCTTTAGAGGTGGTCTTGGAATGGGAATTTACAAATTGGATCATCTTGGCAAAAGCTTTGGGATGGGTTTGGTAGTATTGACACGAAATTTGAACCTTGGTCCTTTTAGGTGATCCACAATGTCAAAGGATCCGAGAGGTGGATGGGCCATCATCATTTGAAATTCTAGGCTTATCGACCTTAGGAGAAAAAGAAGAAGAAGCAACTTTGGTAGCGGGATTGCAGTACTTACCTTTGGTGCGAGATGAGGTAGGGATAGGAGATCCTCTTACAGCAATTACGGGAATAGTTCTTTGGTTGCTCCTTAGATTTCTTCGTGGGTTTGTGTTACTTTCTCATACGCCTAAATCATTCTCGAGTCATGACATGCAAATGATTCACTTTGTTCATATCTGCTACCACTTCATCATAGTTATCTCCATCATCAATGCCTTGGTGGTAAAGAAATTGACTCGAGATCCTTGAGTTCTTACGCCTCATCATCGAATTCCTCAGGAACTCCTCACAAGCTTCATTATCATCTTACGGCTCTTGACCTCACAAGTTGCATTCACGGAACTTTGCGGGGAGGTCCTTCAAGTGCCGAGTCTTGTGTGGGGGGAAATTTGGCAAGCGGTTTACAGGTTGAAAATTTCTTCTCGGGAACATCTGCATATGGTGCATCTTTGGGCTAATTGTTTCTTTATAGCCACTAGATCATTTGCAAGTTTACGGACTAATGGATCGGTATTGGGTCGAGAGGTGGAAGAGGAAGAAGCGATTTAGATTTAGGAGGATCTCTTCTCAACTTCACACGACATGATCAGGTCATCCTCGACACTAACGGCCAGTTCTTGATCGAGAATAGCGTTCCAAGATTAGCCCTTCTTAGGGCATAAGCGACTTTAGGCGTTTGGGCATTCAAAAGAAACATTTTGAATTTGATCACCGGTCGAGTATTCTGAGGAATCTTGTTGATCAATCTGTTGAGGCAAGAGCCACAAATTCTCTCATGGGTTACGATGGATCTTTCTTTATACGAGAAATCACGGGGCAAGCGGGGCATGCACATCTTACGCCGGCTTGAAAGCGGCTTTGGCGAGTTCTCATGGTAGTCCAGTCGGTGATGGCACCGGTAGGAAGGTGATAGAACGATCGGCGGCATTATCTGTAGCGTCTCAGCGAGCAGTCTTGCGAGGCGTCTTCATGCTCAACCCCAAAACTCCACATGCAACTATGAAGGCTGATATGTTCATCGGGGTGTACTTTGCCATCTCCTTTAAATTTTGGGAAGTTCTTTCGGTTACCTCTAGGTAACTCATGCGAAAAGCTGCTTGAGAGCCGAGGGCCCGACACGTTGACCCCATGGGCATTGTGCCGCCATTCTTGGAAATACGGCTTGGAGGGAACTTTAACACCAGCGAGGATCAAAGCTCGTAGATTGGGACTAGCGAGGCTCACGAAGGAATACCACCCGTAGGACTTCTATCTTGAGCAGGCGGAGTGCTCGTCGAGCGAGTTCTTTATTTGAAGGAAAGGAAAACCTGTTGCTCAAAAGCTGGCGAGAATCTTGATACGAGGGTCCTTCTCCCTCGAGTGAAAAGCGGAGTCGCGGATCAAAGGATGATCGAAAAAAATTGCGATCTTGGAATGCGATTTTCCCAGTAGTCGCCAAAAAGCTGTTGGTCGTCAAATAGGACTTTTAGAAGAAGCGGCGAGTCGGGGGACAAAAGTCCCTCCTCTTTAATGGGAGAGGTTCCCTTATTACAGAAACGAACTTATTTACAAATACACGAGAACATTATTTTATGGTCAAACTTGGATATTACGAAAGTGTTTTCCACTGAGGATCATCGATTCGCGGGGTGAGGAAGGGGGAATAAGAAGATGAGCGAGAATAGCAACATTGAGAATTATAGATAGCGAGAATAATTCTTCGTGTATGCGAAGCTTCAAAGGATTTAAGACAAGATCATTTGCATTAGCTGAATGGGATTAAATTTAAAGACACAAAGTTAAAGTAAATAACCTTCTTGATTTGTTAATCAAGGACACAAAGTTCCTTCTTGGTTGTACAAGATCTTTGTACTTGCAAACTGGCCCAGAGCAGTATGCGATCGGAGAGACTAAGCGAGTTAGGAACAAAATGATCTTCACAATATTAAAGGAAAACACAGAGACAACAAGAATCGAGATAGACAAAGAGCGGAAAGCCCTTTTGTATTGATTTCTTTAAGATCTATTTACACTTTAAGCAAATATCCAAGTTCTTCCTCCGGAAAATGGCGTGGAAAGGCCATTATATAGATTACAAGTCGTTACTCTTCGTAACCGTTTCTTTTAACTAAAGAATAGTTAAGTACCGCCTTGATTGCAATACCTTAACTAATTAACAAAGAATACGAAAAGAAAGGAAAGAAGAGGAAAGGAAAGGAGAAGGAGGCAGGTGGCGGCTATTGGGAGGGACCCCTTGTCTTGAGAATCCATTGCTGAACTTCTTGATGACTCGGCTATATCTACGCCACGAGGGGTGCGTGTTGGTTGCGGTGAGTCAAAATCCCAGACATTTCTCCATCTCTTTATCAAACTCGGCGTGAGTATGATAGTCTTTGTTTGCTTCTTGATAGCGGTGAAGAGAACAAATTTCCTTTATCTTGTCCTTAGAGATGGAGTCTTCCTTGAAAAGATTATCTTTGACAAAAGCTACGGGCGAGCTTTGATTTCTTCGAAAGGACAAGGAACGCGAGTTTTCATCTGAAGATGACAATGCATATCTTTGAGCAGCGGCATTGCCGGTGTCTTGAAAGCTTCTCCCTTACGCGGCTATTCTTCATTTCTCCTCTGACTTCCTCCAGGACTTTGATTTTCCACTCCCAGCTTTGTAGACCCAAGATTTTGTGATTGTCCTTAGCATCATCGAAAATCTTGTTCGCGATAAGATGTTCTCATCATCGGCCCATGAGGCGAAGTCTGATGCGACTACTCGAGCTTAAGCTCTTTATCCATTACCCCAATAGTAGAGGACAGACACATTGCAAATTATCTACCTTTCCATGTAGCTTAAAAGCTTCATCGATGAAGTTTAGTCCGGCAACAAGCATGTCATCTACCATGGCCGATAGCTCTGCCATAGACGAGAATACTTGTGCATATCTTTAATACTTTGCACTTCATCTTGGCTTAGAATTACGGGAGGCGGTAGAGCGATCGAGGGTAGGGTCCAAAACTTTGTCCTTAGACAAAAGTGACTTGATAAAACTCGTGAGAACTTGGGCTTGTTCTTTATTTGCTCAATCGATAGTCTGCTTTGCCCTTTCTCTACCCTTCCGATGACCCTTGTATTTGTTTCTGGAGGTTATGAATCTCACCTTCGGGAGTAGACTCTCCATAGGGATCCTTGAAAGCTCAAGTCGGATGTCGGCAAGTCGATTCGGATTTGTCTCTTGTGGGCTTAGCGATCTCCGAGGAATTGCTGACCTTGAGCATCGACACAATCACGGAAGTAGTTACGGCTTTCTTGGCACGAGAAGGAGTGGTGCCCACAAGGCTGCTCTGACATCAAAATTTGGTCCCAAGCTTTGAGAGGAGGATTTCCTCTTCCTTTTGTCGACGAGAGGTTGCACCCAAGCAAAAGAGGAAGAAGAATCTGCGGGAGAAGCAAGGGGACCAAGAGGCGAGGAGCTCATGACACTCAAGGTGCATGCATTTGTTGACTCAAGTTGAGATGTGGGTAGAACACTTTGGAGGTAATGGCGGTAGAAGAATCGGTAGTACACGGAAGTTCGGTGCTCTGGACCTCCTTATCTGCTTTGGATTTTCGGGAACACTTGCGGGAGTTGGCATCTCACTTTCTTCACTTTCTTTGAGAAACATGATGTTCTCGGCCCCATAGGCAAACTCTGCTGTTTTCTTGGAGGATCATTCTCTGCGGGCTCCTTCTTTACCTCTTTGAGTTTCTTCTTGTATACAGGTAGATGGAGAAGGAGTAGATTCCACGAGTCCCATTTGTTGAGGAGAAGGGTTTTCTTTGGTGTTCGGACTGCGGGGCGATGCCTCTCTTATGGGTGTCGAATCATCTTTGGAGCTGGATTCTCTGAGTGCCTCTTGAATTCTCGGATCTTCTTCTTGGAGACCGGACCCTAGTTACGATCAAGGCTGGAGCAAGAATCTCGGCCGAGATCATCTCTCTCTTTCTGTTCCAATCCGAGTCCTCGAGAGGAGTGTGCTTAATCACATTTTCATACTCATAAGAGTATAGCTCAGAATTATCATCTTGGAGACCTTCGGGAACTTGAGTACAGGCCGAGTTCTTGGATCGGTGCGAGGAGAACCTGCCCACAATGCCTTCTTACGGCTTCAAAATCATCTGCGGTCGGCCCGGTAGTCTTACATATATCGCCCTATGATGATATATTATCTTGAGGTTACATTGATATGAACTTCTTCAAGTCAAAAGCGAGTTCTAGGCTTGAAGAAATGAAGCATGATAGGGACAGGGCTCTTTCATGTTACGAGCATCGAGATTTGTTTTGCATGCATGTAGTTTCCCGAGAGAGATGGGAAAGTGCAAGCGAGAAATCTTCTTGTCTCTGCAAGTTACGTGTGCAACTTGTCTAGTTACTGCATATTTCAATCGGGGCCATTTTGTCATTGCGAGAACATGGGAGCCGCGAGAGGGTGCTCTCATAGCGGCGAGCTGATATAGGAGAATTTCTGAATTGAATGAAATAGGCTCCATATTGCGATATCGAGTTCATGGCTTCATCATCGAAAACCTTAGCAGTATCACCTTGAGCAATCGACCACGTACATGGTGAAAGCATCATTGACCCTTACGAAATTGCGATTCTTTGGTCTCAAGGGTGAGCTGGGGCGATAGGCATACAACTGGATCATCTTTGTGTGCATCTACATAGGAGAAACCAAACCCTTTGCCTGGATCTTTGCTAGGGTATACATCGAGATATGAAGTCATGTAGAACTTCTTTGTTTCTTGGAGCGTTGGATATTTGCTCGGCCAAATTCATGCGATGATCTCTGCCTTGATTGATACTTTGTGTTCCCTCGCACACCATCTTGATGGCGGGCACATCCAGAAATGAAATTCATTGGTGGAGGGCAAACCCATAACCGAGCAGCGGATTATGAAGTCGCGGTTCTTCATTGAAATCTGCCGGAAGAGGGTTTTGGTCGGACGAGAAGGACCTTTCTTAGGGTTCTTGACCAAGACTTCGCCACTCGAGCTTTATATTTATCCTTTGTCTTGGTCGAACATGGCTGTGCTTGATCCCGAGAGGCGACTATAGCATTGTCCATCTCGGAATCCTCGAGAGCAGCTCGATGGCGGCGGCGTCGGCAGCGATGAGCTCCCGTGTACGTTTGTCAATTCGCTCGTAGCGGGGTCGAAGTGAGCTCGCGCATGAAATCTGATGTCGGCCTGCTTTGCCTTTGAGATAGGGAATCCTCGGTGAAAGCTAAACCGCTATCGTTAATCATCATCTGTGCCATTGGCGTAGGGTTTGCATCTGTCATTCTTGACCAAAAATCGCGAAGTCGAGATGGCGAGCTTCTTGTCTCTCGATATTGCTAGCAGCGAGACTCAAGTGGAGAAATTTGCTCCTGCCCACTGAAACTTGATCTTCATATTGATAGATTCGGGGCTGCGACCTAGACTCGGAAGGAATTTGCAAGGGAAGGGATATTTGCGCGGGAACTAGATTGCGAGGGTTTGAGCAAAGCGATAGCAAGGAAGCAATGCGAAAATGCGAAGGTGGTATGCTTGGTTATATAGCCGTTTGAGGAGCGGAATGAATTTAATGCGCATTGAATACCTGACCACCAATTTGAAAAATATCATACTTGGAATGAGCGGGAAAACTAAGTGTGAATGACACTTAGAGTACGCTTGGGACATGTGAGAGGCGAATCGCGAAACACGCGGCTCGGCAGTTCGGGGAAAGCGAGGAGAAGGCGCACAAATGCATTTGGGACAAATGGGGCGAAAATGTGCGAAGTACGCGATTCGGGTGTTTCGGCCGAAATTGGAACAAGGGCCCGTTTGGACTTGGGACATTCGGGACAAAAAGTTCCGAAGTACGCGACTTGACCGGCTCGGCCGAAAATGAAACAGGGCGCATTTTTGAGAATGGGACATTTGGGGGGCGAAGAGGGCGGTTCGGGCAAATCGGCCGAAATTGGAGCAATTTGCATTTTCGATTTGGGACAAAGAGCTCTGAAGTACGTGACTCGGGAGTTTCGGCCGAAAATGGGAAAGCTCGCACTTTTAACTTTGGGTCATTTAGGACAGGAAAGTGCGAAGTACGCGGGAAGGATGATTCGGCCGAAATTGGAACAACTCGCACAAAAGTTTTGGGACACTTGGGACAAAATTTTTAAGCGGGCGAAAATGGGGCGGCGGGGATTTCGGCCGATCGGGAGCAGAATGCACTTTCGTACTTGGGACGAGATGGGACAAAAGTTCAGCAGGCAGAAAATCACACAAAAAGACCCAAAACACAAATTTTTCAACTTCACGACTTAGGCACTTGAGAGAAGAACTCTTGACTCAAAATTTTGAAAATTTTACTCTTATAGGTTAAACTCAAGTTGGCTTACTTTATGGTTTGTCAAGTAAACCCTAACCCTGAGGAATCTGTAGTTATATCTTCTGTCTCCAACTCCTCAACTACTATCTCATCCTTTTCTGGTGTTTTACTTGATGTGATGGGATTCTTTTTTCCCCTTGTGGAATGCCCCGCCATGATGCCCCCAAATAGTAGGATGTAGGGATCATGGTCAAATTTTAGGGTTTTGGATTTTGATAAGAATTCAGCCAAATAAAAAAAAATTAAAGAAAAATCCCCAAATAAATTTTGTTTTTCTTTCCGAAAATTTAATGAATTTGAAAAAATTCCATAATTTGCACCCTAGGGAGTAATTTTATGAAAAACACTAAATTTGTAATAACTTTTTCAAAATAAATAAATAAAGTATGAAATTTTCAGGGAACCTTACTTGAAATGTTTTGCAACTCGGTAAAACTATCTCCCACCAATTCGATTTTTTCGCAACAATATGGCAAAAACAAAAAAATTAGGGTTTTTTGCCTAATTTTGGCCCAGATCGCAGCTCTGATACCACTTGTAATGAAATTACTTGTATAATTTAGATCATGAGTAGAAATATAACACCAAATAACACAATATTCTAGAATAATGATCTCAATATGTAATTAGAATAGCTTCACTACTTTGAGGGGGCAACCTCCAAACCCTATAATAATACTCAAATGCTCCAATGATGATGAATTACTACCTAAAATCCTCTATATATAGTATCCATGTGTTATGGCCATCACCAAGGCTGACCTACTAAGCATGAGAAAGTATAAATGATATAATAAAATGATATGGTAAGCCACAAGTCGGCTACTCATATCCTAATACAAGCAATAGGTTAAGGGCGTAGCAGATCCAGATCTGTGTGGACTTCAGAAATCTAAATCAAGGATCTTTGAAGGAAAACTACCCTCTCCCGTGATGGAACAAGTATTGCAAGTTTTCATAGGCTCGGAGATGCTATCTATGTTATATGGATTCTCGGGGTACAATTAAGTAGAGGTGAATATTATAGATCAACATAAGACTGCCTTTACTACTCCTTGGGGCACCTTTGCATACAAGAGGATGCCATTTGGTCTCATCAATGTTGGTGCTACTTTCCATAGGGCCATGGACTTGGATTTTGGTAATTTGAAAGGGAAATGCATTTTTGTGTATTTGGATGACTTGACAGTGTTTTCTAAAGCAAGAAAATATCACTTTCAACACCTTGAAACAGTATTCGTATGTAGAGAGCATGGAGTTTCTTTAAACCCTAAGAATTCTATGTTTTGTGTCACAGAAGGAAAGTTGTTGGGACACATTGTTTCGAAGGAAGGGATCAAAATTGATCTGGAAAGAGTTCATTCCATCTAGAAAATTCCTCTTCCATCAAGTAAGAAAGGTGTCCATTCTTTCTTTGGTAAGATCTATTTCCTAAGGAGATTCATCCCCGATTTTGTAAAACTTACTATGAGCATTTCTTGCCTGATGCAAGGTAAGTAAACTTTTGGTTGGTCCTCTGAAGGGAAGAAATCATATGAGAACATTAAATAGGCTATTGCAAAGACTCCAATCTTGGTGTGCCCTAACTTTAGCAAATATTTCATTATCTATTGTTATGCCACTGAAAATACCCTAGCTATTGTGTTAGCCCAAAAGAATGTTGAAGATCATGAGCTCCCAATTGAATTTATGAGTTATGTCTTGAAAACTCATGATTTGAAGTACACCATGATGGAGAAACATGCTTTTACAATTGTCAAAGTTGTCAAGTAGTTTAGGTTTTACATTCTTAATTCTCATTCTATGGTGCTGGTGCCTGATACAAAAATTAAATCCATTCTTACTCAACAAGAATTTGGAACCAAGAGAGGTAATTGGGTAGAAAAGTTGCAAGAGTATGATCTTCATATTAGGCCAAATAATTTGGTTTGGGGTAAGGGCCTATGTGAACTCATTGTTGAAGGAGCTGCCAAGGAGTTGTCCAAAGATGGAGTTGATGTCCCTGTTGTTATGTTCCTCAGCTCATTAGATGTATGGTATGCTGACATTTCTCACTTTTCTGTTTGCACAATATGTCTTTATGGGATAATGCTTTGTTCAAATGAGGCATAGATGGAAGTTTTTTGAAGTGTGTAGACAAAGAGCAACAAAAGAAGTTGTTCTCTGCTTTTCATGACCAGGCTTGTGGAGGTCATTTCTCCTATGCTATAATAGCTCATTAAATACTTCGTGTTGGTTATTATTGGCCCACTCTATTCAGAGATGCATCAAAATGGGTTGGTAAATGTGAAGCATGCCAAACATTTATTGAAAGACCTAAGTTGGTGGCTTTGCCACTAAAGCCAGTAGTTATTGATGAGCCCTTTCAATAGTGGGGATTGGATTTTATTGGAACTCTTAACCCACCTTCCAATGCTAGACATACCCATGTGTTGACTGCCACATATTACTTCACCAAGTGGGTGGAAGCCATCCGAGTCAAGAGTACTACTTCCGAGGTAGTTTGCAACTTCATTAAGGAGAACATATTGATCAAGTTTGGGATCCCAAAAAAATTGTGACTGATAATGCTTCCAAATTTTCTTCTACTGAGATGATTGAATTATTCTATGGGTATGGGATCTCACTTGCTCATTCTTTGTATTACGACCCCCAAAGGAATGGACAAGTAGAATCAATAAACAAGAACTTGGTGAACATAGTTAGAAAGCTTGTAAATGATTCTTAGAGGAATTGGCATAAGAAGCTATATGATGCACTTTGGGCTAATAGAATTACACCCAAGAGAGTAATTGGAATGTCTCCTTTCCAAGTGGTGTATAGTGTGGAAGCTCAACAATCGATCACAAGTGGAATTGCCAACCTTGCATCGATGAAAACCATTGAAGATTCAAGTTTTAGTAGCTCTTTGGACAAGATAATTTTGTACCTTCAGAAGCTTGATGAGGATAGGATGCAAGTGGTTGATAGGATAGCAACTCATCAGTTGAAAGTGAAGGCTTTCTTTGACAAGAAAGCCAACCCCGAGTTTTCTAAGTGGGAGACGTTGTGCTGATTTGGGACAAAAGACATGAGCCACGAGGAATTCATGGTAAGTTTGATTCTCTTTGGCTTGGTCCTTTTAGAATCAAACATTTTGCTGGAGAGAACTCTTTTTATCTGGATTATATGGATGGTTCTCCTCTCCCACTTCCTTATAGTGGGAAGTATCTGAAGTTTTTCAAGTCCTAGGTGACTAGGTGGTCCTTTTGTATATTCTGTATAGTGTTTTAGTTTTGGGTCATTCCTTTGTATTTCATTTATGTTCTTCCCTTTTGGTTTGTTTTGTTTCTTTTCATGTCTTATGTGTGTTTCCTTATATTGGTTTTTCATTTGACTCCTTTCCCAATGGATAAGGCACGGTCTTCTTTCAAGAGTTATCTACAATTCTTTATCTTGCCCTGTGTCTTTGTTCCAAGCCAAGTCATCCCCAGAAAGATCCAGCTATTGTTGGCCCCAAAACTCCATTCTTTTGAAGTCAAGTTTCAAAAATTTGAGTCTGTACCTTGGAGTATTGGATCACGTCGAGCCTGGAATTGTTTGTAGTTCTCTCATTCATGAAGAAAAATTTGAAATTCAGGTATAATGGTGAAGTTTCTTCCCTTCTTTTTATTTTTATTTTCTTCCCACATTCGGGAATGGTAAGCGTATCTTCCCGTTAAATTTTTCCCAGCATTCATGGGTAGTACATGGGCATCTTTGATTGGATGTGGTTTGGTCATGTTTCAAGTGAAAATGGAGGATTCCACACGTCCAAACGGCATAACTCCAAGGGCAAGGTCAAAGGGACAATCCTCAAATAAGCACTAGGCTTTCCACATGTCCCAGGTTCAAAATGAAGGTAAAACAAGCTCAAATCAGCTAAGTATGGAAGGTTCAAGTGGATGGTGCCACGTGCCTCATTAGCACAGCTTCAAGAGTCAAATTCGGGGTGGTTCTCAAACTTGTGCTAGTCCTCCATGTGTCCCAGGTCCAAAAAGAGAAGGATCGATTGATAAAATTGACTAAGTATGGGTGGGTTGGCGGAAGTCTCCACGTGCCTTAACGGCACAATTTTAGAAGTGAAATCAAAGGGTGGAGTCTCAAGTAGTGCCGGATCGCCACATGGTTAAATTCAATGGGGAGACAAAGTTGACCATTGAAAATTCCAAGACCAGCACAAGGAGACATGTGTCAGCTTGGGGAAATTTTAGGAGACGTTTCCAAAGTGAAAAATCAAATGAGTGCCAACTCTCCACATGTTTAGGGGTCAACATAAGTCAAGCAGGAAATTGGCCCGAATCGGCTAAGTTTAAAGGAACTGGCAGAGCTCTCCACGTGTCATCTGGCACATATTCAAAGGAAAAAAATGCAAAAGGCATCTACAGCCCACCTTTGTAATCAATTCCTTCCATGTGGGCCCCCAAATTTAAAGTTATAAAATAAAATTGAATGGCCCATGTTTTTTGGTGAAATAATGAAATGGTCGTAGATTTAAAAACCTATTTTTGTCATTAACATTTCTTTACAAATCAAGAATTTGAAAGGGTGTGAATGATTGGAATAAGTTGTAATTGTTTCTCACTTGTTCGAGGAAGTTGTAACTATCTCTCTTGCAAGCTATATCATGGGATTTCAAAGACCTTGTACGGGGTTAGGAATTTTGATATTCTAGAACTATAATTTCAAATCGAAAGAAATCAATACAAGGGTTTTCCCTTTTTCCTCTATTTTCTCTTTCCTTCTTGCTCTAATCTATGAATCATTTAATCCTTGCATGCTTAGAAACTTTGTTTTCTAGTTTACACAATCTCAAGAACTTTGAGTCTGTGGATTGTGCCCATTATAAAAATGAATGGTTCTACTCTATATCTCATTTGATCAATACATATAAGGGTTTTCTCTACCAGCTCTTTTCCCTAAAAGTATTGTCTTCTTCTTCCTCCCTCATTTCCTTAAGTCTTCTATCCTCATGTATTGATAACTTTCTAGGCATAAAACACATTTCAAGATATCAGGAAAAAACCATTGAATGAAATATTGTGTATTTGTACTTAGGTTTTGCCTCTGTTTTTAATAAGGGAACCTCTCCCATTAAAGAGGAGGGACTTGCTTGTCCCCTGAATGTGGTTTCATTCCAAGTGCAAATCTTAAACCAACGAGATGCACCTCCCATGGTATAAGGAGGTGGATATGATATAGAAGGCACAACATTATATAGAGGTGTCAAGTAAGAAAATGGATAAGGGGGAACATAAGTAGTGGAAGACTATGATGGCATATACCCTAAATGGGAGGTATAAGCGATAAGTGGTGGCTGAGATAAAATATAGGTCGGAGGGACCTGTGTAGAGACCCTCATAGTGATAGGTGGCAAAGTAGCAGGTATAGACATGACCAAACTTTGAAAAGGGGTCGATGCAACTAGAGGTTGTGAGGTAATGGTGATTGATGATTTTGGAATCCCTATCTATGAGCTATATATGATTACATGGTGGATTTCGTGTGTGCAATAGATGTTGAGGGTGTGATTGATACCAAAGATGTGGGGTCAATCGAGAAACAACAAGTTGTGATGTGGAAGTGGGTAACACTACCTTAGTAGTAGCTGATATAGAAGTGGGGGTGAGAGTGGGAGGAATGGAAATAGGCATCCCATAAATGAGTTGTCCTGACAAGTCTTGGGTGGATGAATGGATGAGGTAATACTATAAGGTAGTGGGATTTTGATCAAGGATTTTTTTGAACTCCTCGTCACTGTGTTTCTAGTGATAGGAGGGTGGGGTCCATGGGTGAAGAGATAGAGGGATGTGAAGGATTAACAGGAATTTGTTGATGTCTATCGTAAAAACAAGGGCGTTGGCTTGTCAAGAGTCAAAACCATATGATTAGTGGTAGAATAGGTAATCTAGTTTTGTAGATGGTACGAAACATAGAAGCATAAGATATAAGGGACTGGTATATAAAAATTAGTTGTTGTTTTAACAAAAGAATGAAAACACTCGAGACCGACATCGTAGTAGTTAACCGATCTTTGGTAGAAATGGGTAAGCCGGTGTCAATTGCTAGACCAATGCTGATTACTATGAATGAATGGAATATTTGTAAATCTAGAGATGAAGAATGTAAATTGGGTGGACCTGAACTTTTTAATGGTAACATAGACTCGAAATGTGATAAATGACATAAAAAGGTTACAGAAAATATATGGATGTGAATTGAATACTATTTTGGGCAAAATAACCAAAACAACAGCAATCCGATGCCGGTATGAAGAGGTAACCGATGTTGGTCGTTGGACCGGTGCCGATTACTTATGAAATCGATAAGATGATGGAAATTTGAATTTTAGGTGATTAAGTCAAATGAAAACACCAACCCAAAAATGATAATGGCAGTGATGATTCCTAACACACCCATAATGAACCAGAATACACCAATTATGATGGTGGGCCATAAAGGATAAGAAAAACAAGAGGAAACAACCTCACACCTCAAAACATAATTCAGGAAAAAACTAACAAACATGTAAAATCTTATGCTTCATATTTTAATGTTATGTGGCTTATGCCGTTTAGAAATAACTATGAGTAGAATAGAGTTTTTGTCAATGAGGGTACCCTATAAATAGTCTATGGCTAGTTTCAGGTGAGTTTTGGATAAAGCTACCCGATATACCTTTCACTTGTGTGTGGTACAAATCTAATATGATGACTATCTAGAACACCGGCTAGATCCATTGCTAATCCGATTGTTAATCGTTGTGAAATTTTTGGGAAGGAAGATGTTTAAGAAGTGTGTAAATTTTTCAAGTGATTTGGACAGGGGTGTGTGTGCACAAATTTTTAACTACGCTTAATTCTTTCCAAGCATGTTGGTCATGACCTATAGTATATAGATTGTAAATAAATTTATGTGATCTAAATACAACATACAAAGGATGAAATGCAAAGATTTTTAAGACAAAATCGAAAGTGAAATTGGATATAGCAAATAGATAATAGGCGAAGAAGACGACCTTTCGGTAAATGCAAGTGTAAAAGAAAGTGAGAAGAATTCTTTTAAAACACCAAATCATGAATTTGAAAATTTAATATCATAATTGCATAAAGTAAATTCAAAATCTTACTCTTCATTCTTGCTATTACATAGGAAGTATTACACCCATATATATAGGAGAGGTAGTTCCTATATTTAAGGAGAGATAATCTCCATAAATATCTCCACACATAACTCCTAAAACAACTCCATGTTATTTTATGTGAGATTTTGTTTTCTCACAAAACTAATATTGTTAATGAGTTGTTTACTCAACAACTCATAACAATATTTACTCACCCACTCATAATTACATTTACAATAATGTAATTAATTATTACAAAACATATTATATTATCCTAGATAATATAATTACTCATATAATATTCTATGTTCACACTACAATATAGATATTCCTAAGAGAATTTCCTTTAGACAAGTAGAATAAGAGAATATTGACCATAGAGAGATTTAATGTGATTTTTTTGAAGAAAAAAAGAAACACACAATTCCTTATATGAATAAATGTAAAGAACCCACAAGAAGGGCTCCCACCTTTGGGTGTACCAAAATGTTTCACCTCAAAGTAATGTGATAAAATAGATAAATGTAATGGGTGTAGGAGGAATACCTCTGATTATGTCGATGGAAGAAGGAATTGCGTGCATCCTTGAACTTTGATGAAACAGTTATAGAGAGATTACTTTTGGCTAGGAGGAACTACTGTAAGAAACACAACATGATAACAAAATAGCATTAACAATATGTGTTGGTGGACTTCCTAGCAAGAGTTGGATCTAGTAAGTGATGTGCTTCCTAGAAGATTGTCAATCCAATTTCAAATACAAGTTAATGCAATAAATAACATGAAATAGGTAAATCCTATTGTAATGGTACAATTTAGGTGTCTTGTGCTAATACAATAATTAAATTTAATCTAATGAGACAAAGTGACATTAAATCCAGGAGGAGTGGTAGGTTTTTAGGTTTGTAGGTTTGATAGAGGTTGTAGGTGAGGTCCGAGTGAAGTTTAGTAACATTACTGGGCTGTTTGGGAGAAGTTATGAGCTCGTTGTTATAAGTGAAGTTTTTAATTATTGGTAAATAGTTTTGAAGGTACTATATCTTGTTACAAAAAGGCTCATAAGCTAGGTAATGCAGTCAAAATAGAAAAATCAGATCAAAATCTAGGTAATACATGAAATCCCAACTATTATTTTTTGAAAAACTATACAAATAAGACAAAACATGAACAATACTACAACAAAGAAACAAGAAAACAACAACTGAATGGAAACAAAGTAGTTAACCTTGAACAAAAACATACTTCACTTGAGAGCTTTGTCAATATTTTCCCTCGCTGTAAATAGAGTATTGAAGAGTGCCAAAGTTGTGATATGAGAGGGGTCATGTTTGTCCAGCCTAAGAAAATACAATTTCTTGTGTTGATCCCTCCTCCCAAATGTCGTAGGAATGTCATTGAACATGCAAACATTCTTCACATGCTTGATTCATAAAATTTTAGATAGCTTTGATATTACATATAGTGCAGTCATGTGCCTTTAGAATTTCCCATCTGTTATCAAAAGAATTAAGTTTTTTGTAAATTTCCTTAATTTGGCCTTCATCAAGCTTAGATTACTCTTCTAGTTTCCTTTTTCCCGCTTTTTAGACACGTGTTTGAACTCTATTTTTAATGCATCTATCTCCTTTTCCATATTTTCAATCCTTTTATTTAACTTCTCCTTTGTAGCAGCAGAGATACTTTGGGGTTGCTGATATGTAGGAGATTCTCCATAGATTCAATATCCTTGTTGCAATGGAGATTTATTTGAGATGGAAAATGGTGATTGAGAGGAAACAAAGGGTTTTCAGATCTGAATTTAATTTGGCCGAAGGAATGGTGGGGATAATTGTAGGGTCGGGGTTAGGAGAGGTAGGGGTAGCGGGAATGGGAGGGTGTTGAGAGAGGCAGTGGCGGTGGAGAAGGAGGATGAGGCCTTGATGGAGGGGGTGGCATGGGAATGGTTCTGGACCTCAAGTATGGAGTGTTCCAGAGAGTTAAGAATGTAGTGGGGGAATAAAATTTGTAGGTTTCTCCTAAAATGGTATAAAAAGACAAGATCCTTAATAGGAACTTTAATGTACCTTCCTTCTAGCATAACATATCTGAAAATCATCTTTGTTATCTCATCAAATGGCACTTTGGAATGGAAGCTAATTTAATGTCAGCTGTAACAAAATCAAGGTCTTCACCCTCATCTAGAAAATTCTTAGCCTATGTGTTTTTATCAATTCTCTTCTTTGAAAAATCTAGTACCCTCCAAGCTCAAACCCGTTACTTTTGTAATAATCTCCTCAATATTATTAATGGTATACTCTCCATATTTCACCATTCATTTCTTCCAATATGTCACAAACTGAAGAGAGATGTTTTGATCATGGCCTTGAATCTTTTCTGCGAGGTTAGAAACCCCACACATCTACAAATAATTCCAGAGTACCCCATTTTCCTTCCAGGCAGGGTCGAAGTTGGGTTCAATTTGCCACAGAGCTCCTCCTATTTTAAATCTACTTCTGCTAGAATTCTTTTTCAGTTTCAAATGGAAAACTCTCTCCCAATGCCTCTTAGCTACACCTTTGCACACCTAGAAAACTTGTGAAGGCTTATGATTATTGAGATAGGTATTAATTTTGTGTGGGAGAGTTATCACCCCCAAGAAAGTAGAGGACATCTTATTGATTATTTTGGATATTGAGCATTTTTCCATACTTATCATTAATAATTGCATTTTGTACCTTGCTAGGAAGGATGTCATCACTAAACCATATTTTCATATTGTTGCTAACCCCATGATTAGCAAGAGTGTCTGCCACTTTGTTACCTTCTCTATAGGAGTGAATAATTTGACAATTTGTGAAAGATTTGCAAATATCTATGGATTCATTAATGAAATCCTTTATAGTCCAACTAGGGGGTTGAGTTTGATTTAGAAGATTTACAATATTCATAGAGTCCCCCTCAATTATAATATTTGAAATATTGCAATCCTTCATTAGCCTAATAATGCATGATGTTACTAAGGCTTTAGCATTGTGATTTTTTTGATGACCCATTCTACCTACAAAAGAAGCAACTAAACAACCTCTTTGATCCCTTATTACACCTCCTACTCCACTGCTCTCGGAGTTACCCTTGGAAGCCCCATCAAAATTTAGCTTGTACCATAAATTAGGAGGTGGAATCAAATGAACTAAAGATCTGTCAATACTAGTCTTATCTTTCTTAGGCAAATTACCAATATCAATCTTCCAAGTTGTTAGGATAGATTCTTCTTCCTTGGGGTATTGCTTATTTTTGGAGGTCTGAATCTCTCTAAATTTTCTTTAACAACAATAACAATTTCTTTAAATACCTTTTGACACACTTGTCTTCTATCCCTGAATATTATTCCATTCCTAGTTTTCCACGGTCTCCAAATGGCATGAGGCAAGATCAATTTCCATAATCTTCTTACCATGCGGTGTTTATATGGGGAATCCCATTGTTCCCAGGTCTGCAAGAAATTATTAGGAAGAGACCATTATAGATTGAAACTAGATAATATTTGACTCCATACCTTTGAGGAATAATCACAATGCAAAAGGAGGTGTTTGATATCTGTAGCCCCCTTTTTACACATGCAACACATATTAGGCATAATGAAAATATTCTTGATTAGGTTATCATTAGTAAGAATCTTTCCTTCAGCACAAGCCATAAAAATAAATTAACTTCTAGGGTTAACTCAGGCATCTAGATTTTTTTCCAGGTGATATCACATTGAATATTCTAAAAAAATGTACTATAACCTGATTTGACAGTATAGTTACCATCAAAATAATTAACCCAAATGATTTCATCCTTAGAATCAGTTTCATTTAAAGGAATGAGGGCAAGCTATTCTTGAAGAGAGGAAACTGTAGGTTCCAGATTTAATAGGTCCACTTTAAGCTTCTTCCAATTTCTTCTATTTCCCTCCAAGTCTATATAGTCTTTCACTATAGTACCATATTTCTCAATTAAAGTTTCCTTGATGCTTATAAATTTTTCACTCAGGCTGAAATTTAATCCAATAGTCTTGCCAATATTATATGTCATTGTCATTACCCACTTTTCATCTACAACCTTGTACAATATTTTTCCTAATTTGAAGCAAGTTATTCCAAAAATCAGACCCATTGGGAAGTTTTTCTTCAAAAAGAAATGTATTCACATTATTTTGAGCCAAATATTTGACTTTGATTAGCTTTGTCCAAGGATTTTTTTCCTTTAGCAATCTCCAGCCCATTTTGGCAATCAAAGAAAAATTGATTTTCTTGACATCCTTGATACCAAGGCCACCAATTTTCTTAGGTATGCAGACATGATCCCAAGGAACCAAATGATATTTGAATATTTCTTCAGTTCCATGCTAAAGAAAATGTTTTTGAATGCTTTAAATGTTTTCAATGATAGTGAAGGAATGTTGAACATAGACATTATATATATGGGAAAGTTCTGCAATGCGCTTTTCATTAACAAGCATTTTCTAGCACTAAATAGGAAAACCCCTTTCCACCCACCAATTTTTGTGAAATCTATCTAATAAGGCATTCAGGACATTTAATGAGAATTTTTTCATTCCCAAGGGCAAGGCAAGATAGGTTGTAGGTAGAGAGTTGATTTTACAACCCAAAATGAGTGCAATTATCTTCTATCTATCAAAAGGGGTATTGAAAAAATAAACCGAGATCTTGTCAAAATTAACCTGATGTCCAGATGTTACCTCATAGAACTTGAGAATGGTTTTGATAGCTTTAGCGTCCATAATGGAGGCCATCAATAGGAAAATAGTGTCATCGACAAATTGTTGATGTGAAGCTATCTGATTTGTAGAAGTGGGTCGAATCCTTTTAACACTCCCTGCATTAACCTCCTTAGTGATAGATCTACTAATATTGTCAACCATTATTATGAATAGCAATGGGGATTTCAGATCTCCTTGTCTTATACCCCTACTACTAGTAAATAATCCCACTGGAACTCCATTGACAACAACTGAAACTCTGGATGTAGATATGCAAGCCTAAATGATCTTTTTAAATTTATTATGAAAACTAAATTTAGACAAGACCTTATCTAAAAAATTCCAAGATACTCTATTAAAGGCCTTATTCATGTCCAATTTTATTTCCATCCCAGATTTTTACTTTTATCCATGGAATGAATGGTTTCATAAACCATGATCACCCCATCTTGAATAATTCTACCTTTTATGAAGCCACTTTGTTGTTTTGAAATTAGATCAGCTAGTAGAGGTTGCATTCTAGTAGCAAGTATCTTATTAAAAGTTATGTAAACAACATTTAACAGTCAGTAGGTTAGAAATCCTTGAATTCTTTAGCATCCATCTTCTTTGGGGCTAGCACAATATGAGTATTATTCAATTCCTTTAGCATATCACATGTTCTATAGAATTCATTGAAAGTTTTAAGTAGGTATTTCGAACAAATATCCCAAAATTCTGAAAGAAATTTGTAGAAAAATATCAGTCCTAGTTCCTAATAAGTGAAGTTATAGTCATAGAGACCAGTATTGGTTAGGTGACCAATGTCAATAATGGAAAATTATCAACACCACTTGGGTAACTCCTAGAGGTAGGGAAATATGGTAGAAATATCAAAATGGGTATTTTGGGTCTCTCTATGATTGCACAGAGAGTTGAGGGGTTTCAGGAAGGATGATGTTATTTTTGATAGGGCTCAACAAGGGTGGTAGAGGTGTTAGGATGGGTGAAATGGTTTAGGTTAATGGAATAGGTGGTAAATAGGTGAAACATGGTATCTAGGATAGATAGGGATAAGATGAAATAAGTAAATGAAAAACTTAAGATCAAAACAAAATCTTAACAAATAAGAGTGAATTACTTATCTGGTATCCTATAGATATGAAGATGGTTGGTGATTATCGTTCATGGGAGATATAGGAATGTGTCTAGTGCCGCAGAAACAGAGCCTATGTGCTTTGTTGTGAGGATCTGTAGTCGTGGATGAGATGACTGGACACTGGTGAAGGTCTAATGGGATATGGTTCATCCTCTGGTAGCTTGAATGCTCGAGAATTAGAATTCCAAAGCTAAGGTGAATGCATGAATTGGATAACCTGTGCAAAGTGTTAGAAACTCTTATTGAAGGGTAACCTATGGTAGCTAGGGAACCTATGCTAACCAAGGGATAACTAACATTAGTTAAGGAGAATTGGTCTAATTTTCCAAAAATATGGTTTTTCTCCCAAATTCATCATGGTCTTTGGCTTAGTCCAAGTTTGGAGTGTTGAATGGCATAAATTAGAGTGTGGAATTAGTTAGAGGATTAATAGGTCATGAATAGTTAGGGTTGGAAAGAGTCCCAGTTGGTTAGGATAAGTGGGGACTTAGTCTAAGGTAATTAATAGGTTTCGAACGAGTCTAGGGAGAGGTGGAAAGGGTGATATGGATGAATGAGGTGGCTAGGTGAGCTAAGTAATTAATCTTAATTATGATAATTAAATTAATTACAATGTGTGCAATTGGGCATGGTAGGGGAATAATATTAAATTAATTAGTTGATGGTGATTTAGATGTTTGCAGCCCAATTTTGGGTGTCTATAGTGTCGCATCGTCTTGACGAGATCCATCCATATAATACAACGAGTATAATCAATAACGAACAAGTAGGTTAATTCTCACTTGCCAACTATTTTTCTCATGTTGAATATTAAGACACTTCCTATAAGCTCTCACCTTCTCATTGTTAGAAACACTAAAGTTGTAGGTATTTATTCTAAAATTCTGAGGTACTTGCATTCTTCTTGGAAGATAATTGACAATATGGGAGGATAGAGATGTAGAGTTTAACCTTTTAGCATAGACAAATGGAAACAAAATGTAGAGATTTGGAATATTTTTGGAAGAGGCGGATTTAAAACTTTTATGGAAAGAGTTAAAGGGCATGACCTACATCTTTCCCAAGAATTTTCTAAAAACTAAAAAATGAGAGGAAAGTGTCTTATAAAGGTAATGAGTTTGAAATCACAAAGGTCATCATTACCTATGTGACCAGTATGCATAGGAAGGGTATGAAGTTATTTAAAAATAATATTGACAATGTGGTGGAGGAGAAAAAATTCTTGGACAATGGTGAGTCTATCATGCACACAAAAGGGGTTTCTTCAGAGACTCGTTGCCTCCTCCTTTCAACACGATTGGTCTGTTGGTGATGAAATTCATCACCCTTGAAGAAAGGTTCAAGGTAAATCCTCATTTTCATTTGGTTTTTAAAACCATTTTCATATAAAATTCTCTATTAACTTCCCATTTTCATATTTAATTTGTTGGAACACTCTGTTAATCCCATGAAATGGGGTAAGCGGGTTACTGTTACATAATGATATTATTTTAATGCTTTATAAGTTATTTGATCATTCAACTCTTCATCCTCGGCCTTATTCTCTTCCCCCTCGATATTCCTTATGTTTCCCCTTCCTCTTCCACTCTTCCCACCTCCAACCCAACCACCTCTACCCCCTCATCTACCATTTTTCCTTCATCCATCCCTCTCACCTATTCCCCCTAATTTAGAAATATACCTCATGATCATCCCTCATACAATTCCCTTAAAAAAATGGTTCCCAAATATTCTACTAAAGATGTTTTTCTCCCTTCCCTTATCCATGGTGAAGGTGAGGTGATCCTTGGTATTATTTCCATGGGAAATAAGAACTCTATCCCCCTAATTTCAGTTGATCTAATTATTTGAGCTTAGCTTTACTCCCACAATTACAAGATGATCTAGCTCAGCAATGTGTTAAAAGAACTTAAAGACAAGACTAAATCCTCCAAGCTAGAGAGCAATGAGGTAAGATCAACAATAAGTTTGTGGAGGACATCTACAAAAGAGTCACAAAGATGGAAAAGGAATTGGAAAATTTAAGGGCTAATAACTTTCATGTTCTTTCTATTCTTAATAGCACTATTAATTTCCTTTTCCTTATTACCATTCATCTTGGGGATAATAAAGGGAAGGATAAAATAAAGAAAGAAACTAGTCTAAGAGAAATCAAAAGGGGGCTAGACAATTTCAAGAACTTTTGAGAAGATCATGAAGTAGCTTGGTTTGGCTTCTTGCTCCTCTATATTTTTGGATCATTGTTGTTTCTCTTATGCATATTGTTTGGTATTTTATTATGTTTTTGTTGACATTATTCTCTATTTGTAATTCTTACTAATTGATCGGTTGTTCAGTCTTTTTTGGAATATTTTGTTTTGTATTTTCTATTTGGGCTATGGCCATTTTGTAATCGGGTAGGGTCACGGGACAAAAACATTTATCCTTAATAAAAACATTCTTCCCTTATTTCCTTCACTATTATATATAAAATTGCTTATGTTCTAACCCTTTTTATCTTTGTCTAACTTTATGTGATTACATAATAGAACTAACAAGATTGAATTCTAAATTTTGGGATCCCATTCTCATAGTAGGCATACATGAAATATGGGGTGCAACGTGAAATATTTCGACTAAATTTTACTAAAAATGGACCTTATCCAAATTTGTGCGGTGTAATGACTCACAAAGAATGGTGACTATAAACTAGCCATGAATCCAATAGGTTAATATGAGCCTATGGATAACAAATAAAGTATGATTTACATGATTTTTCTATGTAAATATAATGAACGATAATACTCAAATCTAGTCACAACAATATTTTACTCCCTATGTTTAATCAAGATAGGTTTGAAACCAAATAGTGACAACACGATTTCACTAGTTAGGTCAAGTTTTAAGAAAACAAAACATAAATGCTAAGAAAGTGTTGACGCGATCCTCTAACAAGATATACTAGAAACTAGTTTCTAGATACTAACAAATTCTAAGTCTTGTAAAATGTACGATAGAAATGTGAGCAACATAACAATGCTATTTGGACACATTAATCAAGATTTGTAAGTAAGCAAGATTTTAGTATCAAAATGACGTTATAAAGCAATGCTAAAAATGTACCTCAACACTCAAAAAAATCAAGACAAAGCTAAGACGTAAAGACTATGCCTAATTATATCAAGGAATTACTAGGCATGTGAGTAGTGTAACAATACAATCTATATATTTAGGCCAAGTTTCACAATGGAAACAAGAATTAAATATCATAATTGCATGGCTATAATGCGGGAAGCGTAACAACTCAAAAGAATTCAGTGATAAGAAAACTTGAATAAAATGATAATAAGTCTCAATATGGGTTTTGAGACAAGAGGGGCTACTAGAACTTGATGACATACCATTCACACTTTTAACTCTTACATTCTAGCATTGCAACTGGTCATGCAAGAAGACTACAAAAGTGGTGGACATGATTATTTCTAGTAGGTATCTTCATATGTTTGTTCTTCTTTTGTCTCAAAATGAGAAACAAGAAAATCAAAGGAAGATACTAAGTGGTGATGAAAAATACTTGTTGTAACTTTGGCAGAGTTTTTCCTTGTTTTAGGTCAAGTGAAAAAATAGGACAAAGTAACACTAAATATATTTCGTGATGAAATATCACATGATTTAAAATTTAAGAGATTAGTTCCCTTGTTCAAAAAACAAGATTTTGAATCCAACAAAGTTGTCACTTTGTGAGAGCTCTCAAACATAACAACTAAGACAAAATTTTCTCCAAGCTGACAAGCTTTTGTAGGAGTTATCTCTCTATGTGTCACAAGATATCTTTGCGAGCTCAATTTTCTAGGGTTTCCAAAGGAGTATCCCAACTTTACTTTACCCCCTTCTAATATAATGAGAAATGAGTGTGTTCAGTTGTATTATCACTGGGGTCGGAATGGAGATAACTTTGACTCTAAACTTTCAAGGATTACTAGTCAATTGGGTAGTGTGGAGCACTTTGCCCATTTTGTTCACAAGGTTACCTCTTGCATGAACTACTTTAGGGTTCTAAGGACCACCCCAATTGTTATAGCTTAAGGCTTATGACAAATGGGTTATGTCCTAGTTTAAAGTAGACGAGTTGTAGCTCGAACTAAAACCTATAATACGGTGTTTTGAATGGTGTGTTAGTGTATTTTTTATCTTTTAGATTAAGAAATTTGGTTTAGACCACCAATCAAAACCTATAAGCACACATGGATGTTAGAGTTTGGTTTGAAGAGATTTCTCTTTTCTTTGGCTAGTGTTAGGTCCTTTACACAAATGTTAAGTAGTTCAAAAATATCTACAATATCATAGAAAGAGGATTGAATGTTGTTTTGGTTCTCAATATCATCTAAGGATGTGAGAGAAGAGCATACACAACAAAAAAATTCAAATATATAACAATAAAAAGCTTATAAATCAATTAACTACCATAATACCTTACAAATTAAGGTTTATTCCCAATTAATCCAAGTTCTTCTTAATGAAATACTATAATTGCTTTTGATTCCCAAGATCACACTAGGTGCAAGGAAAGGGCATACACAAATTTTAGCCTTGGTTGTTTATTAAGTGAAAAATATCTTAAACTAAAAGATCATATACATGCCAAAATGAAAGTTTATTCCCTTAAGCATAACAATGAATGATGATTTTTCGTACTTACTCCAAATTATCACAAAGTGGTTTAGAGGTGCTTTTTATTCTCAAGATCACATAAATTGCAAGAGAATAACATAGACAACCCTATTCAAAACTCAAACAAAGTATGAAAACAAAATCACTAATCAAACCCTAAGACAATTTTACCAAAAAATCCCATATTAAACTCTAAGGCAATTTTGTTATAAATATTGCTCTGAAATCAGAAAATTGATAGTAAAAACAACTAAAATCCCTTAAGAATGATAGGAATACTAAAAACCAGTAGTTAAAATTTTGAAGCTGAATCAACTTCTACGTGAGTGCGCAACGCGCATCTTTATATATAGGCACATCCTATAGAACATGGGCACAAAACTTAAAGCACATACACATACATTTATGCACAAGTGCACCTCCTCACAAGTTTTCATAGTCGAGTTATGCATAGGAGTGTCTAGAGAGGCGTGGGTGTAGACTTTGATGCACATGCACAAGTCTTACATAGAGAGAGAAAAATAAAGTGATGCACAGGCACAAACTTTGATGCAAAGGCAAAATCCTTCTTGTAGGTGATCAAAATATGAATTTTGACAAGGAATTTTTGAAAAAGATCAAAACTTTGGCCTTTTGAGGAAATTTTAACAGCACTTTGCCTCCTTTTATCCTGTAAAGAACATGAAAATACAACCTCTACTACTAATCTAGTTGAAACAACTATCTAACTTGAAAATTGATATACAAAAATTTGAAAATTACTCTAAAAACTTGAAATTAATCTAAAAATCTTGAGAAACTAATTAAAAAAGCTTGAAATTAATCTAGAAAGCTTAAAGTGAAAAACTTTGAAACTAAGTTAAAAATATTTTAAAATGAATGCAATGGGGTATGCTCCCATTGGGCATGCCAAATGAATACTACTAAAAGTTTCCAAGCAAAGCTAAACTAACAAGAATAACACCAATAGCCTATTTAATAAATTCTAATGGGATCTAAAAATAGTTACATCAATGATAAAAGCTAAATGGAATTCTTGAAAGAACTAACATGAATACAATTCAAAACCTAACTAAAGCATGCCTACTAGTATGTTCAATTACTAATATAGACCTAAATAGATCTAGGAGCACTCAAATTTGGGGTTTATTCTGCTCCAAGAATGTGAGATGGTCTCTCCAACAATGACTACAAGATAATATTCGATACCCAATGACTAACTCCATTGAATACTTGAGGCAATGGTTGAGCTTGGCTATTAATCATATTTCTTATATGATATTCCAATCAAAGGATGGTGTAAAGTTGGAAGGTACTACTTAGTATTATTTATAGATTTTCTTTTGAGGAAAAATTGCATCTTGGTGCATGTAGGATTAAAATTACAAAGAATATTAAGACGTGATAATCATGATTAAGGTTTCCTAATCACAATTAGTGAATTAACAAGTGATTAAGATGTGAGGAGCCTTAATCAACCACTTAGGGTCAACTATGAGGCTAGGATAAGCTTTTGAAGCTTGTTGAGATGTTGTGGAAGGAAGTGGGGTTATTTTTAGTGGTTGGAAGAAGAGTTTAAGCCAATAGTAGGGTATATTGGCCAAAACAAAGGTAAAATAGGCTTAATTAGCTAATAATCGCTAATTGTTTGTTTAGAAGAGGATTTTGACTTATGATTTGTCGTAAATGGCTGGCATCTTCAATGAAAAATGGGTTAGGTAATCAACAACATGTTGCTAATTTATTGAAATGGTAAGAAACATTAGCTAATTAGCAGAAATTTCTAATTATAATGGAAATGGTAAGAATGAGAGTGATTTTCATACTTTTAGCAATAAGATCGCAAAAGCACTAGTAGGCATGCTTTAGTTAGGTTTTGAATTATATTCATGTTAGTTCTTTCAAGCATTCCATTTAGCTTTTATCATTGATGTAACTATTGTTAGATCCCATTAGAATTTATTAAATAGGCTATTGGTGTTATTCTTGTTAGTTTAGCTTTGCTTGGAAACTTTTAGTAGTACTCATTTGGCACACCTGGTGGGAGCATACCCCATTGCATTCATTTTTAAAGATTTTAAACTTAGTTTCAAAGTTTTTTTTTAAGCTTTCTAGATTACTTTCAAACTTTTTTTATTAGTTTCTCAAGCTTTTTGGATTACTTTCAAGTTTTTAAAGTAATTTTAAAAGTTTTGTAGATCAATTTTAAATTTAGATAGTTGTTTCAACTAGATTAGTAGTATAGGTTGTATTTTCATGTTCTTTACATGATAGAAGGAGGTGAAGTGCTGTTAAAATTTCCTCAAAAGGCCAAAGTTTTGATCTTTTTAAAAAAATTCTTGTCAAAACTCATATTTTGATTACCTACAAGAAAGCTTTTGCCTTTGTGTTATCTCATTTTGAGTTTACACCAAAAATGAGATAACCCTAAGAAATTTTGAGTTGGTTTTCTAAGAATCATCTTTGGAGAGATAATCAGGTTTTTAGGTTTCACAAACAAAACAACATGTGTTTTGGATGCTTCATGTCGTGTGTTCCCGAAACCCGAAACCCGCATCAAGTAAGGTGAGTCGGGTTTGCGGACCTTCCAAGCATTGGAACATGCCTTCGTCAAAACATGCTTCATGTCGCGTGTCTTCCGATCCCCGAAGCCCAATTTACTCCTTTGTTTGGGTTCGGGACCATCAAGCATGATGCTTCATGTCACTTGTTTCCCACAACCCGAAACCCAAATTGCTCTAAAACCCTTTGTGTCGGGTTTCGGATATCCCAAGCATGCTGACATGGCATTAATGCCGAGTTGTCGGGTAGTTGGCACGTGTCAACTGAAGTGTATTAAATGTGAAATTTCTTATAAATATTTGAATTTCCACGTCATTTTTACCAGACGTACTTTTTACCTCGTGGATTTTCACGTATGCATCTTTGACCCAGAAACTTGACTCGCCTCTGTGCCCGATTACATTGCTCATTTTGATCATTTCTTGTTCTGGTTGAAGGTATTTTTCTTCATTCTTTGTTTGTGGTTTTTGTGGAATAATTGTGTAAAGAATTCTTCCAGGTTTCTATCTTTTCTTATCAGGGTTGTTGGGGTTTTTATCTTTTCCATTTTGGGTGTTGCTTTCTAAATCAGGTTTGTGTTTTAGGGTTCCCCCTTTGGAATAATCACTTTGTTTTATTCCCTAAGATGTTATTGTAATTAAAAATATATTGGGGATATCAACAGTGAAGAAAAACTTGCATGTTTCAACTCAACAATTACCCCATTCCCTCTTCTCGGGTTTCGCAGGGTGCTTTGCAGTGTTCAAAACCTGCAGTATAACAGAAATTTTAAAGTATCAGACATTCCAAACTCTCCGGCATCCTCCTAGTGTGTCGGGTTTTCCGTCTTTGGCATCTCCAATGTGTCGGGTTTTCCGAACTCTCTAGCATCCTCCCAGTGTGTCGGGTTTTTCCATCTTTCGGCATCTCCAGTGTGTCGGGTTTTCCGAAGTGTTCAACACCTTCTGATCTCAACACTCTCCTCCTTTGAAATTCCTCATGTTGGACCCTGGTCCATCACAAGATAAGACTGAAAAATCAGGGAGGATGAAGTACAAATTCGGGGAAGGTGGAGTCTCCCTCCTACATTGATTGTAATTACGACATCCAGGGATACGAGCTCGAAAACATAGATATGGAGGATTTTGGAATAGGGTCAAGAGATCTTCTTAGACTCCATGGATGAAATAAATAGTTGTGGTGGTCTACCTCTTGCAGCGAGTTTCCCTATGTCCGCTCGGTGCCCGAGTTCATCTTAGCCTGTGCTTGAATTATGACTCGCTTCTCATTTTGTGAAAAACCAAAGGAGAAGTTATAATCAAGTTGGATGGAGGTTACTTCGATGATCTTCTCAAGCTACCTAATTTTGAGGAATATTGACATGTGGATCTCAAGTCAGCCCAAAAATCTTGGGACAATGATCAAGAGGATTGCATCAAGCACGTGAATAAAAATTCCTAATCAAAGCCAAACCGGTTGTTTCTAGGTTCCTAAGACTTGTTCCTAGAAGTGATTTCATTCGGGGAAATCAATGATATCATTACTCTATTGAGTCGGGTTTTTGTTTCCCAGTCAAATGTTAATCATTATTAAGAAGAATCAATAGGGAATTGATTGCGGTACTCTTATTAGTAATGAGATAGATTCTCAAATGACAATAGTCTGTCTACAGGAAAGTTTTATATGTCCTTGTATGCCACCTATGGCGGCCGACATGAGGAACTATCCGGGTTGGATACCAAGGGGAATAAGACAGGTGGAGCATGTTTATCAAGTATTTTCCTCACCTGATAAGAAAAGGGTTTGAAGACCAATTTAGATGAGTAAAGCGATGCCTTCTTTTATGAGAACATCTCGTAGGTTAAGCCCCGAACTAAGGAAAATGAGAGTCACGATGAGGCATGGGCTGAAGATTCAAAATGGGGTTGTCTTCTTACAATTTAAGAAGTTCACATATCTTTGAGTAGTCATGTACCTGTGGGGATCCTTTCCGTTTGCCCAGATATCTAGGGGACAAACTAATCTTGATGGAGTTGGTCAGGCAATTGTTGGATTTTCACAAGTTCCAACAGAGTAAACACAAGGCCGATGTATCTCTCCCAATTTCTATTGGAAGGTATACTTATTCAACGGTGGTGAATGCCAAGAACGTTTTCCATGAGCTTCAAGATAAGTTGAAGAAGCACATGAATCCCCGAGACGAGTTTGATTTTTGAGGAGTCCTCAAGGCATATGGAACTCTACACCCGCACGTGCAAGCATAGAAGACATACGGATTGATTTACGTGATGAGGTTGATGTCTGAAGAAAAGATCATAGCAGGTTGAAACTTGCTGAAATTCAGACACTTGAGCTCGCTGACATACCAGAAGCTACTAACAATAATGAAAGTGTTCTGGATCCTTCCTATGATGGATTGAATGAAGATCAATATTTTTTCCCACCTATTGATTGGTCTATCAGTGAAAAAGCTTCCGTTAGAGATAGATCAGCCCTAGTTCTTGCACACACCAAAGCATGGCTCGCCTCTTGGGGAATGAGTTTTAAAGATGATAATTTTTCAAATTTGGTTCTCAGAGAGGCGGGGCCCTCTAAAAAGGAAAAGACAAAAGATATTCTAAGGGACCTATAAAGGTCAAGTTTGTCGAAGAGAAGAGAACGAGAAATCCTTCAATTATTACGCCGAGTTGAAACGGTGAATGTGCTAGAATCACCAACACCACCAGAAATAGGAGAAATTTCTTTGGAAGGAGAAGTAAGCCAGCCCCTAGTTTCACCATTTTTGACTACCCAACTAAGGTGACCTTATCTCTTGCATCCCAGGCTTTGGAGTCGGGATCTGCGCTTACTCCTTCGAAACCACTACTACCTCCTCTTTCCCCATCTACTTCTTCGGTCATGGCCAAAATTTTCTCTAGACTCTCACCCCTCTCTACTGCTACCAAAGTAACCATCAACACACCCCCTCCTGTGCCTCTTTTTACTAAATTTGCTACCACATTGGTAAGCTGTCCCCACTCTGCCGGTGGATTCCTCTCCCCCGAAAGTATGATGCCAACTTCTACAATAATGGCAACTCCCTCTGACATGCCTCAATGGCTACTTGAGAAAACTCTAAGGAAGAGGAAGGTGATTGTACCCATACCAGCCTTTGATTTTAGTTCACTCAAGGCTTCTACTGCTAAATCAGCCAAGAAACCCAAAATAGTTTCAAGGGTTTTGGTGGACGCTTCGGGGCATAAGTTTGCAGAGATCGCCACTCCTGCGCGATGAAAACCAAAGAGGACATAACAGCCTCTGACTATCAGATAACCAGGGTGGCTCTAGGAGAAGTGACAATAGAAGGAGCACAACAGGATGCACGGGATGCTATAAACGTGCTATGCCAGAAATTGAAGGAAACAAAAGACAACAGAGATGAGCTTAAAGAAAAGGTGGAGTAGTTAACTGAAGTATTACTTAAGCTCTCAAAACCCCTTGAATCCGTACCATCTTCCTTTGTCCCTGTCGGGTTTGATTTCTCATCAGTGCCTATAATCGAGAAGATTAATGAAAAAGGGAGGGTGGTCGATGAATGGATCCAAAGGCTGCTCCAACAGGGGAAAGAAGTGATTCAAGACACCGTGGAAGTCTATCAATCTTTGGGGAATATTCAGAGTGATGGAGAAAAGATGGACGATGATTTCTCCCAAGAAATTGGACACCTTGATTTGACTTTTGAAGCTCTCCAGGTATTGAAGCAAATCCCATCACACATTTTGGTAGAAGAAGGTGTCATCCCACATGCGGATAAGCATTTCCAGCTGACCAAAGCCATCAAGTTCAGGGTAAAAATTCTCAACGAAGCTTGCGGTAAATTAAGAGAATCAAGAGATCAATTGATTGATGGCAACATTGACCTGGAAGAAGAATTGCTGAAAATTTGTGCAAAAGTGTCAGTTGGAAATTCAGACATCCTATCAGATGATGATCTTTTCAAACAAATCCAAGAATCAATTCAGCATGAACCAGCTCACGGATTTGGTATTGAAATCATCGACAGGTTTGTGAAGATCGAACATTCTTTGGAGGCCTTGAGAAAACTCAACAAAAGATTGAGAAAGCTTCCCGGTAGTGCCAGTGACACTCATGAAACATGTGAAGTCTTGAGTGATCACTCCACTGCGCCTGATGAAAATGAGATGCAAGGTATAATCCGGAAGTTCCAAGAATTTCAGAACAAACAAGCTCAGTTGGAGGAAGAGAAAGATGAAGAAGCAAAAGATGACGATTTAGACTAAGTCTTGATGCGACGTGTCATTTCAATCTTGAAATTGACATGTCTTTTTATTTCTGTTTCATCACATTTTGAATCATATTGTGACTTGGTCTCCTGCGTGAGAGCCAAGCAAAATAGGACTCTTTTTAAAAGATTGTTTTATAGGGTTTTTCCTATTTTCTCTCAACTATTTTTATTATAAATAAGGGATGTGTGTACATTCCAAGGGTTGAGATTTTTGAAACGTTTGGAGTTATTGTGAAGAAGAAAAACTTTGTGTTTTCTTTTAATCATTTGAGGAATAGGAGTTGATGCTTTGTTTTCGCAAACTTTGTGTTGTGAGAAGTGTTTTTCTTAAGATATTGTTCTTATGTTCGCAATCTTAAGCTATTTCTTGTTTAGTGTCTTGATGATTCTAATCATTTCAAACATTACATTTGTTATCTAAAGATCGTATGATTATTTCGAGCTCTGTGTTTACTCGAAAGAAAATGCGTTCCTCTCCTTTCCATTCCATTGTGCTTCCTACATTGTAATAATTTCGACCCAGTCCATTTATAAAAACAAAATCTTCACATAGTGCGGATATGGATTTGGGATTCTATCCCAACTCCAATGGTTAGATTAGTGTGAATACTGTATATATTTTTTATGTTGTGTTTTAGATCAGTAATAAATAGGCGGCTTCTCCTATATTTGAGGAGGATTTAATCCCATGTACTGTGGTTGAACCTCATATTTTGGATTGACAAAATATCCAACCAATAGTTATTTGGCGACTCTGCTGAGGAATACAGATTTATAGTGTAAATCTTATCCTCTTGGTGTCTGGAGACTCGTATTTTCCTTATTTTCAACAAGATCTCTTTCCGGTTCAAGGCTTTGGAAAGATCTTCACTCGGTCCCACCGAGCCCGGGGTGAAATTGATCCACTCTTTGAGTTACTACAATAGCACAATTTCAGTCTTTCCCCAACAACGTTATTTCTAACTGAACCAGAAGTTCTTCACTGTTCGGAGAAACCAGATACCCATAGAACAAGCGTGTATACCGCAACTTTTCGCACGTTATTCTTGTCTGAAACTCGGATCCCCATACACACTCTTGTTAGAAGGATGGCAGCACAACTTGTGCCCTGGGGCATAGCTATTGGTCCTCTCTCTTTAACTCTACCATTGCATGAGTTACCACATGGATCACGTAAAAACATTCCCAAGTTTAATGGGGATGGGAAGTAGCATCCTGATGAACACATTGCATCTTTATTCGTAGCATGCGGTGTCCTCGGAGTAGCTCACAAAGATTTCTATGTTCGACTCTTCGTTGAAACGTTGCACGGTGCAGCAGCTGAATGGTTTTATCACCTTCCGAATGCATGCATCACAAACTGGGCTACCGTGCAGACCAGATTTGAAGCACATTTCAAACCAGCCGAAGATTCTCATGCTTTGTTAGCACAACTTACCCATATGAAGAAGGAATCACATGAACCCATGTGGGACTTCGTGGTAAAGTTTAACAAGCTGATCCGAAAGATTCCGAGAAATAGTACATCAACCCAACTCAGAAAATCGAAATGCTTCTTCATTAATGCTCAACCTCCTGATGTGAGCTTTCTATTAAGAAGGTTGGCTATCCCAGATTTGGCTATCGCTCAGTCAACAACTATTGAAATAGAGGATGATCTCATTTTAGCCGGAAGAATAAGGAAAGATGTACCAAAACCTAAAAATCAAGGTTCTTCTCAAGGTAATACTGACCCTATGATCCAAAAAATGGCTAATGATTTGATAGCTTTAAAAAAGCAAATGTCCCAATAGGTGAGTAATGTTCCATATTGGGATATCCCTAGACGGAATTTCAATAACACCAATGGTGCGCCTGCAAGAGATAGGCCATGGTTAACCCCTGCTCAACCGAGGCTGGCAATCGAAGCTCCTCCCGTCAATGTAGCAGTAGAAATAGTCGAAGAAGAGGAGGAACCTAAAGAACAAGATTCCCCCGAGGCTTTTGAAGCTTCAGGATACGCTGATGAGTCTTATGACGATTGCTGGCGACTCCAGCATTGGGTATTTGGAATATGAAGAAGATGAATGTGCACCGGATGGTCAGTCATTTTCTGTCTTCACTCGATCCCAATCTCAGAATCCAAGAAAACCTCTTGAAATCCCCAAGGAGAAGAACAAGGAACCTCCCATAGCCATAGTTAAGAGAGGTGCTCCTATTTCAGCACAAACTGAAAGAGAAGTCACCAAAAAGGTAACAACTTCTCCTCATTCTCTTTCTCCTAAGGTCAGTGCCCCAGCTCAAGCTCACGTGATTAGAACTAAGCCTACCATCACCCCTTCTTATACTGCTTTTGACATTATCGATCATGCAAAAAGAACCAAGATCCAAATGTCAGAAGCGGAATACCTTCAGTCAAATCCTGAACAGTTTGAAAAGCTCGCCAAATTCATTAGAAGTAAAGCTGCCATTCTCTCACCTCCAAAAGGTTTCTTGCCAAATCCTACTCAATCCCGCCTTAGAATAATCGACCTCTGGTTCTTCTTCGGGGAAAGATTGAACCATTTTATTTGTCTTTGCTAATAAATGGGTTTAAGCTCAACAATTCCATCATCGACTAAGGGGCCTCCGACAATGTTATGCCTGCGAAAGTATCCCATGCCCTTGGGCTTACTTTGACTAAGTAATATGGACAATGTTACTCTATGGAAACTACGCAAGTTCCCTTGATTGGTCAAATCAAAGATGCACAGTTTGCATTCATTGCCTTCCCAGAGAAGAGAGTGAAAATGACGATTCTAGTTGCTGACATTCCTGTGGCCTACGGTATCCTCTTGGGTAGAGGTTTTTATAAAGATGTCGGAGGAGAGATTAATATGGATTGGACCAAGGCAAGGATTCCAGTCAATGGGCTTTATCATGTTCTCCATCCCGAACCTCAGGCGAAGTATTTGGTAACTAAATCAGATGACCCTAAGGCTCAAATTCTTTTCGAAGATGCTAGCTTTGGAAATTATTTCATGACATCAGAGATACCGGTGGTAGATGTTAAGAAAGAATATTCTAATGCTATTTGGACCCTGAATTTGATGGTAGCTGTTCAACCACCGGATCGGGCACTGGTATAGTTCTTATATCTCCTAACTCCGAGATCTTCCCCTCTGCTTTCAAATTGTAGTTTGATAATACTAATAACACGACTGAATATGAAGCTCTGTTACTAGGATTAGAAATGGCCAGATAGAAGGGAATTCGAAACCTCAAGGTTTAAGGGGATGTGGAGTTGATTGTCAACTAGGTCAAGGGAATCTATCAAGTAAAAAATGATCGCTTGAGACATTACAGGAATAAAGTTTGGGATAATATAGAATGCTTTGATGCATTCTCCATTAAGGTGGTTTTGAGAGATTATAACGACAAGGTTGATTCTTTGGCCGTGTCTGCATCCCTCCTTCTCCCTCATCCCTAGTTCAAACAAGATACATACACCATTGAGATCGTGTATCATCCCAGTATCCCAGATAATGCGGCTCATTGGCAAGTGTTCAATGATGATCAACAAGTGTTGACTTTTCTAGAAAAGGTGACAATTTTAGTGAGCTGTACTTTGAAGGTTCGGAATCAGCTTTCCGTGAATCTATCTCAGATCCATATCAAGAGGTTGATGGTGAGTTTATTCATCTTAAAGGCAACAAGATACCCAAAGGTCTGGTTTCTCTGGAGGGTTTGTTTGACAAGCATGATCATTTTATTCAAAACAAAAGACAAGTTGAAGGAGCTTCTTCCTTGGAAGTAGATCAAGTCAATCTAGGTTCATCTGATCAACCTCGGATGGTGAATATTGGGAAATGTTGTTCCCCTGAGGAGAAAGTGAAATTCACTTCACTCCTGAAGAGATACATGGATGTCTTAGCCTGGTCTTATGCAGATTTAAAATCCTTCAAGCCCAAAGATGTACAACACAGTATCCCTTTGAAGCCTGATGTAAAACCATACAGGCAGAAGCAAAGACATTACAATCCCAAGATCTCAGGGACTATCCTTGTGGAAATTCAGAAAATGTTAGATGCCAGAATTATTTTTCCAATCCATCACTCCACTTGGATTGCTAACATCGTCCCTGTCAGGAAGAAGAATGGCGAAATCCGGATTTGTGTTGATTTTGGAACCTAAATCAGTCTTCGTTAAAAGACAATTATCCCTTGCCTATCATGGATCAGGTGTTACAGACCGTTACTGGATCAGAAATGCTATCCATGCTCGATGGATTTTCAGGATATAATCAAGTTGAGGTAGCTACGGAGGATCAACACAAGACGGCCTTCACAACCCCATGGGGGACCTTTGCTTCTAAGAAGGATGCCTTTCGGCTTGATCAATGCCAGAGCCACCTTTCAGAGAGCTATGGAATTGGCATTCAGAGACCTGATGGGCAAAGTCATAGTGGTATATTTGGATGACTTGACCGTTTTCTCTAAAAACGGAGTGATCATTATGATCATTTAAAGCAAGTACTCTTGAGATGCAGGCGTCACGGGATTTCATTAAATCCCAAGAAGTCCATGTTCTGAGTTACCAAAGGAAAGTTTCAGGGTCATATCATGACTAGAGAAGGAACCAAAATCGACCCAGAGAGGGTAAAGGCCATTCAAAGCCTTACCCTACCCACAAGTAAAACTGGAGTTCATTCCTTCTTCGGAAAGGTCAATTTCCTAAGAAGGTTCATACCTAATTTTGCTGATAAAACCAAGGATATCCTTGGGATGATGAAAGGAAAAATTCCATTTTTATGGAGTACTAAAGGGAAGCTTGCATTCGATGAAGTCAAAAGGGAAGCTGCTTGTGCTCCTATCCTATTATGTCCTGATTTCAAAAAAGATTTCATCATGTGCAGCTACACCTCTGCTCACACAGTGTCGGCCATCCTGATGCAGGAGAATGGGGAGGGCATTGAAGCTCCCATCTATTTTATGAGCTGTCCATTAAAGGAACATGAGCTAAAAATGTCACAAATTGAAAAGCATGCTTATGCAGTGGTACGAGCGGTGAAACATTTCAGGTACTATGTGCTGAATTCCCATACCCTCGTTCTCGTTCCCGACACCGCCATTAAATCCATTTTGACTCAATAAGAACTGGGGAGTCAACGAGGTACCTGGATAGCTAAAGTTCATGAGTATGACTTAGACATTAGACCTACCAAGTTGGTACGAGGAAGGGGCTTGTGCCAATTGATCGTGGAAAACCATGTTGAAGCAGAATGCGAAAAGACCGAAGATACCTCTTCAAAGTTGCCCATGGTGCTTTTCGTGAGTACAAATGACAAATGGTACACAAATATTGTTTTCTTTCTAAATTATGGAGAATTATCCCCACATTTAAGCCAAAAGGAGAAGAGGATGATCAAGTTAAGATCTCATGTGGATACCTTACGTGGGATAACGGAATAAATAAGAAAGGTATTGATGGTGTTTTCATGTCTTTGTGTTAATAAATCACAAAATTTAAAGTTGTTAGAATCCTTCCATAGCCTAGCATGCGGAGGACATTTATCATCCTCTGTAATAGCTTATAAGATCCTACGGGCTAGGTACTATTGGCCTACTCTCTTTCGGGATTCAGTAGAGTGGGTGTCCAAGTGTGAAGCTTGTCAACATTTTGTTGGTCATCCCAAGCTAGCAGCTCTTCCCCTGAAGCCCGTAGTGATTGAATAACCTTTTTGCCAGTGGGGAATTAACTTCATTGGAATGTTGAATCCTACCTCCAATGCCAGACACAATTACATGTTGACTGCTATAGACTATTTTACCAAGTGGGTGGAAGCCGTGCCAATCAAGCAAGCAACCTCAGAAGCCGTGTGCAAGTTCCTTAAAGAAAATATAATTGTCAAATTCGGTGTGCCTCACAAGATTGTGGCTGACAATGCCTCCAATTTCTCATCACATGAGTTGACAGAATTTTTCTATGGATTCGGCATCACCCTGGCTCACTCATCTGATTATTATCCCCAAGGCAATGGGCAAGCTGAGTCCAGCAACAAGAACCTGGTTACCATAATTAGAAAGCTAGTAGATGAAAACTAGAGGACATGGCACAAAGCATTGTATGATGTGTTGTGGGCTGATAGGATTACCCCAAAGTGAGTTATTGGAATGTCTCCTTTCCAAGTGTTGTACGGGATTGATGCTAAGATACCTATCTTAGTAGAGTTGCCAGCCTTACAGTTGGCCAAAGCAGTCGAAGATGTGACCTTTCAAAATTCTATTGAAAAAAGGGTTATGTACCTAGCTAGGCTAGAAGAGGAACGAAGCAAGGTGGTTGATCACATTGCAGATCATCAAAGCAAAGTAAAGAAATTTTTTGACAAGAAATCAAGGAAATGTAATTTCCAGATTGGATACCTAGTGTTGCTTTATGGGATAAGAGGAGGGAGCAGAAAGGAATGCACGGAAAGTTTGATTCTTTGTGGAAAGGACCTTTTAAGATCCATCAACTGAGTGGTGAAAATAGTTTCCATCTATTATATCTTAATGGAGAGTTACTCCCTTTGCCTTTCAGCGGCCAACATCTAAAGTTGTTCCATCATTAATGCAAGATGCTCTCTTGCATTATACATACTTTACTTTCTGTCGTGTGTTTGCTTTTAGTCTTCTTTCTTTCCTCGTTTTTTTTTGGTTTTCTTCTTTTCTGACTCGTAGCCCAATGGATAAAGCCAGAGATTCTGAGTTCTCTTCCTTTGATATCACAAAGAAAGTCCCCAACTAGAGCTAGTTGTTATCTCATTTTTGAGTTTACGCCAAAAATGAGATAACCCTAAGAAATTTTTGAGCTAGTTTTCTAAGAATCACCTTTCAGAGAGATAATCGGGTTTTCGGGTTTCACAAGAAAAACAACATGTGTTTTGGATGCTTCATGTCGTGTGTTCCCTGAAACCTGAAACCCACATCAAGTAAGGTGAGTCGGGTTTGCGGACCTTCCAAGCATCGGAACATGCCTTCATCAAAACATGCTTCATGTCGCGTGTCTTCCGATCCCGAAGCCTGATTTACTCCTTTTTTGGGTTTTGGGACCATCAAACATGATGCTTCATGTCACTTGTTTCCCACAACCCGAAACCCGAATTGCTCTAAAACCCTTTGTGTTGGGTTTCGGATATCCCAACCATGCTGACATGGCATTAATGCCGAGTTGTCGGGTAGTTGGCACGTGTCAACTGAAGTGTATTAAATGTGAAATTTCTTATAAATATTTGAATTTCCACGTCATTTTTAACGAACGTACTTTTTACCTCATGGATTTTTGCACATGCATCTTCGACCCAGAAACCTGACTCGCCTCTGTGCCTTATTGCATTGCTCATTTTTTATCATTTCTTGTTCTAGTTGAAGGTATTTTTCTTCATTCTTTGTTTGTGGTTTTTGTGGAATAATTGTGTAAAGAATTCTTCCAGGTTTCTATCTTTTCTTATCAGGGTTGTTGGGGTTTTTATATTTTCCATTTTGGGTGTTGCTTTCTAAATCAAGTTTGTGTTTTAGGGTTCCCCCTTTGAAATAATCAATTTGTTTTATTCCCTAAGATATTATTGTAATTAAAAATATATTGGGGATATCAACAGTGAAGAAAAACTTGCATGTTTCAACTCAACAATTACCCCATTCCCTCTTCTCGGGTTTCGCAGGGTGCTTTGTAGTGTTCAAAACCCACAATATAATGGAAAGTTTAAAGTATTGGACATTTCGAACTCTCCGGCATCCTCTCAGTGTGTCGGTTTTTTCCATCTTTCTGGCATCTCCGGTGTGTCGGCTTTTTTGAACTCTCCAAAGCATCCTCCCGTGTGTGTCGGTTTTCCATCTTTTGGCGTCTCCGGTGTGTCGGGTTTTCCAAAGTGTTCAACACCTTCGATCTCCGTCACTCTCCTCCTTTGAAATTCCTCATGTTGGACCATGGTCCATCACAAGATAAGACCGAAAAATCGGGGAGGATGAAGTACAAATTCGGGAAGGTGGAATCTCCCTCCTACATTGGATTGTAATTACGACATCAGGGATACGAGCTCGGAAACATAGATATGGAGGATTTTGGAATAGGGTCAAGAGATCTTCTCGAGACTCCATGGATGAAATCAATAGTTGTGATGGTCTACCTCTTGCGCAGTAAGTTTCCATATGTCCACTCGGTGCCCCAAGTTCATCTTAGCTGTGATTCAAATTATGACTCGCTTCTTGTTCTATGAAAACTAGGCGGGAGAAGTTGTAATCAAGTTGGGTGAGGTTACTTCGATGATCTTCTCAAGATGCCTAATTTTGAGGAATATGGAGATGTGGATCTCAAGTCAGCCCAAAAGCTTGAGACAATGATCGGGAGGATTGCATCAAGCACGTGAATAAGAAATTCCTAATCAAAGCCAAACCGAGATATTTCTAGGTTCCCAAGACTTGTTCTAGAAGTGATTTCATTCAGAAATCAATGATATCATTAATTTGTTGAGTCGGGTTTTGGTTTTCTGAGTCAAATGTTTTCCAAGGATGGATGTACCAGTTCATAATCATTATTAAGAAGAATCAACGGGAATTGTTTGGGGTACTCTTATCGAATGAGATAGATTCTCAAATGATAATAGTCATGTCTACGGAAAGTTTTATATGTTCTCGTATGTCACCTATACAGCGGCTGGCATGAGGAACTATTCCGGGTTGGATACCAAGGGGAACAAGACAGTGGAGCATGTTTATCAATATTTTCCTCAGCTGACAAGAAAAGGGTCTAAAGACCAATTCAGAAGAGTAAATGATGCCTTCTTTTATGAGAACATCTACAGGTTAAGCCCCAAATTGAGGAAAACGAGAGTCTTTGATGAGGCATGGGCTGAAGATTCAAAATGGGGTTGTGTCTTATTGCAATTTAAGAAGTTCACATATCTTCGAGTAGTCATGTACCCAGGGGATCCTTTTCATTTGCCCAGATATCCAGGGGAAAAAATAATCTTGATGGAGTTTGTCAGGCAATTGTTGGATTTTCACAAGTTCCAACAGAGTAAACACAAGGCCACTGTATCTTTCCCAATTTCTATTGGAAGGTATACTTGTTCAATGGTGGTGAAAGCCAAGAACATTGTCCATGAGCTTCAAGATAAGTTGAAGAAGCACATGAAGCCCCGAGACGGGTTTGATTTTCGAGGAGTCCTCAAGGCATATGGAACTCTGCACCCACACGTGCCAAGCATAGAAGACATCTGGATTGATTTACGTGATGAGGTTGTTGTCCGAAGAAAAGATCATAGCAGGTTGACACTTGCTGAAATTTAGACACTTGAGCTCGCTGACATACCAGAAGGTACTAGCGATAATGAAAGTGTTCTGGATCCTTCCTATGATGGATTGAATGAAGATCAATATGTTTTCCCACCTATTGATTGGTCTATTAGTGAAAAATCTTCCATTACAAATAGATCAACCTGGTTCTTTCACGAACCAAAGCATGGCTCGCCTCTTGGGGAATGAGTTTTAAAGATGATAATTTTTCAAAGTTGGTTACTGCAGAGGTGGGGCCCTCCAAAAAGGGAAAAGACAAAAGATCTTCTAAGGGACCTATAAAGGTCAAGTTTGTCAAGAAGAGAAGAGAACGAGAAATCTCTTCAATTATTACATGATTGAAATGGTGAATGTGCTAGAATCACCAACACCACTAGAAATAGGAGAAATTTCTTTGGAAGGAGAAGTAAGCCTTGACCCCTAGTTTCACCATTTGTTATTTGCTTGCCCAACCGAGGTGACCTTATCTCTTGCATCCCAGGCTTTGGAGTCGGGATCTGCGCTTCCTCCTTCACAACCACTTCTACCTCCTCTTTCCCCATCTACTTCTTCGGTCATGGCCAAAATTTTCTCTGGACTCTCACCCCTCTCTGCTGGGACCAAAGTAACCACCAACATGCCCCCTCCTGTGCCTCTTTTTACTGAATCTACTACCACATTGGTAACTGTCCCCACTCCGCCAGTGGATCCCTCTCCCCCTAAAAGTATGATGCCAACTTCTACAATAATGGCAACTCCCTCTGACATGCCTCAATGGCTACTTGAGCAAACTTTGAGGAAGAGGAAGGTGATTGTACCCATACCAGCCTTTGATTTTAGTTCACTCAAGGCTTCTACTGCTAAATCAGCCAAGAAACCCAAAATAGTTTCAAGGGTTTTGGTGGACGCTTCAGGGCATAAGTTTGCAGAGATTGCCACTCCTGCGACTGACAAAACCAAAGAGGACATAACAGCCTCTGACTATCAGATAACCAGGGTGGCTCTAGGAGAAGTGACAATGAAGGAGCACAACAGGATGCACAAGATGCTATAAACGTGTTATGCCAGAAATTAAAGGAAACAAAAGACAGCAGAGATGAGCTTAAAGAAAAGGTGGAGCAGTTAACTGAAGTATTACTTAAGCTCTCAAAACCCCTTGAATCCGTACCATCTTCCTCTGTCCCTGTCGGGTTTGATTTCTCATCAGTGCCTATAATCGAGAAGATTAATGAAAAAGGGAGGGTGGTCGATGAATGGACCCAAAGGCTGCTCCAACAGGGGAAAGAAGTGATTCAAGACACGTGGAAGTCTATCAATCTTTGGGGAATATTTAGAGTGATGGAGAAAAGATGGATGATGATTTCTCCCAAGAAATTGGACACCTTGATTTGAATTTTGAAGCTCTCTAGGTATTGAAGCAAATCCCATCACACATTTTGGTAGAAGAAGGTGTCATCCCACATGCGGATAAGCATTTCCAGCTGACCAAAGCCATCAGGTTCAGGGTAAAAATTCTCAACGAAGCTTGCGGTAAATTGAGAGAATCAAGAGATCAATTGATTGATGGAAAGAGTGACCTGGAAGAAGAACTGCTGAAAATTTGTGCAAAAGTGTCAGTTGGAAATTCGGACATCCTATCGGATGATGATCTTTCCAAACAAATCCAAGAATCAATTCAAGCATGAACCAGCTCACGAGATTTGTTATTGAAATCATCGATGAGGTTTGTGAAGATCGAACATTCTTTGGAGGCCTTGAGAAAACTCAACAAAAGATTGAGAAAGCTTCCCAGTAGTGCCAGTGACACTCATGAAACATGTGAAGTCTTGAGTGATCACTCCACTGCACCTGATGAAAATGAGATGCAAGGTATAATCCGGAAGTTCCAAGAATTTCGGAACAAACAGGCTCAGTTGGAGGAAGAGAAAGATGAAGAAGAAAAAGATGACGATTCAAACTAAGTCTTGATTCGACATGTCATTTCAATCTTGAAATTGACATGTCTTTTTCATTTCTGTTTCATCACATTTTGAATCATATTGTGACTTGGTCTCTGGCGTGAGAGCCAAGCAAAATAAGACTCTTTTAAGAAGACTATTTTATAGGGTTTGTCCTATTTTCTCTCAACTATTTTTATTATAAATAAGGGATGTGTGTACATTCCAAAGGGTTGAGATTTTTGAAACATTGGGAGCTATTGTGAAGAAGAAAAACTTTGTGTTTTCTTTTAATCATTTGAGGAATAGAAGTTGATGTTGTTTTCGCAAACTTTGTGTTGTGAGAAGTGTTTTTCTTAAGATATTGTTCTTATGTTCGCAATCTTAAGCTATTCCTTGTTTAGTGTCTTGATGATTCTAATCATTTCAAACATTACATTTGTTATCTAAAGATCGTATGATTATTTCGTGCTCTGTGTTTACTCGAAAGAAAATACGTTCCTCTCATTTCCTTTCCATTGTGCTTCTTACATTGTAATAATTTCTGACCCAGTCCATTTATAAAAACAACATCTTCACATAGTGCGGATATGGATTTCGGGATTCTATCCCAACCCCAATGGTTAGATTAGTGTGAATACTGTATATATTATTTATGTTGTGTTTTAGATTAGTAATAAATAGGCAGCCTCACCTATCTTTGAGGAGGGATTTAATCCCATGTACTGTGGTTGAACCTCATATTTTGGATTGAAAAAATATCCAACCAACACTTTGCATCAAAGTTTGTGTATGTGCATCACTTTATTTTTTCTCGTATGTAAGACTTGTGACTATGCATCAAAGTCTATGCCCACGCCTCTCTAGACACTCCGGTGCATAACCGACTATGAAAACTTGAGAGAGGTGCACTGTGCATAAATGTATGTTTATGTGCTTCAAGTTCTATGCCCATGTTCTATAGGATGCACCTATACATAAATATGCACGTTGGCGCACTATGGTAAAAGTTGATCAAGCTTCAAAATTTTAAATTCTGGTTTTTAGTATTCCTATCATTTTAAAGGGATTTTAGTTATTTTTACTATCAATTTTCTGATTTCAGAGCAATATTTATTACAAAATTTCCTTAGAGTTTAATATGGGATTTTTGGTAAAATTGTCTTAGGGTTTGATGAGTGATTTTGTTTTCATACTTTGTTTGAGTTTGGAATAGGGTTGTCTATGCTATTCTCTTACAATTTATGTGATCTCGAGAATAAAAATCACCTCTAAACCACTTTGTGATAATTTGGAGTAAGTAGGAAACTCATCATTCATTGTTATGCTAAAAGGAATAAACTTTCATTTTGGCATGTATATGATCTTTTAGTTTAAGATCTTTTTCACTTGATAAACAACCAAGGCTAAAATTTGTGTATGCCCTTTCCTTGCACCTAGTGTGATCTTGGGAATCAAAAGCAATTATAGTATTTCATTAAGAATAACTTGGATTAATTGGGAATAAACCTTAATTTATTATGGTAGTTAATTGATTTATAAGCTTTTTATTGCTATCTAGTTGGGTTTTTTTGTTGTGTATGCTCTTCTCTCGCATCCTTGGATGATATTGAGAACCAAAAACAACATTCAATCCTCTTTCTATGATATTGTAGATTTTTTTAACTACTTAACATTTGTGTAAAGGACCTAACACTAGCCAAAGAAAAGAGAAATCTCTTCAAACCAAACTCTAACATCCATGTGTGCTTATAGGTTTTGATTGGTGGTCTAAACCAAATTTCTTAATCGAAAATATATAAAAATACACTAACATACCATTCAAAACACCATATTATGGGTTTTAGTTAAGAGCTACGGGTAAATCTGCTTTAAACTAGGACATAACCCATTTAGCATAAGCCTTAAGCTATAACAATGTGGGTGGTCATTAGACCCCCTGAAGTAGTTCATGCAAGAGGTAACCTTGTGAACGAAATGGGCAAAGTGCTCCAAACTATCCAATCGACTAGTAATCCTTGAAATTTTAGAGACAAAGTTATCTCCATTCCGACCCTAGTGATAATACAAATTGAACACACTAGTTTCTCATTATATTAGAAGGGGGTAAAGTAAATATGGGATACTCCTTGGGAAACCCTATAAAATCGAGCTCATAGAGATATCTTGTGACACATAGAGAGAGAAACCTGCAAAAGCTTGTCAGCTTAGAGAAAATTTTGTCTTAGTTTTTATATTTGAGAGCTCTCATAAAGTGACAACTTTGTTAGATTCAAAATCTTGTTTTTTGAACAAGGGAAATAATCTCTTACAATTGAAACCACATGACATTTCATCACGAAATAAATTTAGTGTTACTTTGTCCCGAGTTTTCACTTGACCTAAAACAAGGAAAAACTCTGCCAAAGTTATAACAAGTATTTTCATCACCACTTAGTATCTTCGTTTGATTTTCTTGTTTCTCATTTTGAGACAAAAGAAAAAAAAACATATGAAGATACCTACTAGAAATAATCATGTCCACCACTTTTGTAGTCTTCTTGCATGACCGGAGTTACAATCTCTGGAATGCAAGAGTTAAAAGTGTGAATGGTATGTTATCAAGTTCTAGTATCCCCTCTTGTCTCAAAACCCATATTGAGAATTATTATCATTTTAGTCAGGTTTTCTTATCATTGAATTCTTTTGAGTTGTTACGCTACCCACATTATAGCCATACAATTATGATATTTAAGTCTTGTTTACATTGTGAAACTTGGCGAAATCTCTAGATTGTATTGTTACACACTCACACGCCTAGTAATTCCTTGATATAATAGGCATAGTTTTTACATCTTAGCTTTGTCTTGATTTTTGTGAGTGTTGAGGTACATTTTTAGCATTGCTATAACGTCATTTGATACTAAAATATTGCTTACTTGCAAATCTTGATTAACGTGTCCAAATAGCGTTGTTATGTTGCTCACATTTGTATCATACATTTTACAAGACTTAGAATGTGTTAGTATCTAGAAACTAGTTTCTAGTATATCTTGTTAGACGATAGCCTCAACACTTTCTTAGCATTTAGGTCTTTTTTGCTTAAAACTTGGCCTAACTAGTGAAATTGTGTTGTCACTATTTGGTTTCAAACCTATCTTGATTAAACATAGGGAGTAAAATATTTTTGTGACTAGATTTGAGTATTATCGGTCATTATATTTTCGTAGAAAAACTTGTGTGAATCATTCTTTATTTGTTATCCATAGGCTCATATTAACCTATTAGATCCGTGGCTAGTTTATAGTCAACATTCTTTGTGACGACTTAGAGTCGTTACACCGCACAAATTTGGCTAAGGTCCATTTTTAGTAAAACTTAGTCAAAATATTTCACGTTGTACCCCTATTTCATGTATGCCTACTACGAGAATGGGATCCCAAAATTTAGAATCCAATCTTGTTAGTTCTATTATGTAATCACATAAAGTTAGACAAAGAGAAAACGACGTTAGAACATAAGCAATTTTATATATAATAGTGAAGGAAAGAAGGGATGAATATTTTTATTAAGGATAAAGGTTTTTTGTCCTGGAACCCTACCCGATTACAAAATGGTCATAGCTGAAATACAAAATACAAAACAAAATATTCCAAAAAAGACCTGGAACAACCGATCAGTTAGTAAGAATTACAAATAGAGAATAATATCATCAAAAATATAATAAAATACCAAAAATCTGCATAAGAGAAACAACAATGATCCAAAAAATATCAAGGAGCAAGAAGGCAAACCAAGCTACTTCATGATCTTCGAAATTTCTTGAAATTGTCTAGCCCCCTTTGATTTCTTGTAGACTAGTTTCTTTCTTGATTTTATCCTTCCCTTTATTATCCTCAAGCTAAACGGTAATAAGGCAAAGGAAATTAATAGTGCTCTTAAGAATATAAAGAACATCAAAGTTATTAGCCCTTAAATTTTCCAATTCCTTTTCCATCTTTGTGACTCTTTTGTAGATGTCCTCCACAAATTTATTGTTGATCTTACCTCATTTCTCTCTAGCTTGGAGGCTTGAGTCTTGTCTTTAATTTCTTTTAACACATTATTGAGCTAGATGATCTTGTAATTGTGGGAATCAAGCTAAGCTCAAATACTCAGATCGAATGAAATTAGGGGGATAGAGTTCTTCTTTCCCATGGAAAGAATACCAAGGATCAACTCACCTTCACCATGGATAGGGGAAGGGAGAAAAATATCTTTAGTAGAATATTTGGGAACCTTTTTTTTTTAAGGGAATTGTACGAGGGATGATCGTGAGGTATCTTTCTAAAGTAGGGGAATAGGTGAGAGGGATGGATGAAGGAAAAATGGTAGAAGAGGGGGTAGATGTGGCTGGGTTGGAGGTGATAAGAGTGGAAGAGGAAGGGGAAACATAAGGAATGTCGGAGGGGGAAGAGAATAAGGTTAAGGGTGAATAATCGAATGATCAAATAACTTATAAAGCATCAAAATAATATCATGGTGTAACAAGTAACCCCTTTTACCCCATTTCATGAGATTAACAGAGTGCTCCAACAAATTTAATATGAAAACTGGGAAGTTAATAGAGCATTTTATATGAAAATGGTTTTAAAAAATCAAATGGAAATGAGGATTTACCTTGAACCTTTCTTCAAGGGTGATGAATTTCATCACCAATAGGCCAACTGTGTTGAAAGGAGGAGGCAACGAGTCTCTGAAAAAAACCCCTTTTATGTGCATGATAGACTCACCATTGTCTAAGAATATTATATCCTCCACCACATTATCAATATTGTTTTTAAAGAACTTCATACCCTTCCTATGCATACTGGTCACCTAGGCAATGATGTCCTTTGTGATTTCAAACTCCTTACCTTTATATGATACTTTCCTCTCATTCTAATTTTTAGAAAATTCTTGGGAAAGATGTAGGTCATGCCCTTTAACCCTTTCCATAAAAGTTTTAAATCCACCTCTTCCAAAAATATTCCAAAGCTCTACATTTTTTTCCATTCATCTATGCTAAAAGGTTCAACTCTGCATCTCTATCCTTCCATATTGTCAATTATCTTCCAAGAAGAATGCAAGTACCTCAGAATTTTAGAATAAATACCTATAACTTTAGTGTTTTCAACAATGAGAAGGTGAGAGCTTATAGGAAGTGTCTTAATCTTCAACACGAGAAAAATATTTGGCAAGTGAGAATTAACCTACTTGTTCATTATTGATTATACTCATTGTATTCTATGGATGGCTCTCGTCAAAGCATGCGACACTATAGGCACCCAAAATTGGGCTACAAACATCTAAATCACCTTCGACTAATTAATTTAATATTATTCCCCCACCATTCCCACTTGCACACATTGTAATTAATTTAATTATAATAATTAAAATTAATTACCTAACTCACCAAACCACCTCATTCATCCACATCATCCTTTCCACCTCCCTAGACTCATTCTAAACCTATTAATTACCTTAGAATAAGTCCCCACTTATCCTAACCAATTGGGACACTTTCCAACCCTAACTATTCATAACCTATCAATCTTCTAACTAATTCCACACTCTAATTTATGCCATTCAACACTCCAGACTTGGACTAAGCCAAAGACCATGATGAATTTGGGGAAAAACCACATTTTTGGAAAATTAGACCAATTCACCTTAAGCGAGGTTAGTTATCCCTTGGTCGGCATAGGTTCCCTAACTACCATAGGTTACCCTTCAATAAGATTTTTCGACACTTTACACAGTTCTCCAATTCATGCATTCACCTTAGCTTTGGCATTCTAACTCTTGAGAATTCAAGCTACCAGACGACGAACCAGAGCCCATTAGACCTTCACCAACGTCCAGTCATCTCATCCACAACTACTGATTGTCATAATAAAGCACACAGGATATGTTTCTGCGGCATTGGACACATTCCTATATCTCCCATGAACACTCATCACTAACCATCTTTAGATCTATAGGATACCAGATAAGTAATTCACTCTTATTTGTTAAGCTTTTGTTTTGATCTTAAGTCTTTCATTTACTTCTTTCATCTAATCCCTATCTATCCTAAATACCACCTTTCACCTATTTACCACCTATTCCATTAACCTAAACCATTTCACCCATCCTAACACCTCTACCACCCTTGTTGAGCCCTATCAAAAATCACATCATCCTTCCTGAACCCCCTTAACTCTCTATGCAATCACAGAGAGACCCAAAACACCCATTTTGATATTTCTACCATATTGCCCCTACCAGAACTGGTCACCCAAGCGGCGTCAATAATTTTCCATTACTGACATTGGTCACCTAACCGATACCGGTCTCTATGACTGGTAACTTCACTTATTAAGCACCGAGTCCTGATAGTTTTTCTACAAATTTCTTTCGGGAATTTTGGGATATTTGTTTGAAATACCTACTTAAAAATTTCAATGAATTCTATAGAACATGTGATCTGCTAAAGGAATTGAATAATACTCATATTGTGCTTGCCCCAAAGAATATGGATGCTAAAGACTTCAAGGATTTCCAGCCTACCAACCTGGTAAATGTTGTTTACATAACTTTTACTAAGATAATTGCTACTAGAATGCAACCTCTACTAGCTAATATGATTTCAAAACAACAAAGTGGCTTCATAAAAGGAAGAATTATTCAAGATGGGGTAATCATGGTTCATGAAACCATTCATTCCATGGATAAAAGTAAAAAATTTGGGATGGCATCAAATTGGACATGAATAAGGCCTTTGATAGAGTATCTTGGAATTTTTTAGATAAGGTCTTGTCTAAATTTGGTTTTCAGAATAAATTTAAAAAGATCATTCAGGCTTGCATATCTACATCCATATTTTCAGTTGTTGTCAATGGAGTTCTAGTGGGATTCTTTACCAGTAGTAGGGGTATAAGACAAGGAGATCTGATATCCCCTTCTTTATTCATAATAATGGTTGACAATCTTAGTAGATATATCACTAAGGATGTTAATGTAGGAGTGTTAAAAGGATTCATACCCACTTCTACAAATCAGACAACTTCACATCAACAATTTTTGATGACACAATTTTGCTATTGATGTCCTCCATTATGGAGGCTAAAGCTATCAAAACCATTCTTAGGTTCTATGAGGTAACATCTGGACATCGAGTTAATTTTGATAAGATCTCGGTTTATTTTTTCAATACCCCTTTTGATAGACATAAGATAATTGCACTCATTTTGGGTCAGACAATCAACTCTCTACCTATAACCTATCTTGGCCTGCCCTTGGGAATGAATAAAGTCTCTATAAATGTCTGGAATGCCTTATTGGATAGATTTCACAAAAATTGGTTGGGTGGAAAGGGGTTTTCCTATCTAGTGCTAGAAAATGCTTGTTAATGAAAAGCGCATTGCAGAACTTTCCCATATATATAATGTCTATGTTCAACATTCCTTCAACTATCATTGAAAACATTTAAAGCATTCAAAAACATTTTCTTTAGCATGGGCTGAAGAAAGATTCGGATATCATTTGGTTCCTTGGGATCAGGTCTACACACCTAAGAAAATTGGTGGCCTTGGTATCAAGGATGTCAAGAAAATCAATTTTTCTTTGATTGCCAAAATGGGATGGAGATTGCTAAAGGAAAAAACCCTTGACAAAGCTAATCAAAGTCAAATATTTGGCTCAACATAATGTGAATTCATTTCTTTTTGAAGAACAACTTCCCAATGGGTCTATTTTTTGGAACAACTTGCTTCAAATTAGGAAAATTCTTGTACAAGGTTGTAGATGGAAAGTGGGTAATGGTAATGACATACAATTTTGGCAAGACTATTAAACTGAATTTCAGCCTGAGTGACAAATTTAGAACCATCAAGGACACTTTAATTGAGAAATATGGTACTAGAGTGAAAGACTATATAGACTTGGAGGAAATAGAAGAAATTGGAAGAAGCTTAAAGTGGACTCAAAACGGAACCTACAGTTTCCTCTCTTCAAGAATATCTTGCCCTCATTCCTTTAAATCAAACTTATTCTAAGGATGAGCTCGTTTGGGTTAATTATATTGATGGTGACTATACTGTCAAATCAGGTTATAGTACATTCTTTGAGAATATTCAATGTGATATCAACTAGAACAAAATTTGGATGCCTGAGTTAACCCCAAAAGTTAATTTATTTTTTTGGCTTGTGCTTAAAGGAAAGATTCTTACTAATGATAACCTAATCAAGAAGGGTTTCATTATGCCTAATATGTGTTGCATGTGCAAAAAGGAGGCTGAAGATATCAAACACCTCCTTTTGCATTGTGATTATGCCTCTAAGGTATGGAGTCAAATATTTTCTAGTTTCAATCTATACTTGCCTCTTCCTAATAATTTCTTGTAGACCTGGGAACAATGGGATCCCCCATACAAACAATGCATGGTTAGAAAATTATGGAAATTGATCCTGCCTCATGCCATTTGGAGACCATGGAAAACTAGGAATGGAATAATATTCAGGGATAGAAGACAAGTGTATCAAAAGGTCTTTAAATAAATTGTTATCATTGTTAAAGAAAATTTAGAGAGATTAAGACCTCCAAAAAATAAGCAATACCCCAAGGAAGAAGAATCTATCCTAACATCTTGGAAGATTGATATTGGCAATTTGCGTAAGAAAGATAAGACTAGTATTGATAGATCTTTACTTCATTTGATTCCACCTCCTAATTTATGGTACAATATAAATTTTGATGGGGCTTCCAAGGGTAACTCGGGAGCAATTGGAGGAGGAGGTGTAATCAGGGATCACAGAGGTTGTTTAGTTGCTACTTTTGTTGGTAAAATGGGTCATCAAACAAATCACTACGCTGAAGCCTTAGCAACATAATGCATTATTAGGCTAATAAAGGATTGAAATATTTCAAATGTTATAATTGAGGGGGACTATATGAATATTATAAATCTTATAAATCAAAATCAACCCACTATTTGGACTATAAAGGATTTCATTAATGAATCCATAGATATTTGCAAATATTTCACAAATTTTCAAATTATTCACTCTTATACAGAAGGTAACCAAGTGGAAAACACTCTTGCTAATCATGGGGTTAAGAACAATATGAAAATATGGTTTAGTGATGATATTCTTCTTAGCAAGGTACAAAATTCCATTATTAATGATAAGTATGGAAATATGCTCAATATAAAAAAATCAATAAGATGTCCTCTACTTTCTTGAGGGTGATAACTCTCCACGCAAAATTAATACCTATCTCAATAATCATAATCCTTCGCATGCTTTCTGGGTGTGCAAATGTGTAGCTAAGAGGTAGTATTGGGAGAGAGAATTTTCCATTTGGAACCGAAAAAAGAAGTCTAGCAGAAGTAGAGTTAAAAGGGGAGGAGCTCCGTGCCAAATTGAACCCAATTGCGACCCTTCTAGAAGGAAAATGGTGTACTCTAGAATCATTTGCAAATGTGTGGGGTTTCTAACCTCATAGAAAAGATTCAAGGCCATGACCAAAACATCTCTCTTCAGTTTGTGACAGATTGGAAGAAATGAACAAGTGAAATATGGAGAGTATACCATTAATAATCCGAGGAGATTATTGCAGAAGTCACAGTCTACGAGCTTAGAGGGTACTAGATTTTTCAGCAAGAGAATTGATAAAAACACATAGGCTAAGAAGTTTCTAGATGAGGGTGAAGACCTTGATTTTTTTACAGCTAACATTAAAGTAACTTCCATTCCAGTTCCATTTGATGAGATAACAAAGATGATTGTCATATATGTTATGTTAGAAGGAAGGTACATTAAAGTTCCTATTAAGGATCTTGTCTTTTAAAACCATTTTAGGAGAAACCTACAAATTTTCTTCCCCCACTAAATTCTTAACTCTCTGGAATGCTCCATACTTGAGGTCCAGAACCATTCCCTTGTCACCCCCTCCATCAAGGCCTCATCCTCCTCCACCGCCACCATTTGCCTCTCTCAATACCCCCCATTTCCTGCTATCCCCTGCCTCTCCTAACCATGGCCCTACCACTATCCCCACCATTCCTTCAGGCCAAAGTAAATTCAGATTTGAAAACCCTTTGTTTCCTCTCAATCACCATTTTCCCTCTCAAATAAATCTCCATTACAACAAGGATATTGAATCTATGGAGAATCTCCTACATATCAACAACCCTGAAAGTATCTCTATTGTTGTGAAGAAGAGGAGTTAAATAAAAGGATTGAAAATATGGAAAAGGAGTTAGATGCATTAAAAGAGGGTTCAAGCATGTGTCTAAAAAAGAAGGAAAAAGGAAACTAGAAGAATAATCTAAGCTTGATGAAGGCCAAATTAAGGAAATTTACTAAAAGCTTAATTCTCTTGATAACAAGATGGGAATTGCTAAATTCAGACAAGACTGCACTATATATAATATCAAAGCTATCTACAATTTTATGGAGCAGCATGTGAAGAGTGTTTGCATGCTCAATGACATTCCTATGGCCATTTGGGAGGAGGGACCAACACGAGACCTTGTCTTTTCTCAATTTGAACAAACATGACCCCTCTCATATCACAAATTTGGCACTCTTCAATACTTTGTTGACAGTGAGGGAAAAGATTGACAAAGCTCTCAAGTGAAGGTTGTTTTTGTTCAAGGTTAACTACTTTGTTTCCATTCGAGTTGTTGTTTTCTTGTTTCTTTTTTGTAGTATTGTTCGTGTTTTGTCTTATTTGTATAGTTTTTCCAAAAACTATAGTTGGGATTTCATGTATTACCTAGATTTTGATCTGATTTTTCTATTTTGATTGCATTATCTAGCTTATGATCCTTTTTGTAACAAGATATAGTACCTTCAAAACTATTTACCAATAATAAAAACTTCACTTATAACAGTGAGCTCATAACTTCTCCCAAACAGCCCAAAACCTTACTAAACTTCACTCAGACCTCACCTACAACCCCTGTTAGACCTACAAACACAAAAATCCTACCACCCCTCTAGATTTAATTGTAACTTTGTCTATTAGATTAAATTTACTTATTGTATTAGCACGAGACACCTAAATCATACCATTACAATAGGATTTACCTATTTCATGTTATTTGTTGCATTAAATTGTATTTGAAAGTGGATTTACAACCTTCTAGGAAGCACATCACTTACCGGATCCAACTCTTGCTAGGTAGTCCACCAACCTTTATTGTTAATGCTATTTTGTGGTCTTGTTGTGTTTCTTACAGGTAGTTCCTCCTAGCCAAAAGGATTCTCTCTATAATCTATTTGATCAAAGTTCAATGACGCACACAATTCCTTCTTCCATCTACATAATCACAGGTATTCCTCCTACGCCCATTACCTTTATCTATTTTATCACATTACTTTGAGGTGAAACATTTTGGCACACCCAGTGGGAGCCCTTCTTGTGGGTTCTTTACATTTCTTCATATAGGGAATTGTGTGTTTCTTTTTTTTCAAAAAATTCACATTAAATCTCTCTCTGGTCAGTATTCTCTTATTCTACTTGTCTAAAGGAAATTCTATTAGGAATATCTATGTTGTAGTACAAACATAGAATATTATATGAGTAATTATATTATCTAGGATAATATAATATGTTTTGTAATAATTAATTACATTATTGTAAATGTAATTATGAGTGGGTGAGTAAATATTGTTATGAGTTGTTGAGTAAACAACTCATTAAAAATATTAGTTTTGTGAGAAAACAAAATCTCACGTAAAATAACATGGATTTTTTTTAGGAGTTGTGTGTGGAGATATTTATGGAGATTATCTCTCCTTAAATATAAGAACTACCTCTCTTATATATACGGGTGTAATACTTCTATGTAATAGCGAAGAATGAAGAATAAGATTTTGAATTTACTTTATGCAATTATGATATTAAATTTTCAAATTCATGATTTGGTGTTTTAAAAGAATTCTTCTCACTTTCTTTTACACTTGCATTTCTTTGAAAGGTCATCTTCTTCACCTATTAGCTATTTGCTATATCCAATTTCACTTTCAATTTTGGCTTAAAAATCTTTGCATTTCATCCTTTGTATGTTGTATTTAGATCACATAAATTTATTTACAATCTATATACTATAGGTCATGACGATTGATGGTTGGAAAGAATTAAGAGTAGTTAAAAATTTGTGCACACACACCTGTCCAAATCACTTGAAAAATTTACACACTTCTTAAACATCTTCCTTCCCAAAAAAATTCGTCAACAATTAACAATCGGATTAGCAATGGATCTAGCTAGTGTTCTAGATAGTCATCATATTAGATTTGTACCACACACGGTGAAAGGTATATCGGGTAGCTTTATCCAAAACTCACCTGAAACTAGCCATAGACTATTTATAGGGTACCCTCGTTGACCAAAAAATATATTCTACTCATAGTTAGTTCTAAATGGCATAAGCCACATAATATTAAAATATGAAGCATAGGATTTTACGTGTTTGTTAGTTTTTTCCTGAATTGTGTTTTGAGGTGTGAGGTTGTTTCCTCTTTTTTTTTCTTATCCTTTATGGCCCACCATCATAATTGGTGTATTCTGGTTATTATGGGTGTGTTAGGAATCATCACTGCCATTATCATTTTTTGGGTTGGTGTTTTCATTTGACTTAATCACTTAAAATTCAAATTTCCATCATCTTATCAAATTTCATAAGAATGCTCTGGTCTAATGACCGACATCGATTACCTCTTCATACCAGCATCGGTTCCTTGTTGTTTTGGTTATTTTTCCCAAAATAGTATTCAATTCACATCCAGATATTTTTCTGTAACTTTTTTATGTCATTTATCACATTTCTAAGTCTCTATTACCATTAACAAAGTTTAGGTCCACCCAATTTACATTCTTCACCTCTAGATTTACAAATATGCCATTCATTCATAGTAATCAGCATCGGTCTAGCAATTGACATCAGCTACCCATTTGTACCACCATCGGTTAACCTACTGGAATTGGTCTCGGTGTTTTGATTCTTCGTTAAAACAACTATTTTTATATACCGGTCCCTTATATCTTTCGCTTCGTGTTTTTATACCATCTACAGAACTCAAATTACCTATTCTACCACTAATCATATGGTTTTGACTTGCAGACAAGCCAACGCCCTTGTTTTTACAATAGCCATCAAAAACTACCTGCTAATCCTTCACATCCCTCTATCTCTTCACCCATGGACCCCACCTCTCCTATCGCTAGACACACAGGTGACGAGGAGTTCATAAAAATCCTTGATCAAAATCCAACTACCTTGTAGTATTACCTCATCCATTCATCCACCTACGACTTGTCAAGTATAACTCATTTATGGGATGCCTATTTCCATTCCTCCCACTCTCGCCCCACTTCCACATCACAACCTGTTGTTTCTCAGATTAAACCCACATCTTCATTATCAATCACACCCTTGACATCTATTGCACACATGACATCCACCGTGCCATCATATATAGCTCATAGTGTAGGGATTCCAAAATCATAAGTCACCATTACCTCACAACTTCTAGTTGCATCGACCCATTTTCAGAGTTTGGTCATGTCTATACCCACTACATTTCCACCTATCACTATGAGGGTCTCTACACAGGTTCCTCCCACATATATCTTATCTCAGCCACCACTTGTCACTTATACCTCTCATTTAGGGTATATGCCATCATCATCTGCTGCTACTTATGTTTCCCCTTATCAGTTTTCTTACTTGACACCTCCATATATTGGTGTGCCTTCTACATCATATCCACATCCTTATACTATGGGAGGTGCATCTTGTTGGGTTTAAGATTTGCACTTAGAATGAAACCACGGTCAAGGGACAAGAAAGTCCATCCTCTTTAATGGGAGAGGTTCCCTTATTAAAAGCAAGAGGCAAAACCTATGTACAAATACACAATATTTCATTCAATGGTGGTTTCCCAATATCTTGAAATGTGTTTTATGCCTATAATGTTATCAATACATGAGGATAGAAGACTTAAGCAGATGAGGGAGGAAGAAGAAGATAATACTTTTAGGGAAAAGAGATGGTAGAGAAAACCCTTATATGTATTAATCAAATGAGATATAGAGTAGAACCATTCACATTTATAACAGGTATAATCTGCAGACTCAAAGTTCTTGAGATTGTGTAAACAAGAACAGAAAGTTTCTAAGCATGTAAGGATTAAATGATTCACAGATCAGAGTAAGAAGGAAAGAGAAAACAAAGGAAAAAGGGGAAAACCCTTGTATTAATTTCTTTCGATTAGAAATTATAGTTCTAGAATATCAAAATTCCCAACCCGTAGAATGTCCTTAAAATCCCATGATATAGCTCGCGAGAGACGGTTACAATTTCCTCGAACAAGTAAGAAAACAGATTACAACTTATTCCAATCATTCGAGCCATTTCAAATTCTTGATTTGTAAAGAAATGTTAATGGTGGAAAAACAGGTTTTTAAATATATGACCATTTCATTATTTCGCCAGTTAAAACATGCGCCAATCGACTTTCTTTTATAACTTTAAATTTGGGCTGCCCACGTTGAAGGAATTGATTAGAGCGGACTGCTTTGATGCCTTTTGCATTTTTTTCCTTTGAAGCTGCGCCAGGATGACACATGGAGAGCTCTGCCAGTTCCTTTAAACTTAGCCAATTCGGGCCAATTTCCTTCTTGACTTATGTTGACCCCTAGACACGTGGAGAGTTGGTCTAACACGTGTCTCCTTATGCTAACACGTGTCTCCTTATGCTGGTCTTGGAATTTTCAACGGCCAACTCTTTCTCCCCATTAAATTTAACCATGTGGTGAGCTGGCATTGTTTGGAGACTAATCCTTTGATTTCACTTCTAAAATTGCCTTTGTTAAGGCACGTGGAGACTTTCCGCCGACCCACCCATACTTAGTCAAATTTATCAATCGGTTCCTCTTCTTTTGGACTGGGACACGTGGAGGACTGGTGTAAGTTTGAGAACTACCCCCAGCTTTGACTCTTGAAGATGCCCCGATGAGGCACGTGGCACCGTCCATGAACCTTCCATACTTGTCCGATTTGAAGTTGTTTTATCTTCATTTTGAACTGGAACACGTGGAAAGCCTGCACTTATTTGAGGACTGTCCCTTGGACCTTGCCCCTAGAGTTACACCATTTGGAAGCATGGATGCCTCCAGCTGTCACTTGAAACATGACCAAACTACATTTAATCAAAGATGCCTATGTACTACCCATGAATTCTGGGGAAAAATTTAACTGGGAAGATACGCTTAACATTCCCGACGGTGGGAAGAAAATAAAAATAAAATGAAGGGAAGAAACTTCACCACTACGCCTAACTTTTAAATTGTTCTTCATGAATGGGAGAGCTGAAAACAATACCAAGCTCGACGTGATCCAATACTCTAAGGTATAGACTCAAAATTTTTGAAACTTGACTTCAAAAGAATGGAGTTTTAGGCGGGACAATATGGTGGCTCTTTTTGGGGATGACTTGGCTTGGAACAAAGACACATGCCAAGATAACAAACTGTAGATAACTCTTGGAAAGAGGACCAATGCCTTATCCATTAGGAAAAGGAGTCAAAAGAAATACCAATACAAGGAAACACACATAAGACAAGAAAAGACACAAAAAAACCAAAAGGGAAGAACAAAAATGAAATAAAAAGGAACAACCCAAACTTAAAACACTGTATTCGAGAATAGACGGAAGGATGACCTAGTCACCTAGGACTTGAACAAAGTCAGATACTTCCCACTATAAGGAGGTGGGAGAGGAGAACCATCAATGTAATCCAGATAAAAAGATTTCTCTCCAGTAAAATGTCGATTAAAAGGGACGAGCCAAAGAGAATCAAACTTACCATGACTTCCTCGTGGCTCATGTCTTTTGTCCCAAATCAACACAACGTCTCCCACTTGGAAAACTCTAGGTTTGGCTTTCTTGTCAAACAAAGCCTTCACTTTCAAGCGATGAGTTGATATCCCGTCAACCACTTGCATCCTATCCTCATCAAGCTTACGAAGGTATAAAATTCTCTTGTCCAAAGAGCTACCGAAACTTGAATCTTTAATGGTTTTCATCGATGCAAGGTGGAAATTCCACTATGGTGATAGTTGAGCTTCCACACCATACACCACTTAGAAAGGAGACATTCTAATTGTTCTCTTGGGTGTAATTCTATCAGCCCAAAGTGCATCATATAGCTTCTTATTCTAATTCCTCTGAGAATCATTTACAAGCTTTCTAACTATGTTCACCAAGTTCTTGTTTATTGATTATACATGTCCATTCCCTTGGGGGTAGTAATATAAAGAATGAGAAAGTGAGATCCCATACCCATAGTAGAAGTCCATCATCTCAACAGAAGAAAAGTTGGAAGCATTGTCAGTCACAATTTTGTTTAGGGTCCCAAAATTGATCAATATGTTCTCCTTAATGAAGTTACAAACTACCTCAGAAGTAGTACTCTTGACTGGGATGGCTTCCACCCACTTGGTGAAGTAATCTGTGGTAGTCAACACATGGGTATGTCTAGCACTGGAAGGTGGGTTAAGAGTTCCAATAAAATCCAATCCCCACTATTGAAAGGGCTCATCAATCACTACTGGCTTTAGTGGCAAAGCAGCCAACTTAGGTCTTCCAATAAATGTTTGACATGCTTCACATTTACCAACCCATTTTGATGCATCTCTAAATAGAGTGGGCCAATAATAACCAAAGACAAAGTATTTTATGAGCTATTACAGTAGAGGAGAAATTACCTCCACAAGCTTGGTCATGAAAAGAAGAGAACAACTTCTTTTGTTTCTCTTTGTCTACACACTTCAAAAACCTTCCATCTATGCCTCGTTTGAACAAAGCATTCTCCCATAGCACATATTGTGCAAACCTCAGTTTGATGGCTCTCTTATCTTTAGCACTCAAGTGAGATGGACACTCCCCATAGGTTAGAAAGTGAGAAATGTTAGCATACCATACATCTAATGAGTTGAGCAACGAACAATAGGGACATCAACTCCATCTTTGGACAACTCCTTGGTAGCTCCTTCAGTAATGAGTTCACACAGGCCCTTACCCAAAACCAGCTTTGTTGGCTTGATATCAAGATCATACTCTTGCACCTTTTCTACCCAATTACCTCTCTTGGTTCCAAATCCTTGCTGAGTAAGAATGGATTTGATTTTTGTATCAAGCACCAACACCATAGAATGAGAATTAAGAATGTAAAACCTAAACTTCTTGAAAAATTTGACAATTGCAAAAGCATGTTTCTCCATCATGGTGTACTTCGGATCATGAGTTTTCAAGACATAACTCATAAATTCAATTGGGATTTCATGATCTTTAGCGTTCTTCTGTGCTAACACAACAGCTAGGGTATTTTTAGTGGCATAACAATAGATAATGAAAACTTTTCTAAATTTAGGGCATGCCAAGATTGGAGTCTTTACAATAGCATGTTTAAATTTTCTCAAATGATTTCTTCCCTTCAGAGGACCAACAAAAAGTTTACTTCCCTTACATCATGCAAGAAATGCTCATAGTAAGTTCTGCAAAATCGGGGATGAATCTCCTTAGGAAATTGATCTTACCAAAGAAAGAATGGACACCTTTATTACTTGATGTAAGAGGAATTTTCTAGATGGAATGAACTCTTTTAGGATCAATTTTGATCCCTTCCTTTGAAACAATGTGCCCCAACATCTTTCCTTATGTGACACAAAACATAGACTTCTTAGGGTTTAAATAAATTCTATGCTCTCTACACTTCTGCACATCACTGTTTCAAGGTGTTGAAAGTGATATTTTCTTGCTTTAGAAAACATTTTCAAGTCATCCAAATATACAAAAATGCATTTCCCTTTCAAACTGCCAAAATCCAAGTCCATGGCCCTATGGAAAGTACCACCATCATTGATGAGACCAAACGGCATCCTCTTGTATGCAAAGGTGCCCCAAGGAGTAGTAAAGGTAGTCCTATGTTGATATACAATATTCACCTCTACTTGATTATACCCCAAGAATTCATCTAACATAGATAACATATCTGAGCCTGTGACAACTTGCAATACTTGGTCCATCATGGGGAGAGGCTAGATTTCCTTCAAAGATCCCTGATTTAGATTTCTGAAGTCCACATAGATCCAGATCTCACCATTATTCTTCCTAAAAGGCACTTTATTAGCAATCCACATTGAATAGTGGATGGGGAAGATGATCCTAGCCTTAAGAAGCTTTTGTATTTCTTGGAAAATTGTATCAGCTATCTTTGGATTATATTTCCTTTGCTTCTGTTTGAAGGGTTTGATCCTAGGCTCAAGAGGAATGAAATGTTGCATTTCTTTAGGCTAAAAATCCTTAAGATTATCATAAGAGTAAGTCATAACATAATCATACCTTTTCAATAGATTCACCACCTTCTTTTTATCTTCTAAAGTGCAACATTTTCAATCTTGACCATTTTGGGATCATCAAGACTCATAATATTCACTTTCTCGGTCTCAGTGATTTTCGGGCTCCTTGGGAAAATTTAGACTTCACATATCTATCATGTTTATCAAAAAGATCCTCCAAACTCACCAGCCCTTTAGGAATTTTTTTGCCTTTCATTTTGATGCATTCATCTTGATCCATCTCTTCTTTGACACCCTCTTCATTTGATGACACACACTCATTAGGAAGATTGTCACCTCCTTCAAAATACTGAGTTGATCAAAGTTGTCTCTGAGCTCCAAGAAAGAGAGTAGATGTTGGTCATCATTGAAAACTTTCTAATTATTTGTATTGTTAGGAACATTGGGTTTATGGATCAACTCAATGGTGAATTTCTCCTAAGGGAAATCAGGGTGAGGAATCAAAAAGGACCCCAAAAAAGCTAGAGAGTTAGCCCTAGTGTTCCTTTCCCTTAACACAACTTCAATGGAAAAAGCATCAAGGAATTCAATGGAATCCCAGAACAGATTCCTATAATGCTTCAACCTTTTGTTCTTTACCTGATAAAGGTCTCTAACCTATTTTACAATTAACTCTGCATCTCCACGAGCAAGAAGGTTCTTCACTCCCATTTCCTTCACCATGTTCAACCCAAGAATAAGGGCCTCATACTCGACAATATTGTTGGTATTTTCAAACTGAAATTTGAAGGAGAAAGGATGAACCTTACCCCCAGGAGAAATGAGCACTACACCAGCTCTAGAACTAGCTAAAGAGCAGCTTCCATCAAAATCCAAAGTCCACACACCATTAGGATCAAATGGTACTCCCTTTAATAGACATGTCTCCTCTTGTGACATGATCATGTAGTTCCCATGCCCAATGTCTTCATACAATATTTGTGCTTTAGGATCATCTGTATTTTGCACAATATACTCTGCTTGTTTCTTAGGAAGCAACTTCTTCATCTTCCCATTGACAGGGATCAAGGCATGTGACCAATCCATTTGGATCTCACCTCCAACATCTTTACAAAAGTTCCTACTTAGCAGCATGCCATAGGAAGGAGGGATATCAGAAACCAAGATGGTAGCCAAGACCTTCTTCTTTGGTAAAGCAACAAAAGCTACTTGTGCATCCTTGATTCTCCTAACCAAAGGAACTTCTATAGTTTCCATGGAATAGCAAGAGCCAAAAGTGTGGGTTCGGGTTAGACCCAAAGCATGAGCCAATTTTGCAGGCATTACATTATCAGATGCACTAGAATCAATGACAAAATTTCTAAGTTTGTGGCCAGTTATGAGGAGAGTCACATAGAAGGGTTTGATCTTCTCATTGGGTGAAGTGACTACGACCACAAGGCTGGGTAGAAGCGAGAGAAGGAGTGGGAAAAATGCATTTAGAAGAATGGGCTAGGGTTTTAGATTTAGAATTTACAAACTTAACAATTTTGGCAAAGGCTTTAGGATGGGTTTGATAGAACTCTGCCTTAGAAATCTGAATCTTGGTCTTTTTAAGATGGTCTATAATGTCAAAAGATCCAGATGTGGATGGGGAATCACTACTAGGAGTAGGAGGATCTTTTGATCTATCAGCTTTATCATTTTTTTACAAGAATCCTCTAAGTAGAAGCGAGAGGAAGAAGGAATAGAAGAGCTTACCTTTTGGGTGGAAGTAGTAGGAATAGGAGCTCCTCTTCTTGCAATCACCTGGATGGTGGTGGGGTACTCCTTGGATCTTTTTGCAGGTTGCACCACTTTTTACTTTTTGTTGGTCTACTCACTTTGTTCATCTTAGCCTTTGCATCATCATAGTCATCTTCATCATCCACATCCCTCAGTGGTGAGGAAATGAACTCGAGAACCACCAGGCTCCTCCAGTTCTTCATCAAATTACTCTTCTTGTTCATCTTAGAGCCCATTTTCTTCCTCATCATCAAGCTCAAGAACCTCACAAGTAGCATTGACAGGCACCTTGAGGGGTGGACCTTCAATAGCCAACCTAGTTTGAGAAGAAGGCAAGTGGTTCCTTGGCTGAAAGTTCTTCCTTGGAACATCTTGATATGGAGCATGTTGAGCCAATTGCTTCTTGATGGAAATGAGGTCATTAGCCAGATTTTGCACCAATTGATCTACATTACCTCTAGGAGAAGGGGAAGAAGAAGATGCTTTGGATTTGAAAGAATCCATTTTCAACTTGCCAGACATGATCAAGTCATCTTCCACACTGACAACCAATCTCTAATCAGCATCCAAAGTTGCAATATTTTCTCTCCTCAGGGCATAACTTACTTTGAAAATTGAGAATTCAAGAAGAAAAACTTCTTAATCTGATTAATAGGTCTAGTATCTAGCAGAATTTTGTTAGCCAACTTGTTGAGCTTGGCCACAAATTCTCTCATAGGCTCATGTGGCTCCTTGATTTGAGAAATCTGAGCTAGAAAAGCATGCACATCTTCAGTAGGTTTGAAATGCTGCTCAAATTTAGTATTCATAGTAGTCCAATCAATGATGGTCCTAGCAGGAAGATGGTAAAACCAATATATAGCATTGCCTTGTAAGGTTTCCACAAAAAGCATAACAAAAATATCCTCATGTTCAACTCCAAGGACCCCACATGCATCAATGAAGGCTGCAATGTGTTCATTAGGGTATACTTTTCCATCACCTCTAAATTTGGGAAAATTCTTCCTGTTACCCCTAGGTAACTCATGCAATGGTTGAGGAAGAGCCAGAGGCCCAACTCTTTATTCCCAAGGCTGAGGTGCTGCCATCCTTGAAAAGATTTCTTGAAGTGAAATTGAGACACCAACAAGAATTCGGGCACGAAGATTAGGGCTAAGTTGTGCTTGAGGAATGCTACTACCAGAAGCTCTGTCTTCAACATGAGGTGTGCTTGTGGAACAAGATCTTCTATTTCTTCTTGTTGGAGGAAATTGAAAACCTTGTTGATCTAACAGTTGAATTTGGGGATCTTTAATTCCAAGATCCCTTCTACCACGAGTATATCTTAGAGTCGCTAGATCAAAGAAATGATCAAATTAGTTGTGCTTTTTAGAAAGGAAATTTGTTGAAAAAATCCCCAACAAAGTCGCCAAAAACTATTGGGTTTAAGATTTACACTTGGAATGAAACCACAGTCAGGGGACAAGCAAGTCCCTCCTCTTTAATGGGAGAGGTTCCCTTATTGAAAGTAGGGGTAAAACGTATGTACAAATACACAATATTTCATTCAATGGTGGTTTCCCGATATCTTGTAATGTGTTTTATGCTGGACAATTATCAATACATGAGGATAGAATACTTAAGGAGACTAGGGAGGCAAAAGAAGACAATACTTTCGGGGAAAAGAGATGGTAGAGAAAATCCTTATATGTATTGATCAAATGATATATAGAGTAGAACCATTCGGAGTTTATAATGGGCACAATCCATGAGACTTAAAGTTCTTGAGATTGTGTAAACTAGAACACAAAGTTTCTAAGCATGCAAGGATTAAATTATTCACTGGATCGAGTAAGAAGGAAAGATAAAATAGAGGAAAAATGGGAAAAATCTTGTATTGATTTCTTCCAATTAGAAATTACAGTTCCAGAATATCAAAATTCCCAACCCGTATGTAATGGATTTGAAAGCCCATGATATAGCTCGCAAGATATGGTTACAACTTCCTCGAGAAAGCAAGAAATAGTTACAACTTATTCCAATCATTCACACCCTTTCGAATTATTGATTTGCAAAGAAACGTTAATGGCAGAAAAAATAGGTTTTTAAATATATGGCCATTTCATTATTTTTCCAGTTAAAACATGGGCCATTTGATTTTATTTTATAAATTTAAATTTGGGCCTCCAACATGGAAGGAATTGATTAGAGTGGGCCTACGGATGCCTTTTGCATTTTTTTCCTTTGAGGTGGGCTAGGATGACATGTGGAGAGCTCTGCGGTTCCTTTAAACTTAGCCGATTTGGCCCAATTTCATGCTTGACTTATGTTGACCCCTAGACACGTGGAGATTTGGCGCTCATTTAAGTTTACGCTTTGGAAATGCCTCTGAAGGTGTGCCAGTGACACGTGTCTCCTTTTTCCTGTCTTGGAATTTTCAACGGCCAACTCTATCTCCCCATTGACTTTAACCACGTGGTAAGCTAGCACTACTTGGAGACTGACCCTTTTATTTCACTTCTAAAATTACACCGTTAAGGCACGTGGATACTTCCACCAACCCACCCATAATTAGTCAATTTTAATGATCGGCGCCTTCTCTTTTGGACTGGGACATGTGAAGGATTGGTGCAAGTTTGAAAACTATCCCGGCTTTGACTCTTGAAGCTACATCGATGAGGCACGTAGTGCCATTCATTGAACATTCCATACTTAGCCGATTTGAGCTTGATTTACCTTCATTTTGAACTTGGGACACATGGAAAGCTCTGCGCTTATTTGAGGAATGTCCCTTAGACTCGCCCCTAAAGTTACCTTGTTTGGACATGTATAGGCCACCTCTATCACTTGAAACATGACCAAAACTCATCCACTTAGAGATGCCCACGTACTACCCGTGAATCTTTGCGGGAAAAATTTAACGGGAAGATCGCTGTCATTCACAGCTACGGAAGAAAATACAAATAAAAAGAAGGAAAAAACTTCACCATTACGTCTAACTTTCAAATTTTTCTTCATGAATGGGAGAATTACAAACAATTCTAGTCTCGATGCGATCCAATACTCCAAAGTCTGAGACTCAAAATTTTTGAAACTTGACTTCAAAAGAATGGAGTTTTGGGGTCGATGACATGTCTTAATTTTTCATAGGGATCACCACCAAGTCATCAAAGCATATTCCTCTACTTCTACACCATTCTCCCATTTGGTTGATCGCTTAGAGTATGTTGACTACTCCACACTTTTCGAGATGCCTTGAATTCCCATATAAACTTAAATCCAAAATTTGTCCCATAGAAACTTCAATGATTTCTCCTAAAGTTTTCAAGACAACTAAATCGATCACACTGAGCCGGTTATAGTATCTTCTTACGTATTGGTCTCACCTACACCCAAACCTTTACCATTACCCCAAAACCACCTACACCCAAACATCTACCTACACTCATACCTTCAATCGCACACAAACCTATCACTACCTTAGGGGATACATCAACACCGAGTCTAATCCATCCTCTTGTGAAGATCGATTTAGCCACTTCCCCCAAAACTATCACCGGACCTAGTCCCCCACCTAAGAGGAAGACCCAACCTCTTAGGCCTCGTATCCCGATTTATCCCACTACTACTCTTTCACCTTTTCCACTTCCATCCATCTTAGGTCCCCATCCATCAACCTTGGTAAAAATACCTCCTATGCAAGGTAAAACTAAAATGAAGCAACCTACATTGTTACTGTAACCTCCCATTCCACCTAATCTTTCTACATTGCCTCCACTTGCTCCATTACCAGTCTATTACTTTCTCTTCCACCTACATGTTATGTATTTCCTCCTACCACTATCTTTACCACACCTCCAATCTCACCATAGCTGACCTGTCCACTTCCATCTTCTGCATTACCTTCTACTTCACGTAGTACCCCAACACCTTTACCCAAAAAGGATCAATCCAAGCCTAAAACCACACTACTTACCAAAAATTTATTCAAACCTACTCAACCTCTGACTCCCCCTCCAATAGTAACTCTTCCATGTAAGTCACCCAAACTTCCATCCAAACTCACTCTCACTTCTCATTACGGTCCCTTCGGAGGATCTTACGCTAACATCCTCACTCATTTGTTAGAATCCTCTGCCATTACATTACCACCTCTTAGGCCTTATGACCCACTCAAACCTAAACTAGAAGGGTTTGATGATACCATGATTTGCACTTATCATCGTGTGTTAGGGCATGATGTTGAAAATTGTAAGGCCCTTAAAAATATTCTTCTTCAAATGTGTTCTCCCAAATCTCTCTTTGACAAAGATGACCTTTTGGATGAAGATCCCATTCCACCTCCACCTATCACCATGCAACCTCACCCTATATCTATTCAAAGTGGCCTTCGCCTCCACCTCTAGAGCCCTCTTTTCCTCCTCGACATTTGAGATCAATATGGTATGGATAAGAGAACTAGCCCAACCCCCTCCAAAATGCCAATGCACCATACTCATTTCACAGGGATCTTATCGCACTAGGTTTTTTCCCTCCTGCTATTATACCTTTCACGACACATTCCCCTCTCTTCCTCCTATCAATATGGTTCAATTTTCCACTCGAGCACAGAAAGAAAAAGGAAAATATAAGACTAGAAACCCATCCAAAGTGCACTCGCACCTACCATTCCATTTGCACCTTCCCTAAGGTAACCATCTATGGGCTGACGTATCCAATTTCTTATGGTGTCACGCATTGTAATATGATAAAAAAACTTCACCAATCTCCTCTAAAAATGTCTTTGTATGACCTCATCCAAACCTCTGAGTCTCATCGCAGACCCTCCTTGAAATCTTGTAAACTATTGAGGTTCTACCAAATGACCCTATTCCTATTACCACTATATTCACACCTCATCATTTGGCCTCCCTCACTACTTCACCTAAAACCTCTATTACCACTAACACTCACCAAGTTTCCACTGTCGGTTTCTCGACTCGAGAGATCGCTCCTTACTATACGAGATGATCCTGATCCCACCCTCTTCATCTTCGTTCACATTGAGGATACTCGCGTTCAACACATTATGATCAATGGAGGTTTGAGTATTAAAATTTTTTCCTCCGTGCATACAAAAAAATTCTTATACTCACAATTGCATGCAAAATAACTAAGTTATGTTGCCTTCTTTTAATGATGCTTTGACTTCTACTCTCGACACCATCATCCTCCACATTTGTGTGGGTCCCCACACCATTCTGAATTTTTCTATGTTCTCGAAGGGGATTCTAATATAACATGCTACTTGGATGACCTTGGATCTGTGCCATGGGGTGTGTACCTTTGACTCTTCACTACTATGTATCAAGTTTTAATATGAAGGACATCCTTACACTATTCAGGTAGATCCTTCACCTTTCAAAACCTGCAACATGTTGTATCGACCCAATGATGTCCTTATCCCAATTAAGGCATCTACTACCGTCATTGCTTCCTCATCCACTACTGCTACCACCTCATCCACTACCGTTATCACTTCATCCACTATCATTTGTCACTTCACCTTTAATCACTACTACCTCATCTTCTTCCACTACTTCATCTACCACTTATATTCTTACATCTTCCTCACCTAGATCATCTCTCCCCACTTTGCCTCCTGACTTCCAAAGTTAACCCATCTACCAATTCTTCTCCTCAAACTTCAAATAGATCATCTATTCCCTCCACCCAAGTACCAAATTTTGACCCTTTGGAAGGTGTTTTTCAATGCCTTACCCTAGGGGAGTATCGCCTATACAACATCGACACATTCCAAACTCCTCAAGAGTACGGAAACCTTCATCAGCACCCACATTATGATCATCATATAGGAGAAGTTCTTCTATATGGTCCTCCCCACCTTCAAACCAGCTTGAAAATTGGGGGACTTGATACCTCTTCTTATTCTCCCGAACCACCTGCTCAAACACAAGCTTTTTGTTCCAACTTCCATTACCTCACCACCCATTGCTTCGACCTCACCTTTCTTCATCATTGTGCTTGGAAGGGTTTCAGATTTGGTCTTTATGAAAAAGGTCATCACACAGTTATTCCTTGCACTACTGTAAACATAAAGACCACTATGGTATTGGATTCATTGAACCACCTAGTCCTAAGAAGGCTAGAATCGACCTTGTTGAAGAAGATCAACCTTCTTCACCTTCTTCACCTTCTTTGCCTATCACACCACCTTTACCCACAGAGTCCATGGATCCAAAATCCATTCCTCCTAACTTTTTTTTCATGAACACCATTTCTTTGGGACCTCTGACCTATCATTATGATGGCGAGGTGCCCTCTTCCCTTCCTCTTCTTTATCCTGACATGTTGGAAGAAGACACACCTTCTATCAATGTCATTCAATGTCAAGATGATGATTCCATTCTCACCTATCTAGGTGTGGAGGATTCTTACATTCACCAGTCATTACCTTCTAAGACATAAACCATGTTGAATGAATTAACCATAGAGATCAACATTCACACTCAAGATGACCCTCACATTCTAAAGATAGGCCAATATTTAGATTCTACTAAACATAAAGCCTTCACAACTTTCCTCGAGATCATACCAAATGATTTTTCTTAGTCTTACGCCGATATGCCCTGTATTGACCGAAATATCATGGTGCATAGTATCATTACTATTCCTGATGTCAAACATGTTAAATAAAAGCTATGGAAAATACATCCACACATTTCCCTTCTTGTCAAAGAACTCCAATGCCTTCTTTCTATTTCTTTCATTTTACCTATTGACTATCCACAATGGATTTCTAACATTATTCCTATCACTAAAGCGATAGGGGGACTCTGCATCTACATGGACTTCCATGACCTTAACCTTGCTTCCCTAAGGATGAATTTCCTTTTCCTAGCATCGACCAACTTGTTGATATTACATCCGGTAATGAGATGTTATCTCTTATGGATGATTCTTGGGTTATAACCAAATATTACTCACACCAAAGGATCAACACAAAACCACCTTTATCACCCATTAAGGGAACTTGTGTTATTGTGTCATACCCTTTGGCTTGAAAAATGTTGGTGCCACTTATTAACGTGCGATGACCTATATCTTCCATGATATCATGTATGACATACTAGAAGACTATGTCAACGACCTTCTCGAAAAATATAAAAAATTGGGCGAACATATCCCCATCCTCAAAATCATCTTTGACCCTCTCATCAAATACTGTGTTCACCTTCAAAAAAAGAAGTACATATTTACATTTCTCTATGGAAAATTCCTTGGTTTCATTTTTTCTTTATAGGGCATCAAAGTTGATATTTCTAAAATAGAGGCTATTCTTGAGATGCCTCCATAAACTAACCTTTGACAACTTCATAGTTTGTAAGGCAAGTTGCAATATTTCAACATTTTATTTCCCAACTTTTCAAATGATGTCACCCCTTTCATCATCTCCTTAAAAAGTATGTTTCCTTCAATTGGAATGATGAGAGCCACAAATCCTTTGAAGCGTTCAAGCAATACCTTCTTCATCCACCTGTGCTCATCCCACCTAAAAAGGACCAACCATTTTACCTCTATATTGCTCCCAATGATCATTCCTTGGGTGCAATGCTCACTCATCATGATGAGCAACACATGGAGAAAGTGATTTATTACATAAGTCATATGATTTTAGATAATGAGACTTGATATAATCACGTTGAGAAGCTTTGCTTATCCCTAGTCTTTGTCACCACTAAACTTTGCCACTACCTACTCAACCACAAAACTTTTGTCGTCACCAACACTGACCCCCTACATTACATGTATACTAACCCTTATCAACACCAACATGCTTCGCATTGGCTCATGCTCCTTGCAAACCTAGACCTATAATTCATTCATCAAAAGTATATTAAGGGAAAAACCATTGCAGATCAGCTTGTAGACACACCTCTTTCCAGAAATCAATCTTCTAACTTTGATTTTCTGATGAATATATCTACACCTATCCTTGGATGACACTGTTTATCAAATGAACCTCTTCTTTGATAGTTTTAAATGTCAACATGGGGATGGCGTAGGGTGAGCCTATTCCTTTATCTTTCAAACATAACTTTGATTGTACCAATAACATAGCTGAATAGGAAGCACTCATGTTAGGTCTCCAAATTGCCATTTCCCTAGATGTTAAGACCATTAATATATTTGTTGATTATGAATTGGTTTTCAACCCACTCAATGGTTAATACTAGTGTCATTATTAAATACTTCAAAAGTATAAGCATCACGTGACATGCTTTTGAATACCTTTGATAATTATGACATTCAAACTATTCCATGATCTATTAACAAATTTACGGACACCATGGCTTGCCTCACCTCAAAAATACTTGCCTCACCTTTAGAATCTAAAATATTTCTCACAATATAACATTTGCAGACACCTTTTTATCTCTTATGTGACATAAATTTTTGGGAGAATTTGAAACCGATCCATGTGACATTTGGTATAAGAAGTATGCTAACTAACTCTCCCTTTCAATCCTTCCTCTATATCTCACTGCATGATGGTAGGCGAGCCTTACTCCAAAAGGTCTCTTGTTACATTGTCATTGGGGTTTTACTTACAAATGTGGCCTTGATGGTATCCTCCTATGGTGCCTCACTAGTTCGAAACTCCTTACACCATTAAAGAAACCCATGATAGGATTTATGGTGGAAATTTCGGTGGTCATGTGGTTGCTAAAAATATTCTTCGAATCGGCTATTACTAGCCAATCCTTAACCAAGATTGTTGCGACTATGTCAAATGTTGTGTGAAGTGTCAACAGCACACTAACCTTCACCACACCCCAAGTCATGCCTTACAAGTTTCCTAGGACTTTTGGCCTTTCACCCAATGGGGTTTAGATCTCATTGGAGAGATCAACCCTCATTCTTCTCAATGTCACCAATGGATCATCACAATAGAATGAAGACTACACTAAATGGGTGGAAGTTGTCCCTCTCATTTCTACCAAATCCAAGAAAATATGTGAATTCATTAACCATCACATCATTTGTTGTTTTGGTGTTCCTCATCACCAAAATGTAAAATAATTAAGAAAAAAACTCTACGCAAACTCGTGATAACTTCGGTATTCAACTTAGTTTCTCTTCACCATATTATCCTCAAACCAATGGTCAAGCCAAATCAAATAACAAAACCCTCAACAAAATTCTCATGAAATTCATCGATGATACTGGTAAGGATTGGCATACACACATTCCTTTCACCTTATGGACTTATCACACTAGTATTTGTACCTCAACTACTGCCACACCTTTCTCTTTGGTCTATGGTATAGAGGCCGTCCTACCTCTCAAAGTAAAAATTCCATCTCTTCATATCTCACTTAAATATATGCTCAATGATGATGAATTTTTCCAAGACCGTTGACACAACTTGAGTTATTAGACGAACGTCATTTAAATGCTCTCGACCACCTTCAAATCTACTAAAAATGTATCAAACATACCTATGACAAATGAGTTCATGAAATAACTTTCAAGGTCGATGATCTTGTCCTAAAATAAAATAAACATGTAACAAAAGAGGAGAAAATTAAATAAGGAAAGTTTCCTCCTAATTGGCTTGGACCCTACATTATCACCCATACCTATGGATCAAGTGCTTATCATTTATCTTCTCTTAAAGGTAAGCCCAAACCTTAGCCCCTTAATGCCTTGCATCTTCGACCGTTCTACTATTTAATAAAGTACTACATCACTTTGTGCTACCTATATGCTCATCCCTTGAGAAAACCTTTCCTCCATTTTACAATTTTAAGGACCAACAACTAAACTATAATTGTGTGATTATTCGCCACCATTCAGCCTTTGTCTTAAACATGAGTACCACAACTCTACTCGTGGCATGATTCTCATGGATACTTTTCTTTCTTTTCGGGTGGAATCCCATGATTTTTTTCACTTGAAAACCTCTCTTGTGAAAGGAACGATAACCATATCGTACCAAGCCAAGAACACATATGCTAATCAAACACCATGATCTATAAGATGAAAGCAATTCACCAGAATAACTTTACATAAAACCTTTGCAAAAAAATGAGTAGAAATATCATATATTATTATGGAACTCAATGCAATACAATGAGAATGGGCCTTTCTTAAATAGGAAAGGAATAACAATCTAAGAACCAGTCAAGGTCGTAGATCAAGCCATAAATCAAGGAAATAACTAGTCATCAAAGAACTAGTCAAGACCATAGATTTAGGAGAGAGCTAGAAATCAAAGATCTAGTAATACCATAGATCAAGGAAAGAACTATACCTAAAAACTAGATAATATCTCCTAATATCTAAATAAGATAAAAGAAATATTCACACACATAAGTGGGTGAGGATAAATACAATAAAGGTAAATAAAGTACCTAGGTGAACATGAGCTAAGGTAAATACCTACTCTAACACCCCCCCTCAAGTGAAGCTAGGGGCCAAAATAGAAGTGGCATGTCCATAGTATGAGTCCCGGCAACTAGGCCTGATGAGGTACTCATGTACAATATATGGGAAAAAAGGGACACGCAAGGTACCCAAAACCAGTAACAACAAAGTAAAGAGAGTAAAGACCCACTCCAAGACATCCCAAGAATCTCAACTCAAAAAACTCATACAATGATGAAGAATTTTGGTGTGCACTGTGGTCTGAATCCACTGCTTGATCACAAAAATTAAAAAACAACATACACTGGGTTTCACTAGAATAGCTCCATATAAGGAGACTGTCAACGAAGTGATGTTGAAAGTGCAAAAAAAAACACCAAACATAATTCGATCAACTGCTGCAAATAGGTGTGCCACGATCCAAGAACAATAACCAAAGCAACAAGGCAAGGACACAAACTCCAGAGTGTCACGATCCAAGAAAAGCCAAGGTAACAAGGCAAGGACATGAAACCCGAAGAAGCAGGATCAACACCACACCCTCCCATACTGTTGAATGGGTGGAGTGACGCTACAAATCTGTATGAGTTACCCAAAATCAACTACTTGAACACTGACAAAATAACACTAGACTTCACCAGAATAGATCCCCCACAAGAGATATTGTCAACATGCCAAAAGTGTCGAAAATACATATACAAAATCTCTCAACAAACAAGAGAGATACACTACACCTACTAAAGAAAAATGCTCAAAACAAGAAGCATCACAATGCAGAAGGTATAGAAAGTGGAGCAAGAGGCCGAATGGTGGAGGAGCCACACTTGTAGAGTCCTCTCAATGAATGCCTATGTCACCACCATGAGTGATTAGATATCCACCCCAAACCAACACAGATGGATGAATAAGATGCTGCATATGACTTGGTGCAAAATGCACAATCGGTGCATGCAAAAAGAACATCAAAATGTGTGTCGGGTTGATCATGTCGGCGGCTAAAATCTCAGATTTCTCAATCACGAGTGAAGGTGCGAGAACTCATGTGTTGCTCATGATCCTCGAGAAAGAGTCAGCGAACAAAAAAAAAAGCTCTATAATGTTTGATCCCAATGAAGTATCTTATGGAAAACCAATGTCACGATGATAATTTCACTTAACACGTGGAATTGAGGAAACAATACCCTGTGAATGTCTCATCAATGACTCTACTAGTGAGACCCATAGAACGGAGCATGTGAGAGGCCGAATGCGGTGGTATGCTTCTTAAAAAATCCATGTAATTGAGCGAAGTAAGATACACAACATGCGTTCTTGTAATAGGCATAGATGTGGAAGAGCATGCATAACAAGCTTCATAGGTGTATGAGCATCAAGAGTAGGAACAAACTCAAAGGTGATAGATAAATGTCAATGGGTTTAGGATAAATAGCTGCAAGTGGACCGGGGGCATGGATATGGTTGTCCATAATATGATGGTAATCTTTGTAGGCTAGCAAGTTTGTTTTGCACGAAGTGTATTATTGTATGCTTATCATGAATGAGTGATTGTAGAAAAGAATTTTACTTCTTGAGCGATCTATTTTCTTCTACAAATTTTAAAATATCCTCTTGAAGTCCACATACTTCAAAGAAAAGCATAGCATTCTCATAATCCATGATAGGTACAAAGCGCAACTCCCAAAAATTTAGGACGTCGGGCTCATTTGAAATTGCATCCACAATTGATTACAAAACTCCTCCATATTTGGCACTTTATAATGATAGTTAAAGTATCAAAATAAATAATTCAATGGAAAGAGCACAAAAAAACAAGCACTTTTACAAAAAATGGCACTCAAAACCGAGTTACCGATCAAAAGATACAAGCTTTTTAATATTTTGTTATGTTACTTATTTTAGTTGCCACTTTGAAAAAAATAAATTTTGATGCCTTCACCACACAAATAAAATTAAAGGGGCTGAAATTAAGCACCACATAGTAGGAATAACAAGCTTTAAGCCCTCATATGACTATGTAATAATTTTAATGGGTGTTTGCACAACTTACTATTTTGGGGTGTGTCACGTGTTTTCGAGAAAGTCACATCCAACTACCTCTTCTGGTAAAAAATACTATTTCTAGACTGTGTAGACAGTGACCTTTATTGCCAAAAATAGCAACCTATGGCTTTGCCCGAAATAGCAAAAAATGTGGACAACATCGTGGACCCCTGCCAAAAAAGGAAAGATTTGAAAACCTTCTGCATGAAAATCGAGACAGATACTTTGTATGTGAAAAATTACCCTATGTAGATCTCGAAAAATCCAATAGACCAAAAAAATCCCATGATTTTTTTCTTCACGACACGAATCCTGAGGTAGATCGGTGCGCTTCCCTGCAACAATACAAAAACTCCAGAAAAATGATTACCCCTAAAAATGGTCAAGCTTACAATCAATCTTAGGGTTTTCCCACCTTCTGGATCCAATGGAAGCCTCCGTTTTGCATTAAAATGCATGCAGAAACAAAATATGACCAAATACCATATATATGAATATAAAATGAATTTATTTGCAAAATAAAACTTACAGACGGATGTCAACAACAATCTCCTGCTCTGATACCATGAAAGGAATGATAAGCAGATCGTACCAAGCTAAGAACACAGATGCTAATAAAACGCCATGATCAATAAGATGAAAGAAATTCACTAGAATAACTTTACATAAAACCTTTGCAAACAAATGAGTAGAAATATCATATATTATTATGGAACTTAATGCAATACAATGAGAATGGGCCTTGTTTAAATAGGTAAGGAATAACAATCTAAGAACCAGTCAAGGTCGTAGATCAAGCCATAAATCAAGGAAATAACTAGTCATCAAAGAACTAGTCAATACCATAGATCAAGGAAAGAACTATACCTAACAACTAGATAATATCTCCTAATATCTAAATAAGATAAAGAACTATCCACACACATAAGTGGGTGAGGATAAATACAATAAAGGTAAATAAAGTACCTAGGTGAACATGAGCTAAGGTAAATACCTACTCTAACATCTTGCATATCTAACCTCTTTCGTGTTATAGTTTTTCCATCATACAAGAGGCTTATACTACTTCATAGTTTTTCCATGACCAAAAGCTCAAAAATAAAATGCAAAAATATACATGGGATAACCAAAAACTCAAATCCTTGAGTTAAAATTCTCACAAATAGATGAATCCCTCAAAAGGACATCTACCTCTCTTTCTTACTATTATAAGTAGTCTTCTCCCTCAAAGGACAATTATAAAAATTAGCTACATTATATAAAGTCTATCAAAAAGATGACTATTTATGAAAAAGAAAAATATAAAAGTTATTATCACGAAGCTTCCTGTATTGATCAGCTTCACGAAGACCTCAAGGAGATATTATATTTATCCCACATAGACTTCCACATCAATCATTCATGACAAAAAAAGAAAAAGAAAAATCAAGATAAATAAAAAACTTTTGGTCATGGAATTGCCTATTTTGGTTTTGGGCATCTGGCGTAAGGGGCATGTTATCTCACAACAAGGTTACGCTAAACACAATCCTCCACCTTACCTCTTTTTATTCTTTGCTTCCTATTTAAGGGACGATGCATGTACTTCACACATAGTGATCACACCACTTCTTTCACCCCTAGAAAGTTCAATCATGCAATACCTTTAGGGGCTTAAGTTCATAAGCCAGTCTTTGGTATGCTCATAATGGTTCTTACCACTTATGGAGTATTTTCAGATCTTCTATGATTTTCCCCTTTACTTACTTATAGATTCTTCTACATAGGACAAGACCTTTGACACTTAGTTTCTAGGATATCCTCGCCCTTCACCTACATTTACATTCATCATCTACTTCAATTAACTCATCTTACACATTCTATCTTACCTAAAAACCTAGAGACACAACCATGTCTAAACAACCTAAACACAACCATGCCTAATCAACCTAGACACAACCATACCTAGACAACCTAGACACAACCATGCTATAATAACCTAGAAACAACCATGCCTAATCAACCTAGACACAACCATGCCTAACTTACCTTGCCCATTTAACCATACATAAACTCACTAACCTATTCACCTACCTCTTCTTATTCTTCCCTATTTGGTGGGAGAACTACATTGACACGAGGCCCCTTTTACAATAGTTATGTAGGAATCACTTTTAGGGAATGGGACCCTTTGAGGTTATCTCAGCCACTCTTTTACCCCATCATCATTTTTCCCATCAAATAACTTAATTTTCATAAAAACAATAATTTTGAAGTTAACTTAAACCAAAAACATACATCACCTATATATATCATCATTTATTTTCCATAATACCAATAACTTAGAAATTAAATAAAAAAATAAAACTCAACCATACCAATCATCTAATTTCCATAAAAACAATAATTTCAAAATTCTCAACTCAACCATGTCTACACCATCCATTTTTCATGACACCAATACAATGACAATCCATCCGAGTCCAAGTCCACCATGCCTACTTCTAACTCAACCATGCCTAAAAATCTAGTTTCCATATCAGCACAATAGTGGAAATTGACTCATTAAACCATATACAACATGGACTCCACCATGCCTACGTGTACTTTCCATAACATCAATATAATGGAAATGAAACTAACCATACATCATTATAAATCCCTTCCTACACATCTAGTTTTCATGAAAACAATACAATGGAAATAAATGAAGTGCGTCATTTATAAATATCATCATCAATCTATACATCAAAGGTATGTATATAAATACACTGAATATACATATATAAATACAAGTCTCTCCAAAAATCTCATATAAAATCTCGCATCTTCAACACACTTGAAGGCCGGTCTATATGTCAAAAATCAAAATGCAATGTCGGATATCATCCATGCCTATCATTCATCATGAAGGCCCTGATCCCCTGCTACTCTTCCATGTATCCTCATCTGGCCCTAGTCTCTGCCCGCTCATCATCTCTCTAGTACCATCACCTGGCCTATATTGTCATGAAATGATAACCTCTCTCTCACCCTGCCTATATGGTGTGATGCCTCTCTGAGCAGATTGAACTATGGCTCCATGAGCTAGTCATGACATTGGCTACTGTTGTGCTCTATGCTTGGAATAAGACATAACATGTATACCAACCTCTAACAAATGGTCTTGATAATGCCTCGCCTGATACTACATCTTTGTAGGTGGCCATAGATATCACCTAGGGAGGAGCCATCACTCTCACCCCAACTTGTGGACCCTATTCCAATAAAATTTTCCCTTGTACTACTTCCTTTACGATGGGCGCCTACGTTATTTCCTATGTAGCTACCTACACCTATAATACTATCACATGTGCTTGTGATGTGGCTAATTTCCCTGTAGGGTGACTATCTAGGCCTGTAACCCCATCACCTGTGCCTAACAAGCTGCTACCAATCCCCATCATCTATCGGTGGTGTGGGAGAACGAGCCTATGCTTGAGCCTTTTCCTAAGCAAGAAGTCCCTATAATCTAGTCACCTTCCCTTAAAGCATGGCCACCTATGCCTATCCCTGTGTGAGATGCATCTATAAAAAAATGACCTGCCCATATAGTGCATCCCTCTACACTATCACTGTAGCTACATTTGGATGGCCTGGCAATGGTGATGTTTTGTGTTGCTACGTTACCCACCTGTATCTGTATGTGTCTATGGCGCTCGCATCATCAATACACCTATCGACTATCTACTCCTCCTACACTGTAGGATCCAGTAGATGTGGTGGAGATAAAGGTCTTTCCACATCATCTCTGTAATACTGAGGAAATGGTGGAGGAACGTCCACGATGTAACTGAAGTAGTGTCGGGATCTGTCCACTTGAATCATCTCATGCTCACTAATACACCTCCTTATATCCATCTGATCAATTGTAAGCCCCTCAGCTCATCTTCCATACCTCCATAAGACAAAAAATCCACATATGGTCACCATACAATATCCATCGCATATAATCCCTCCAACATCCACCTGTAATAGGTCACATCGTGTGATACCTCCTCTATATGTGGATGAGCCCCTACTAGCACCCATCTCTTGTAACCAGCTCTCATGACACCCTGATGCCAATCCTATCTCAGAAGTCCCTATGGGCACATAATAACTATGTGCTCATAGGCCCAGTAGTGTAGTAAATATGTACAACAAATACCATAACCTTTGAATCCTCCGATATGCCCATAAATCCCTATATAGTTATACCAAGTAGGCCGACACCCATGCAAAATAAAACCACTCCTCAATCATGTCCTACAACACCCCTATCGGTGCTGGGAAACCTTATGCCCTCTGAATCTAGGAGTGCATAACATCCTACCATCACCATCATCAATACTACCAACCTGGTCTCCTCCGGATGTGTAGCGTACATAGCTCCATAGGTGATGCTAGTACTATGTTCACCTAGGTCACCCACCACCTCACAAAATAATGTGACCATAGTCTCCATCTCCTCATCTAATGAAATATGATACACAAGATCCCCCAAAATTGGTAGTTGTAAAATCTTGTACACATCCTCCAGCCGGGATAGTCATCTCGTTTGTGGGTAGATGGAATGTATTGGTAACTAAGTACCATCTATCGATGAGAGTGATCATCAAACTATGATCTTGTATAATGCACTTGTATTTCCTCACACCGATGAGCCCAATAACTCTCATATGGTCCCACTCATCCTCCATGACGCTATCTTGCATATGTACCAATAAATGTGGCACCCTATCCCACGTAGTCAACCGGAGACGTGTCTCGCATCATTACCAATTAAAATTTTCATGAACTTACCCCTTCATAATCATCTATTCACACCAACCCAGTCCCATCCCACATATAATTTTCTCAACCTATCTATTTTCTACCTAATTAACTTGCCTACCCTATATTCTATTTTTCCTACATACTTTCACATGAATTTCTTACCTTCATTGATTTGACATGACCTACACGTACAACCTGACCATTCATAACTACATTCACCATAAACCCCACCTAATTCTATCATTATATACCATCATTATCTACCTCTACCTCACCGCTCCCCATCTATCCTATCATTTCATTCTGATTTATTTTTGCCATCTAAACCTCCTTTTTAGGACTTGCTCACTTTTTACAATGATCGGAGCTAGTCACCCTAACTAGTCTTGATTACCCTTTTTACCCCACTAATGCTAGCCATTGTCGAATGATGTTGGTCATTGGTTCGGCCCTAGGGCTGAACCCTGATGTCCCTATTTTGCTAAAACTTGACCAAACTACCTACAAACCTACCCACAACCCTCAACACCCCACCCACATTCATTTACCACCCTATTTAACCTACATTTGGCCCTCCCCATACCCAATTTCATCATTTCTTACCCAAATTTCAAAATCAAATATAAAACCCAAAATTTTCAATTTTCTACTTTAGTTTTAATCCAAAACCACACATGAGGATTGACTCCTACCTTTACTCACCTCCGTCGCCATGGTGGGATCTACGGTTTATGAACTGGAAGTCCTCCCGCTCCCTCTCCGGACCTCCACCATGTCTAAATCCTCTACTCAACTCAACCAATCCACTTCCTCATCTCAATGTCCCAAGCCCCTCAACCATACTCTAATCACCCAATCCCCGCTCACCAAATCAATCAAAGTACTCTCTGTCGATTTTTAAAAGGTAGAAAGTGACAAATGAATCAGTAAAATGGGGATTTTAATTTTTACCCCCAATATGACTTGATCGATGTCGATCTTGTGCCCTAATGGATCAACATCAGTTATAATCACTTTGGCGTCGGTTCACCTTCAACCGGTGTGTTAGTCACCTAGCCACCAACCTATACCTAATTTACTCTCAATTTTTCTACCTGTAATTTTTTTCTTACAACCACAACCTCACCCTAGCCTTGTAACCCTACCTACCTAACACCCAAACACACTATCACACGGGGCATGTTTTTGCCTCTACCTTGGCCTTACCTATGACCTTACCTATCAAACCAACCCAAACCTTCCCATTTGACACTTTAATTCACCTACTTGGTATACCTTGCGACGACGCCACTCGTATTGTTTAGCCTTCTAAACTTTCCTTGCCTAATGTCGTGATGTTTATCTTGACCAACCCAAACCTATTGGTTCTACGGAATACACTTAATTCCCATTCCTCAACCTAGCCTAATTGTGTTTTAGGACCGTATCATATACCTTTGATACTTGGATCACTCCAACCTTGTTTGGATAAACAAATGACCTTTGACGATGTATAGTTTGTGAGCTCTTCATCCTAGTTCCTTGTCACATTATATATCTGTGTGTGCATTTGAATGCCCCCGCATTGTTGATCGGAGAAAAACTTGGTTGACCTTGCACTCGAGTCCGTTCAAAAAGAGCATAAGAGAAAAAGTGTGAAGTTATAGGAAGGCATCACGCACGGAGGTGAAGAGTAAGACTCTCAAGGACTTAGCCAATTTTGGAGATCATGTCTATTGTTAAAAATTTGTGCGCCACTCTTCATGGGGATTTTGGAAGGGCATGTCAACTCACTCCTACATGGGCATAAGTTAAGAATATATCCATCACTTGAGTTAACTATTAGCAATCTATAGATAACACACTTGCATGTATGGCTATAATTGTAAAAAGGCACGTGGTACATTATTAGCATGCGACCTATTTCTGGTAGAGTTAAGTGGTGAAGGGTTAGTTCCCCCCTATATATATATATATATGTAATGAACTACTTAAAGAATATAGAGACATACATAGAGAATGGATGGAACCACATGCATGGATGATTGTATGCAGATCCATGCGTGCATGCACAGTATTGTATGAAACTCTTTGTATTGTTGGTTCAATGAATAGATAAAGGAAATTGGCCGAACAAAGTGTGTGATGTGTTTTATCAATGCATGTTATTACTTTCATGATGATTTACCTTTAGCGCTTATAGATCTGGTTGGATATAAATGGTGAATGGATGGATTAGTTCCTAAAATATATGTTTACTATTTTATCATACCACCATTCTACTATTACAACTATTAAGAGGGACCTGGTACCTTTGCATGCTTTGGGTGAGCACTCACCTAAGCTTGAGTGATGTGCCAGCGTGACTAGGTGTTAACTAACAATTCTAGGCTACATCATTGGTTCCGTTGTCAGGACCTCTTTTTCAGTTGTTTCAGAATGGTTCACGATGAAGACATACCGGCTAACTTTGGCAAGCGTTGAAGAATGGGTTCATGATCTAGAGGAAGAATATGCATGGAGGTTTAACACTGGATCCGGATTTAGCGCACGTACTTGGGTAGAGTAGAATTTGTATGACAATTTATACGAAAGCTTCTTTGCTATCTTTCCAGTAGAATTATATGAATGGTTGATTGTGTATGCATCTAAGCGGAACTGGAGGTATCACATGCTTGTTTGGACATAGGAGGAATTTCAAACACTGTATGATGCTGACCTAAGATGGACTCGCATGGTAGATACCTAGTTTCACGGTGTCCTAAACAACTATATTCTAAAGTATTCAATTTCGAATCATTCATTCTTAGAGGTAGCAGAGTTCCGGTTTCTATGGTATCCTAGAGGGACATATTTGCAAGGTATTCCACCGGCAATCAATATACTAATGGTAACATTAAAATTGGAGCTAAACCCATGGAAAGCTAAAGAATCTCCACGCGTGGGGGCAAGAATAGGATTGGTGAAAGATGGCATACCTAGTGGCAACATGGTAGAGGGAAGAAAGGTGGCTGAAGTATGATGAGGTGCGTGAGAGGGAATTATGCAAGAGGCAAGAAATTTGAACGGATGGTGTTGTGGAGAGAGATGGCTTGTGAAGGATTTGAGGCTCATGGGGAGGAAGAAGAGCAAGAGCATCAGGAACTCCCCCATCTAGGGAAGCATGATAGAGAACCCTCTTCGGCCTCGCATGGAAGCATGCCAGTAGATATGACATGGGCCGTGGGTGCGCATCTAAGCCAACTTGTTGACCTAGCCCTTGTGCTTGGTTTTCCAGTATCTAGTACAATAGGTAAAAGTAGTTTTAATTCAGAAGTGAAAGCATAGAAATAGGTCAGACAGTAAGTACACCAATGGCAGCATAGACAAATTCATTATTCTTTGGGGGTACATTATCAAGCTCATCATCTACACAGAATATGAGTGTGTCGAGTGTGGGAATCACCTCTAGAGCTGGGACCACTTCCCAGACTATAGGGGTCTAGTATAGTACCACTGTTGGGGCACAGGGGAGTGCATCCATGGGCCCTATTCCAAATTTTGGAGGAGGATCGGGCGGTATGGGCAGTTCTAGTTCTAGTGGTTCGGGTGGTATTGAAGGAAGAGTGTAACATCCTCATTTTTAATACATTAGAACAAGTAATTTTTTTATTTTTTTGATAAATGCTTCACGGTTCTAAATACATAATTTAGAAATCACAAATCAAAACAACCATTCTTATAATGAGATAACCATATGCGGTTGTAATGACTCGAGTACCTCACGATCTATTCATTCCATGACTCGGTAATCTACCGATCTATTCATGAGTATCAAGAGTTGGCGTTTTTATTTTAACACATCACTCTTCTTTGTTCTCTTCCCTAATCTGGGATTCAAAATGCTTTGTCAAGGAACCTATCTAAATAATTGTTACCATTATTCATCGGCATCTCGTCCCTTAGACTAGGTGACATAGGACAACGCAAATAAGTGAGTGGCTTGCGATACTTTGGCCAAAGATTTGAAACATATTGCTTATGTCTCGTATTCCTTGATGGCATACTCGCCAACGGAATACGTCCTTCACCCTATTCCTTTGTTATGTAGAATGTCTTATACCGACTTACGTCGGTCTCTCTGCCCCAAGTTATTCACTCGAAATAGATTAATAATATGGCAACGTTATAAGGATGCTCTCGAGAACTAGGGATACTCGACATCTTTGGGTCAACCCTAGTTAACCACGTGTGTCAAGGTACCCCGAGTCTCCAGGGGCAGCCTCATAACATGACCATTTCGGTAACCAGTCCCGGAGTAAAACTTGTTCTATTTTAAGGAGTAAATCTTAACGATCAATGCAAACGGTGTCGCCATAAGTCACCTGCATTGTTGTATCTATGAGAAGATCCTAATCTTATCGAAGGTACAACCCTGCAATCGACTTGTGCCATCAACCTTCAAATCCGCCTCGATAAGATCTACTAAACTTTAAGGTGTTACTTACGTGGAGTTTAAAATTATACTTTAAGACGATCCTCTTTTGAGGGTAGTCTTTTCCCAACCCCTGGGTTCCTCATCTTAAAATTTCCTTTCGTATTAAGACCCATTCCACAAAGAGAAGTTTAATAAGATTGAGGTCTCAACAAGGAGATCATTGTTTCACAATAATCCTAATCTACGAAATTGGGTAGTAACCCCAAGTCTTCTCATAAGATTGCAAACTTATCCCTTTTTGGGTTTATTCCAGATCTTTAAAACTGAAATATATCTTACTTATTAGTGTTAAGATATAGTGATTTTAAAAACATTCAGTACATTGTCTTGACTTAGATCAAGGTTAGAGAGTAACAGATTACTCTTCCCGTTCAGCTTCCTGAAAGGGTTTATTTTAACCTTAGCTTCTCAAAAATCAGTGATCTAAATTACAATTAGCTTTAAATAGAACATAATAGAACTACTAAACAATCATAAGTATTCAGTCACATAACCTTGCAACGCTTACTTAGATAATCACAAACGTCTCCAAGTTGTACAATAATAACAATGGTCTTAAAATCATTCGAACCGAAGAAGATCAAACCATCAAGATACGAATGCAAACACATAAGTAACAAATACCTCAGTTTATTCATTTCAAAGCTAATCAAATACATTTTATGCATTCAAAGCATATTTGATACAATACTCAACAGAAAAGAACATCTTTCTTCAAGTAGTACATTTAGAGAATCAAGCTGTAATTCATCATAAAACCAAATTAAACAATCTAAACATCATATCAGATCTGCGTGCCTTTACCACTTACGGCAATCATCTGCAAAAATTGTCAACACGGGTCAGTTCGGTGAACTGAGCATGATAAGCACTAATTCTTAAAACAAATGCAATCCACCAATTGTTTTCATCAAACAACCTGTTTAAATGAAATCATTTCTTCACATTGCAAACTTAAATCAGGCTATCCATCCTATATGTTAGAGACTAAGAACATATGAATACAGCCATTCTTAAGACAACAAAATTCCTACAAGATTGTTTCTACAATTTCTCATGGCAGTTAAAACATTCAACAATCCCACAGTCTTAATTATTTTATCATCCTAACACATTTCAATGGTATTGACAAGTATACCTATTTATACAGCAGCACTCATTTTATACCAGTCTCTCCATACAATAACTCAGTTTATTCTTGTTATGCCCCTACCATAGAGATCGCAAAAAGGATGCAAGAAGAAAGCACACAAGTTTTCCTGTCTAGGAGAGAGAGGATTTTTCCTATTCCATTTACCATATATATCAACATATAAATTACAGTCAAGAAGAAAGAAACAGAGTCCATCAGAATCCTAAGTCAATAACATTCTGAACTGTACCGATTAATGCAAATACATTTACGCATGCGACTAAACAGTCGAAATTACAAGAAGAGCTACAGTTCCATCTAATTCCAAATATAAAGGTCACCTGTAGCTACTAAACAATTCAAGAGTTCACGCAACAAGCATTAATAAATAATCCAACTCCAATAGGCTCAATAAAACTTTCCATATTATTCAACAAACATGAAAAATATCCAACGCCATCGCCTGTCATGGCACAGCCAAGAGCTCTTTGTTTCAGTCAAACTTGAAACAAGATCACATTAAAACAATTAACGTTTCCATTTGAAATATAGTGACATTCACGCAGAGTCAAAACACAATATGCACAGCTTCATTCAACTAAGCAAATCCCTACGATTATACAACATGGGTGTAAATTAGAAGTCATTTTCAAGAAATAATAACCTCAACAAGATCTTCATAAAAGTCATCATCATTTCATTATTTTCAACAAAGTTTCATCCAAGCCGAGATAATACGAATACAACAAGGACTCATACAGAGTCGAGTTTAAAAAGTAAACACAGCGTGGACTAGATCAGTGAGTCGAATTCATACGAAAACATTCAAGGTTTCCAACTAATTCAACACCAACAGTCTTCACAACTAAACTTCTACAGAAGTCTAAATACAAGATACATATTAAGGACTCCAACAGAGCCAATATCAATAAGTATTCACAACCAAGCTTATACAGAAGTCGAAACACTGGTTACATATCCAGGACTCCAACTGAGTCAATAACCACAGTATTCACAACTGAGCTTTATACAGAAGAGAAAAACATAATATACGCTTCAAGGATTCAAAAGGAGTCGAACCCATGTAGTATTCTCAAAAAAACTTCTACTGAAGTAGAAAGATACAAGATACATATTAAATTCAAGAATTCCAACTATATCAATAACATACAAAATTCACGACTGAACTCCTACAGAAGTAGAAACGTATGTTACTTTTCAAGGACTCAAAAGGAGTCGTACCCATTTAGTATTCTCGATTAAACTTCTACAGAAGTTAAAAATACTATCTATTCAAGGATTCCAACAATATCCAAAACATATAGCATTCACGACTAAACTTCTACAGAAGCCAAAACATACTATCATTTCAAGAATTCCAACAGTATCAGTCTCAACAAGTGTAAACAGCAAGGCTTCTACAGAAGTTGATATCAACCAAGAAAACTTTTCATGGACTCCAACAGAGCTGTTTCTTACATTACCCTTGCAAGCATTTCTACGAAATCTAACTAAAATGCAAAACACAGCAAGATAATTCAACCGAACGAAACAAAATGTACACCCAGCAAGGGTTCAATGAATAATCAAACCAGCATGAAGATACAACAAACTAATTCATACAATGCTACCATAAAAACCAACTGGACCAAAAATCATCTGAACAGAGTTGTTCTAATGAAATCATTTGAAGGAAAGAAAGATTTTTAAAAGTTAGGGCCTAACATGCCTGGTAATGTCACTTAAAAATCTGAAGAAGACCTTTGAATGAGCTCGAGCCTTCTCCTCTTCTTCCACGTTAGATTCAACAACAATAATTTGTTATTTCCATGCCTTATAAACTTTCCTCGACAGAGAAAAGAGCTAGTTATTCTCATAGTTGCCATGCAACACCAAGTAGACTAGTTCGAAGAACCAGTGATCAAACAGAGAGAAAACCGAGAGCACATGGAAAACCAAACAAATAACTAGTTTTCCATTTTACATGCTTTCCGAGCAATCCGTGCTCAGAAATCGAGTTCCTTAATTGCATTAACTCCGAAATTCCCGCTCAATCTCCATTGCCACCGACCGCCATAGTTGGCGATGGACAAAAACAAACCAAAGACCATTTCCAGATTTGGCGACTCTGCCACGTCGGATTTCACTAGCCATTTGAAACTTCCACCAAATCCCTCATCCTTCATACTTATCCATCTCATTTAATGCCATAGAAACTACCGCCCATGGCTCGTACCCCTTCATAGGTCCCTTTCATCCATGATCATTAGTTAGGTTAGAAACATAGGTTAGACCTTAAGGTGATACTTAGTCTAACCTCCTTAGCGCTAGGTCACTAACCTTAGAACATTTAGCTTATAGTTTAGGGCTAGGTTAGATTAGCACTAATCCAACCCATAGGTTATAGTTTAGGTTTAGGTTATTAACCTTAATAGAACTAGTCTAGGTCTAACAAATAGAATCGTTCAGTATAAGAACCAACAAATACATTCCCGAAATGGATTCAATCCAACCTTGATAATAAGCTAGCAATAAATATATCAGAATTTATTACCTGGCTCAAGGTCTAGACCTTCCTGATATTACGATATCGGGAACCAATTCATTTAACACGATCAGCCTGAGTTAGACTCCGGAATTTCTTATTCAACACATTCAGACCTTGCAACCTTCGTAAGGTCTATAATTTTTGTTCATCCCGAATAAACTTAAAACATCTCTTGGATCAATGCCACTGATCCAAGGCTGAGTCATATAGACGGGTAAATCCACAATTCATTCCGAAATCAGATTAAACTCAGGTGCAAAAATGAAAGAAATAAAAGAGTCCAAGCATATCCTGGCTCAGTCAAAGATCTTCAAGAGCAAAGAAGATACAATCCATATCAAGCATGACTTCACAATCAAAGGAACACGTCCTTTTTACAGAAGAAATCATATATCAACACTTGAATGCTCAGGAGGTAGTAACAATAGTTCAGAGTGTTACAAAGAGGAAACCAAGAAGGTTTTGGGTCATTTGGTCAAGGCCCACAAGCAACCCCAGAACATTTATATGGAGATGTCCCTTCATCTCCCGAAATGAGAGGTATTGAGGATGTTGCTAAACATGTTCATATGTGTAAAATATTATGACGCACAAAGGGTATTACGGCACCTAAATGCAAGGAAAGTCAATTTGCTACTACATTATAGGTGTGCACACATAGCTGGTATAGGAAGTTTGACCCCAATCAAACTTGTATTGACTATGTAGCATTGAAAGATGCTTTCTTAAAAGAGTTCCACATCCCGAGTTTGAGCAGAAGAGTATAAGCACACTCAAGGATATAAAAAGGGCACTCGAAAGTGTATGTGAGTATGATGTGTGATTTAAAACACTTCTATCCAAACTCTCTTATGACATTCATGCAAGTCAGCATGCACAATGGTTTGTTGGGGGACTGATTACTCCATTTCGAAGAGCATTGTCGCATAAAACTTATACCGATCCATGCGAAGCATTGGAAGCCGCTTTACACCATTGAAGCAGTTGGGAGTATTGATATTGGAGTTAGTCCATTTTTGGAAGCTCAGATAGCGGCTATGGTAAAACAATTAGAGAAATTATCGGAAAACTCAGCTCATGAAACACACTTAGGGATTTGGTGTATAGATTGTGAAGTGGAAGATCATACTAAGGATAGTTTCCCTCGTATAACTGTACGTTCATTATTATTAGATTGTGATATTTGCCATTTGAACCATGATGCTAGTCATTGCCCCTCCTACAACGTGTGATTAGGAAGAATGTATCCTCATTCTATAAAATTTGTAGGTCCACGACCCATGATATTGAGAATTTGTAGATTGATTGGTTAGATCCATGATGCCATTGATATTGGGGTCAGACAGGCGAGTGTGGCTGATAATTCTAAAGGGAAGAATGAGCATCAGGATAGGGATTATAATAAAACCCGCTATGATAGGAATGATGAAAGGTTTGAAGGGGCTCGTGAAAGGGGACGAGGATATAGAGGTGGATATGGATTGAATTCCCTTGAGGAACTTGATATACATGTGGCTCACCTGACCATTATAGGCACGAATGCCCGTAGAATATTTCTGTTCATTTTGTGGAAAGGGGCATAGTTATGAAGAGTGCCCGGACTTGTATGAGCATCTCAGTAAGTAGCACAAGCAAGAAAACAAGGGCACGGGGATGGTTAGAATCCAGCGCACAATAGAGAATCAGTGGATGCCAAAGTTAACACCAGAACCTGAGGTGGTAACAGTTAAGATAACCACACGAGCTGAGGCGGCACACGCAAGAGAGGTGTTGCAACAGAAGCTGAAAATCACTAGGGAGGAAGTTTTACATGCTAGATATCTAGATCCAGCTCATTAGAAATAATTCTATCAGGACACAATGGAGGTCCTTAGGAGCCTTCAAGGTGAGATACAAGGTTTAAAAGAGCAGTCTCAGAAATTGGAGCACAAGGATACAGAACAAGCCCTGTTAGATATTGACGACATAAGGGAAGTATGTAGAATGTTGCGCCAGGAGAATATTATTTCTTTATTAGGAAATTGGTTGAAGGGGAATAATCTACACGCAAGATATGAGAATGGAAGACAAATACTTCATGTGAATCTCCCTCCCGATAGTATTGAATACGACAAAGAGATCACTTTGAATGTTGTAGTGGATGGGTGGTCTTGAGTAATATTACGATTGACATAGGGGGTGGAAGTAAATGTACTTACATTGGATGCATGGGAACAAATGGGGAGACCCCCATTGCAGCCCACATCTAATGTATTGTTCATGGAAAATAGAACAAAAGCTACTCCCATAGGAGTTTTGAAGGATGCATCTATCACTATCTACAAGAGGGCAAAGTTTGCATAGGAGACTTTGAAGTGCTAGCACTTGCAAAAGTAGGTAGTTTCCCAGCTTTGCTTGGGTGGCGTTGGTGTTATGTGAACAATCCTGATTTGAGGTTTAATAAAGGGTATATCAACTTTGAGAACAAGGAGGAAAGGGTCATAATACCATTGTGGATGGGAAATCCGTGCCATATGTGGAACCTTTAAGTGAAGAGGACTTGAATAGAATCTATGCACGCACTATTCGTAACCCGAGAGGTCAATGATCCATCTAAGGAAGGAATACTTTGTTGGGAAGATTCTCATTCAATCAATGATACTACTAGTATTGCTTGCGATAATTGGGCTCATGGCACTTATGAACTAGTGAAACGTGAAGTTAAGCACGCGATTCTTGTAAGATGGGTTTTCTCTCTATTCAGTGTATAGGTCATGTAATACCCCACTATACTGGATTTGAATATTTGGCTAGGTTCTTACAGGCCATAGAAACAAATTGGGATGATGAACTTAAACGATGCACTATGTTGTCATATACTTTGGGTGGGACGGTCGCGCATTGGTGGGTAGTCCATAGGGATAATCTCTTAGACTAGGAAATGATTGGGACCACCTTATCAACCAGGTTTTCAAGAAGTAATGCACCTACAAACATATGCCCTTATCATGGTGATCAACTTGCTCAACATCATATCCAGCAGTGTGAGAGACTCTAAACAATATGCCAGGAGGAATTACCACCCTCACTTTGGGTGCATCGGTTTTATTCTACTCTAAAAGGTTGTGCATGTGCTTGGTACGTCTATGCTGAATTACATCGTGACACTGACAATTGGAAAACATTGACTACAAGGATGATCTAAATGTTTGACTTCTTTTCATCTACCCCACCAAAGTGAACATAGATTTAAACTTTATCAAGAATTTAACTATAGGAGACAAAAGTGGGAAAGCGGAAGAACTTGTCCGGGAATTATTGTGTGAGCCGCAGAGACGGGCGTGATTTGTGGATGTAGAAGATGATATCATGTTACTTGAGCACGCTTCTTTGGACAAAGATAAGGGGAAGATGGTATACATAATTTATGAGGAGGAAGTTGAGCACTTGGACATGGATCATTCACATGGAACATGTGAAGTGTCATCCAGTGTAGATGTGGATGTGAGTGCATATCACAAACCTATGAAGACACCAAAGGTCAATATAGGCACGAAGGTTTGAACCTAAGGAAGTAATAATTGGGGATTACTAGTCATAATCGGAGGTAGCAAAGATCAAAGAGTTACTTGCGATTACGAGGATTTATTCCCAAGAGGATACCATGAACTAAAAGGCATGCATATATCACTTAGAGAAATGAAGATAAAGCTCAAGGAAGGTGCGCGCCCTGTTAGGAAGTGACCATATCGAATGAATCCCAATTTGCACAAGAAAGTAAAGGAGGAGATTGACAAGATGCTGAAATTGGGATCATTCATCCCTTTGGATGAATCAGAATGGGTTAGTCCTATGGTGATAAGCATAAAAAAGGATGGTAGGATTTGAATTTGTGTTGATTATAGGGAGTTGAATGCAGCATGTGTTACAGATCCCTTTCCTACACCATTCACGGAGGAAATATTAGAAGGAGTGGCTAGGCACAAAATATATTCATTTACAGATGGGTTTTCAGGGTATCATCAGGTTAGGATTGCCCCAGAAGATCAAGAGAAGACCACCTTCACTACTGAATGGGGAAGCTTTGCTTATATTGTGATGCCCTTTGGATTGAAGAATGCACTGCTTTGTATTTTCAAGGATAGTGGTACAAGCCTTCAAGGATTTTATTCATAACTTTTTACAGGTCTATCTTGATGATTGGACCGTTTATGGGCTGATTAAGGATCATTGTGACAATCTGCGCTTAATGTTTGAAAGATGTCGATAGTTGAGTATCTCATTAAATATCAAGAAGTGCATCTTTTCTACTCCCTTTGGCACACTTTTAGGACATATCATCTGCAAGGAAGGGTTGTTGGTTGATCCAACTAAAGTTGTAGTCATCACTGGCTTGAAAGTACTAGCCAGTCAGCACGAGGTGCGCAAATTTTTGGGTCATACAAGGTATTACTAAAATTTTATAAAAGGGAATGCAAAATTTGCCACACCTCTGGAAGAATTTCTCCAAGGAAAAGGTACATTCTATTGGGGGAGTCATAGTAGCGCACGTTTGAGATATTGAAGTAGAGACTTACTACCGTGCCTATCTTGCATTTTCCTTTATGGGATAAACCTTTTCATGTTCATGTGGATGCTTCTGGCACAACCATTGGTGTTGTCCTAGCTCAACCAGGTGAAGGTATCATTGATCATCCCATTTTCTTTGCTAGTAGGAAGTTGACCCCTACAGAACAAAATTATACCACTACAGAGTGCAAGGCCTTGTCCATGATCTATGCCTTGCAAAAATTTCATCAGTATTTGTTGGCTACACCATTTGTGTTTTATACAGATCACATGAAATTAAAATATTTGGTGAAAAAACCCATTTTATAGGGGAAAATATGCCAGTGGGTACTCTTGTTTCAAGAGTTTTACTTTACAGTTGTGGTAAAACCAAGCAAAAGCTATTCTAGACCGGATCACTTTCCTAGAATTCAATCAGGGAAAGAAGCACAAATACTAGAAGAGACCATGTCTAATGCACAACTATATAGGTTACAATGTGTGCAATCAGAATTAGAGGACATTGTTGTCTTTCTGAGAACTGGTATGGCACTCGAAGGCATGAAAGCTTTCGAGAAGAATCAACTTGCTATTCATGCGGCACCATTCATGTTAATTACTGGTGATTTGTACAAGCTAAACAGAGATGAGGTGTTACACCATTATGTCTTGGAGCATGAATGCCAGGAGATAATGGAAGAAGCACATGGTGGTATTGCAGGTGGCCATTACACAGGTGATGTAACAATGCGCAAGATCCTACTTTCCAGGGTTCTTTGTGGGAAACATTGTACAAGGATTGTAAAGAGTATTGAAAGACATGTGACCATTGTCAACATCTCGGTCGATCGGGACAAAGGGATGAGATGCCCCTCCAACCAATAACAAGTGTAGAACCCTTTAAGAAATGGGAAATTGACTTTGTCGGGCCTATCTCCCCTGACCACACGAAGGAATGGGTCACTCTATATCATCACTTGTACATATTATCTTTACGATGGGCGAAGCAACACCTACAAAGGACTGCATCTTGTGTGGCTACAACAACATGGTTCTTATAGGAGAATGTCCTCACAAAGTATGGCTGCCCTTTAAGTTTAACAAGTGATAGGGGCACACATTTTTTAAATGAGACAATACGAATTCTTTTAGATGAGTTTATGGTTGCCCACCATAAAACTACACCCTATCACCCTCAGGAAAATGGGCTAGTTGAGGCATTTAACAAGATTTTGAGCCACACATTGACCAAGATTTGTGATGTTGGGAGGAAAGATTGGGATGATAAAGTATCAGCTGTTCTTTGGGCTTATAGAACAACATACAAAAGATTGACCAAAGCCACACCTTTTCAATTGGTATTTGGCGCGGAAGCTATTCTGCCTCTAGAATTTATGTTACCTTCTTTGTGCATTACACGCGCTGGAGGTCTAGCTGATGAGTAGGCCTTGGAAGAATGGATTACGAAGATGGTTCAGCTAGATGAGCGCCGCGCCATTGCACATTGGAGTCAGAAATAGGAGAAAGCGTGACAAAAGGCATGGCATGATTGACACATCAGGGATAAGAAACTTGTGGTGGGACAAATGGTACTTTTATATGACTCCAAGTTTTTGCGCCATCCAGGAAAGCTCTAGGTGCATTGGTTAGGGCCATATGTTATCACTCATATACTCAAGTCAGTGCTTTGCTAGTTGGAAACTATTGATGGCACGTGGTTTCTCGATTACTTTAACGGGAGTAGGTGAAGCCTTACTATAAATAAGTCTTATTGGTGTTTGTAATAAGGCGGATTGCAGATACATTAGGTTTCCCTTTATGCATTTCCTTAATTTATTTCTTTCATCGTTCTTTATGCTTTGTCAATTTTAGCTCTTTTTTTTTTGTAATAAGCACGCTTATGCACATGGAAATAACTACAATATGAAGCATGTTGCTACGCAGAGGACTACACATCCTTTTCATGTGGGGTGGATTGTTGGTGAATCTCAGGGATATCTTGTGAAGATGTCATGTTGTGGGTGTTGAAAGAAGGTTACTAAGGGTAGCCTGACAAAATTAAAATAAAAATTTTGCTTCTCAAGATAAGAAAGGATGGATATGAATAAGGGAAATTATAACGCGAGGTAAGCAATGACCATGGTAATTACCAGGAGATCATGCAATGATGAGGTACTTAGGTGCGAAGGTGTGCGCTGAAGAGAAGTCTATGACAAAGGGTAAAGAGGTGCACTAGAAGGTTATAGCTTTGGCATGAAAATATACCACACGGAAATGATAAAAATGGGTCATAAATGAGGAGAATTTGGTAGGTGGAGGAGTAATTAATGCAGCAAAAAGTAGAAATCTATATAAGGACGGGATGTAATTTCATTTTTACCCTTGCGACTATGAGAATTCGATAGAGAGCCTATACATGAAGAGCATAAAGCTAACTGATTCAAGGTGCAAAGTAAGTGAACTAGGCACGAGAGAAGAGATTTATGTATTGGAAGGGCTTGGATCTCCTGAAGCGAGGGTTTGACAAAGAAGAGTAATACAATAGAGTTAGGGTGTGTAAGTTAATAATTAAAAATTAGGGCACAGAGGAATTGGGTTAGGGTTCGAAGAAAATTATTTAAAACACACAGCAGCTGACCTACAAAACAAAACCCTAAAAGAGAATGGCACCAAAGAAGAAAGCAACACCGATAAAAGAAAAGAAGAAGGTGGTGGTGGAAGAAGAGGAGGAGATGGCCCCAAAGAGCAATTTCTTTGAAATGCAGTACCTTGAAGAAGTTATTGTGGGGCAGGAATGGAATACCCACATAAGATAGAGCAAGATAAGTGAATACAATCACCGAACCAGTGAAAACCAGAAGAAGTTAGATGACCTACTCACCACTCAAACAAACAAGCGCACTGAAGATGGCATGCCGATATATGATGATGCCAGGGAAAAGCTACTCAAGGGAAATGGTGTCTACCAGCTTTATGAGCTCCCATACTTTGGAAAGTATGCACCCTTGTATAGATGGCTAATGAGCCAGTCTATGAGGACTTCTTCTACTTCGTAGGATGAAGGGTAAGACTGACACCCATCCACATTGCCACAGTTACTAGATTATGGGAAATGGGTGAAGATATTAAGATCGATTTAGCGAGATAAAAGCACCATTTTGGAGACACGTAGAAGGTCTTTGGGCTATCGAAAGGACCGCGCAAGATGGACTTTGACAAGTTGAAAAATTGTCCAGTAGTATAGCGCAAGCAACACATCTCACCACAAATTTGAATGACCAAGAGTGTTGGTCACAAGTCAATTCTATGTGGTTGCATGTGGCCAAGCGTATGTCCCGGGAACCACTTATAACATCGTCGATTCATTGCGAGAGAGCGGATAGTCGAGGAAGCGCGCGAAGGGAGTAAGATAAGTTTTGGTTATATCTTCGAGTTTAGTCTTCGTGGATATTGGGGTACCAGATGGCCCAAAAGAGAACATATGAGAGTACCCCATGAATCATAAGTCTCCAATGATTGATTCAAAGCAAATATATTTGCAAAGGGTCGATGACGGAGGAGGTTAGGGAGCACTTTGAGATGTGTTATGATAGGCTCTACACGGCGTTTGGGGAAGAATGGTGCCTACTACAAGGATTTTCCCTTGGTCTTGGGAAAATAGGTACAATTTGCAGTCTACTAGCATTTTTGTATTATGCGCTTTCCAATGTATATGGGTCATGGAGCCCCTGGTGTAAATTGCCATATGCATTCCTCGCACAATACTTCCAAGCTGTAGTTCATCAGTCCACCAACACACGGAGGTTGGTATTTAATGCAGACAAGGTGGAATGTGAGTATCACACCCACGAGAAAGACTTATGGATATCCAGGATGAATGCAAACAACGAGAATAACATCTCGGAAATCTTAAGCATTAAGCCAGAGATAGTGGCCATCGTGGATATCGGGGCCGCACTAATATACCTCCAACTGAAGCCTAAAATGGAGAATAAAAAGTATGTGGAGAATGAATTTGCGCTTCCAGGGCCACCGAAGGGAAAGCATACTATGGATAACATTCTGGCACCTAGGCCCTCTGTGAAAGATGAGGAGGAAGAGGATGAAGAACCTGAAGATAGTGGCGGCCTGGTGTGGAGAAGGAAGTAGCCATGCGGACAAGGGGGAGCGTGTGTGACAACTCCACAGGAGAAGGATCTACTGGGAGGAGTAGGGAGCACAGAGATTTAAGAAGGTGTTTAAGTGCACAAGGGCACAAGGAGGAACCCCACAGGTGAAGGAGCTAGAGGAGAAGAAACGGAGAAAAATCAGGCTGAGTGAGGAATCTGAGGAGAAGGCACCTTCATCTCCAACTGGGGAGGAGCCTCAACATAACGAGGAGAAGATGGAAGAAGAAGAAGGGGGTCAATCAGAGGCTACACATGACAAGGGTGGGGATACATCTAGTATTCCCAACCTTGATGCAGCCATTCCAAGAGGACCCCGATCCTGTTGAATAGGGGAGGATACCAAGGCACATGCCATGGGGTATGTAGAAGACCCAAAGCTGATCATTTACACTCAGTTCCAGAGTACCATTGAGTAGAAGGATCTATTTGGATGGGCACTCATGGACGAGGACATGGTGACTGTGCGCACAAGGAAGTAACTCTCATGGTCTATGCACACACACATGGATGAGCCTGAATTTGATGTTAGTGAAGAATCATGCACATCACGGTGGTTGAAGAAGGCACCTGAAACGTGCCACATGACAATCAAACCAACAATGATGTCAGATGAGCAGGTGAGCAATGCTCTAGTAAAAGTATCCTCCGAAGTAGCAAGAAGAAACATAGATAAATCTACTACCATCAAGGCATTGACAGAGAGATTAAAGGCCAAGGATGTGGAGATAGTGCGCCTAGTCTAGGAAAAGGACTTGATCAAAAGAAAGTATGACACTTTTGTTAGTATGGCAGAGGAAATTAGAGATGATGTTCTAAAGGTACGCCCAAATCTGGAATCCGAGTACCAAAATAATTTCCTTCTATGATGCACTATGTGAAAACAATGATAACATTAGTGTTGGAGGATGAAAAGGCATGCATATCCTCACAGCCCAAGGACTCGGGAAAAGACAAAAGGCGTAGGCTGTAGTAGCTAGGAAAATTGCTACTTATGAAGGTCTACTGCAAGCCACCTGTGATGAACTGAAGAAGGCTGATCATGCGCTAACCATATGCATGGCCCAGATGTGCTTGATCATGGTGAAAACCTTGGAGGAAGAAAATGAGGTCCAAAAAGTGATGAAGGATGCTTCCCTAGGCCGCGCTGAATGCCTAGTCTTGGTAAAATAGAAGCACGAGGCACTAGCTATGGCACATGTGCACCACATAAGGAGAGGTTGGAGGAGCTAGGAAAGCTCATTGCTCAGAGGATGGATGTACTGGAAGGGGTGTAAACCTCTATGTCAAGCGTAATTCTTGTAATACAAAATGAGCAAGGGAAACTCTCCATGGAAGAGCTGCAGTCCATCATTGCAGACGTGCCTGAAATAGCAGGAGCAACACTAACAACATGGGAGAACCTAGAAGTAGATATCAAAGAAGAATATCCGGAGTTGCTGCTACAGGATGAGACAGAGGGCCTCGAGGCCTAAAAAAATTTGTTAGCTGTGTATATCTTCTTCAAAATTCTTATTCAAGATTCTTATTCAACATTCTTTATTCTTTATTTATCCATTTTATGTATAAGTTTTGAGCATCGCCATTGTCGGGGCGACAATAAGATTAGTGTGGGGTAATGTTGATCAGATAAAAAACTTAGTTGAACTTGCACTTAGAGTCCACGGAAGAATGGCATAGGAGAAAAAGCACGAAGTTATAGGAAGGTGTCACATGTGGAGGTGAAGAGTAAGACTCTCAAGGACTTAGCCGATTTTGGAGATCATGTCTATTCTTAAAAATTGGCATGCGGAGTACACAAAGTGATGTCGATATTTGGGTGCCACTCTTCATGGGGATTTTGGAAGGACATGTCAACTTACTCCTACATGGGCATAATTTAAGAATAGATCCATCACTTGAGTTAACTATCAAGTAATCTATAGATAGCATACTTGCATGTATGGCTATAATTGTAAAAGGTGCGTGGTTTGTTATTAGCATGCGACCTATTTTACGGTAGAGTTAAGTGGTGAAGGGTTAGTTCCCCTCCCTATATATATGTGTAATGAACTACTTAAATAATAGAGAGACATACATAGAGAACAGATGGAACCACATGTGACTGGATGATTGTAACAGATCCATGCACGCATTCTTGGTATTGTATGAAGCTATTGTATTGTTGGTTCAATGAATAGATAAAGGAAATTGGCCGAACAAAGTGTGTGATGTGTTTTATCAATGCATGTTATTACTTTCATGATGATTTACCTTTAGCGCTTATAGATCTGGTTGGATATAAATGTTGAATGGATGGATTAGTTCCTAAAATATATGTTTACTATTTTATCATACCACCATTCTGCTATTACAACTATTAAGAGGGACCGAGTACCTTTGCGCGCTTTGGGTGAGCACTCAGCCTAGGCTGAGTGATGTGCCAGTGTGACTAGGTGTTAACTTACAATTCTAGGCTGCATCACCCACCTATTACATGCACCTAAAATAACCATTTCCCATGCCCAAACCTTATCTTATTTTTCTTCTTCACGTACCATTTTATCAAACTCATCACTGAATCTACCTACTCCTTCATCATATTTGAATTTGAGGGGGTTCACATCAACTCATGCTGGGGCAACCAATCCTATTTTTATAAGCATTGCTTATCAATACAAGCTAAACAACAAAAGGGGCAAATTTAGACACCCAAATTTTGGTTCAGTAACCCTCTAAATCACCTTTGAATAATTAATTTAATATTATTCCCCACCCATGCCCACTTGTAAACATTGTAATTAATTTAATCATCATAATTAAGATTAATTGCCTAAATCACCTAGCCACCTCACCCTAGACCCTTTCTAAACTTATTAATTACCCTAGACCAAGTCCCCACTTATCCTAACCAACTAGGACTCTTTCCAACCCTAACTATTCATGACCTATTAATCCTCTAACTAATTCCACACTCTAATTTATGCCATTCAACACTCCAGACACTGGACTAAGCCAAATACCATGCCAAATTTGGGAGAAATACCCTATTTTTGGCAAATTAGACCAATTCTCCTTAACCAATGCCAGTTATCCCTCCACCGGTGCTAGTTCACTAACTGCCATCGATTACCCTTAAATAAGAGTTTCTAACTCTTACATAGATTCTTCAATTCATTCATTCACCTTATCTTTGACATTCTAACTCTTGAGCATTCAAGCTACCAGACGACAAACCAGAGTCCATCATACCTTCACCAACATCCATTCATCTCATCCATAGCTACATATCATCACAACAGAGCACACATGCTCCGTTTCCATCACACTAGACATATTCCAAAATCTCCCATGAACGATCATCACCAACAACCATCATCAAATCTATAGGCTACCAGATAAGTAATTCACTCTTATTTGCTAAGATTTTGTTTTGATCTTAATTATTTCATTTACTTCTTTCATCTGATCCCTATTTGTATCGAATACCACCTTTCACTGTTTACCACATATTGCATCAACCTGAACCATTTCACCCATCTTAGCACCTCTACTACCCTTGTTGATCCCTATCAAAAATAACATCATCCTTCCTGAACCCCCTCAACTCTCTCGTGCAATCACAGAGACACCCAAAACACCCATTTTTGATATTTATACCATATCTCCCCTATTGGCACAAGTCACCCAACTGACATCGGTCATTTGTTAAGCAAACAACGGTTGCCTAAGCGATACCATTCTCTATGACCTGGTAACTTCGCTTATAACTTGAGTGAGCTCATAACTTCTCCCAAAAAACCTAGAACCTTACTAAACTTCACCCAGACCTCATCTACAACCTCTTTCGGACTGCAAATCAAAAAAACCTACCACCCCTATGGATTTAATCGTAGCTTTATCTGTTAGATTAAATTCACTTATTGTATTAGTACGAGACACCTAAATTGTATTACCACCTTCTAGGAAGCACCTCGCTTCTCGGATCTATCTCTTGCTAGGTAGTCCACCAACTTATATTATTAATATTATTTTTGGTCTTGTTGTGTTTCTTACGGGTAGTTCCTCCTAGCCAAAAGGAATCTCTCTATAATCTGCTTGGTCAAATTTCTACGACATGTGAAACACCTTCTTGTCTACATAATCATAGGTATTTCTCCTATGCATGCTACCTTTATTTATTTTATCGCATTACTTTGAGGTGAAACACACACTTGGAAAAAATTTAGATTGACACCATTATTTGCCATCATATCGATGATTTTGTTACCTTCGCAGTTTGTGTACTAAATGATATTATTAGGAAAGGTGTTTAGGATTTGGGTAGTCTCTCCAATAATATGATTAATGGTCCAACTTACATGATTGATTCCTTTAAGAAAATTATTGATGTTCAAGGAGTCCCCCTCCATGATTAAATTGCTAGAATTAAGCCCTCTTGCCTGCCTAAGACCCCATAAAACAACTAAAGCCTTCGAATAATGATTTGATTTAATTCCCATAGGACCTGCATAGAGCTTGATTATTTGACCTTTCTCATTCCTAATACATCTACCACCTCCGAATTACATGGATTCCCCTTATAAGCTCCATCATAATTAATCTTTAACCAACCTGAGGGGGGAGGATACAATTTGATATAATCTTTGTTGATGATATCTTTCTACTAAATATTGACAGAGAAAATATTGAGGTTCCATTTCTACAAAATTTTACTATCCTCCTAGATTTGGTGTATCTTCTTGGGAGGTCTAAAGCTAAAAACATTTTTCATAATTTATTCCATAAGAAAATTGGAAATTCTAAGAAGAGATGGCTTATTATCTTTAAAATTTGCGAGAGTTTGGGGTTTCCAAATAGTTTAGATAATATGAGGGAAAGAAAGGATCCACAATTTCTTAATAGCCAAATTTTTGGTAGGGAAATTCCATTGTTCCCAAGAAGGAAATATATAATTAGGAAAGGACCATTTGATGCCCATGAAATCGAAGAATAAATTCCAAATAGAAGAAAAAAAGATGAATGCGTGAAAAGGTGGCTAGTAGTTTCCTCACTACATTTGCAAAGGATGCATCTGTTAGGAAAATGGTGTCCCCTCTTCACCTAATTATCAATAGCCAGAACTTTGTTGTGGGTCACTAACCAGAAAAAGAGGTTGATATTTGGGGTTAGCTCCTAGATCCAATTTTTTTCCAATATAAGTGAGAGGGTTGCACATTGGATAAAAGTAAGTAACCAAACCTTACTGAGTAATAGCCTTCTAATGAGATCTCCCAAATGAGTTCATTTTTATTCTCCACTTGTGAAAGGTGGTGGATTTTGAAAATATTCAAGATATCCTTAATATGATGAAGATTCACCAATGAGATTCCATCCCCATGAAGATGAGCCCATTTGTTGTTGATAATATAGTCACTCACTTTATCCCCAATATGATTCTTAAAGTGTTCATAAAGCTAAGATCCCCCTTATGTATCTTAGAGAGGAAGGGGAGAAATCCATTTATCTTTCTAGAAGGAAATGTTTTTACCTCCCAAGTTTCCATATGCTACCTTTAAGGAGGAGATTCCTGCAGTGTAAAATAGTGTTTCAAAATGAAGATGCAGAGGGAATCTCTTCCTTAGATATCCAATCAACATATTTTTCTAACCCAAGGTATTTATTTCTAACAATAGAGGTCCATGGGAGGTCCTCTTTAATTAGTCTCCAACCCATTTTTGTGATCATGTCTTTATTCATCCACCTAATATTCTTAATTTTTACCCCTCCACACTTTTAAGGAAGGAAATCATGCTCCCAAGACACTAGAGGAACTCTATTATTTTCCTCAACTCCCAAAAAAACAAAACATATTTTGAATCCTTTCAATTTTTTCAATTATTGCACTAGGAATCTTAAAAAGAGACATTAGATAAATAGGGAGATTCTAGAGATTACTCTTTATGAGGAAAGACTTACCATCTTGAGAGAGGACTGCTCCTTTCCAACCTATGATTTTTCTCTGAAAGCATTCCAATAATGACTTCCAAACCTCCATTGGCACCTTCCCAATGAATAGGGGAATTCTGAGATAAGAGGAGGTGAGCTTCTTGGTACTACACCCAGAACTTTTGAGATTTTGATTTGTCTATAGCCTAGAGTATTGAGAAAGAAGATTGATATTTTGTCTAATTTTATGAGCCAATCGATACTTTTTCATAATATTTCAAGAGGGATTTAAGTTACCTAGCTTCCACCACCGAATCCATCATAATGAATTTTGTATCATATAGAAAATGATGAAGAAAACTACTTTCAAATAAGGAGAAACCAAATCTTATTTTACACCTACATGTCAATAAAGCTTTAGAATACATACATTCACATATAATGGTGATTATTTTCCTTAAACAATAAATAATTTGACTCCAAAATATATAAAAATATGAGCACAATGTCTCATAATCCAAAATATATAAATGATGTTGAATATGATCAGAGAGATAAGAGAAAATGATATAAATAGAGGGAAAATTTGTTCTCTTTTGTATTCAACAACTATGTCTTTCTACATAGATTAACTAGCATCCAACCCCTTTATCAATGAAAAAGAATCCTTTTACAGAAAGAGGGGGAATGACTAAATGAACTAACTAATTGTTAATTAAGTGACTAATTATTTAAATAGTTAAGTCACATTTTAAATTGCTTTTACATTTAATCTTCTTTTCAAAAGTAAATTCTACAATGAATCATAACAATTAGATCTAATCAAAAATTAAAGAAGGAAGAGAGGGGGTAGAGGAAGTTAGAACTTTGAATTTCAACGTGCGCGCATTCTAAATTTGGTCACTACAATTGATATTTTTGATGTTATCGGCACAATCATGTTAGCGAGATTGGTCATCCAACTTCCTAAGGAAATATCCATTTCTAAGCATGTTCCACCATCTTGAGCAGGACCCTTAGAAGCTTCAACTATCACATTATTTAACTCAGAGATATCTTCCATCTTATCTTTGTTGAGGTTTTTAGGCTTGTAAAAATATTCCTTGATCATTTTAGTGAATTTTTCTTTAGATTTATCTCATTGAATTCCGTTGAGAAGAGTTATCTTGGAAGTGATCACAATGGAGAGCTACGAGATAAACAAAAAAATTCAGACTTCATAAATTCTCCCTTTTGAATGACATTATGTAAATCCATGGAATCCTCTTCAAGAATCTTCATTCTCTACTCCACACTAAATGACCATGTTCGAGACATATAGGTTTTAACATCATCAAATATTTTCTCTACTTCATCTCCAACGCATCTTACTATTTTCTTTGGACTCATGGTTTGGTGATTCTCGCTCTCACCCTTTCTCCAAAAGAAGTAAACATTTGTGATGGTTTGTTATGATGTCCAATCATTTAATCAAACATTCTATAGTTGATGCCGTTTTAACAAAATATGTATCAAAGACAGGTATGCAATGAATACAATGAATATGCAACTAGTGGTAGTGGTTCAAGTCTTGAAAGGGGGTTTTCTTATTTTGTTTGAGTCTTTTCTATTTGCTAAACTAGCTACTAATAATCAATTAACTTCTAAGACTACTTAAAGTAAATAAATTTAAACAAAAAACAACATTTATTCTCTTGAAGCAAACTTATAGAAAGGAAATGATTTGTAGAGTTAAATTACTACGAAATAAAATGTGCTGAAATTGAAGACATATAGAAGGAAAATGCTTTACAAAATGAAATTGCTCTGAAATGAAAGAAATGTTGAAAAGTAATGGTATTTCAATTGAAATATCAAAAGTTCTAAAAATGAATATTTTAAGCACACTAAAGAATCTAAGAATGCGAGAAGAACAAAAATTTAAATTCCACAATAATCAATTCCTCGGTTGAGTGAGCCCTTGCTCTCCCTCGGATTGGTTTGATGACATAGTTTTTTTAGAACAAAATGATTTTTATTGATCAAAAGTATTTTCTTACAACATAAACTGAAAATAACCATAACTATTACTTGTGCTCCTTTATCTTATTACATTCTACATGTTCTGTGTGTGTGTGTGTGTGTGTGTGTGTGTGTGTGTGTGTGTGTGTGTGTGTGTGTGTGTGTGTGTGTGTGTGTGTGTGTGTGTGTGTATTCAACTCGGGAAAGAATGGTCCTTTAGAGTTTATGTTTCACAACACATGCTCAAGAATCTAAAAAGATAGATATGAGAATAGTTTAAGAATCGGTTACAACTCATAAAAGAATTAGGAACTAGTATCTTGTTTTTAGTCTTCATTAAACTCCCTTAAATTAGTCTTTATGATAGAGTATAACACGTACCATTCTTGATTGTGATACCTTGTATTGGCATTTTCATTAATTTATTAACTTGCACACATCACCATGCATATTTTCAAAGTAGTTAGTTGGAAAAAAATTTAATCATCAGTCTACATAATTCAACATAAATAAGCTTCATTATCCCCCAATTTTGGACTTAATCAATCGAACCATTCAATGCATTGATTAATATTTTTATGAGAAAAACTATCAAATTTATTAGTGATTTAATGGGCCAATTTATGGACTCATCAATTCAAGGTTTTCCTACCACCCCGCATAGTACAAAACAAACAATTAGAAAATTTCTAATTTGATGCACACAAGCACACTATGTACCATTGTAATCTATCTTCAATCAATCAAGGAAAAATTCAAAATTATATGAAGTTATCACTCACAACCGAATGTATTGATCTATTCCAAGCATGATACTATCTATGATTTTTTATTATTACAAAATCAACCCTAAAATATCTAATCTTGTGGAAATTCAAATTTCTAATGAAAATTCGAATCAATCAAATACTACTAGTCAATCAATATATGTTGTTTCTATTTATATTCCAACAATATCATATTTTCTCCTAGATGACCTAACTTGGGAGCCAATCTATGGTATCTAAACAAACATTTCTCCTATTTGACCAATTTTCATCCTTACAACATAAATTGGGGGTAATGAGACGTCATTTCCTTCTCCTATCCACTTGATGGGGGTTTATGTGATTAGTTTGAAAGGTAAAAATTGGTTCATTTCCATATGCAGAGGTAGAACCTATTTATGGGAAGCGTTATGAATGGAGAGCAGAGATAACAAGTCTTAAAACACTTTTCCTTTAGCATGAGGATTCCTAAATACTAAGATTATTCACATTAGTTCGGGAATCAATCACTCGTGACCCCTCCTACCATTTCCAAAGTTGAAAATTTCCTACATACCCACATAATTTTTTTCTTCCGGTTACAACTTTTGTGATGATAGAGTTACTCCACATGGGTCGAGAAATGACCTATGACTCACCATGTTGCGATACTTTCTTTTGGCATGACTTGGCTACAACTTCTCCAACCCTTTACAAGTATGTATTTCTTATATCCTTTATACTATTGGATTTCATCCAAATAGAATAACGGGGTATTTAAACACAAAATTGTGTACTTATTACTATTACATCACACCTCTAGTATGTTATTATATGCATGATTCCTATTGATTTTGGTTGTGACATTAGCTTGTACTTTTAGATTTATACTTTAGGGTCATGTCACAAGGATCTTTGTCTCTTTATAGGGTATAAATTATGTTTTTAATCCTAGGGACAATAGCGCCCAATAAGGACACTAATTCTTGGGTGCAAGTTTCCCTTCCGGTGATTTTGTCCAATCTTTCTTATATTGCAAATTATCACCTGGTTCCTAATTTTAGGTCTTTTCTAATTCTTATTTCATGTTTGGGGATTGACCTTTGGTATCACTAAGTGTATACATTTAAACAAAGGATTCATATATACACAAAATACTAACTATTCTAAAGGGGCAACTAGGTCACTATTTTCTATTTACTACTTGGAAAAAATGAACACTTGAGGACTACATTTAGGTTGCATTATTCGGTGCATAGGAAGGAAAATTCTAAAAGCCATCACATATATTATCTCAAGGAAAAATTAGTTGTATCCTGCTATCTTGGCGAAATTTTCACAATGGAAAACTAACTTCAATAGACATTGTTCTATCACATAGACACATATTAGAACTACGTTGATTATGAAATGTAGTGTAGTACATGGTGACAATCACATTGGGGTGATTGTCGAGGTCGATCTAACTCAAGTATATGCATATTTTTATTTCATCTAATGTACACATGATTCTTATGTAGGTAGCTAGGGTTTGTTTTGCAGGTACATGTACGATAGGAAAACCCTAAAGTGAAGTAGATGTGATATAGAATAAAGTGAGGATGACACCATTAGACACTTTGAAAGAATTAAATTTATTCCCTTCGTAGGACACTAACACCCAAATCAAACAATAGAACCCATGTAGATCATTGTATCCTAGATGAACCATGCATAATCCAGATTAAGCCTATTATACCATCACCCTAACCAAATTTTAGTACGAGATAGCCAAATATAAGCTAAGTCATTCTCATCCTCTTGTTTCTTGTACTTTATTGTCAAGACATGTTTATATTTGTGCATTTCTGATATATTTGATTGATCACGAGTTCTATGATTAATATTTAAATTATGTTAAATCAATGGCATGGGAAATTTAAATACATAAATTATAGGCCCTTACATTGACCAAAGAAAACATTGACATTAGTAACACATAACGACCAAGAATGACATTCAATGCACTTTCTAGGTTACGTGCACTTGCACTCTTGAGAATCTCCTAGAGATTTACTTTGAACATTACACTAGAATAGAAAGCATCCCATTTTTCCAAATACGAGAAAAAGGAAGAAAACTTTCTTCATTACCTTGCATCTAAAACATTATCCACCAAGACATTTACTAGGCTTGTGACACAATTTTGATTGGATTTGCTTTAGTATGTAATGTATGATTTATTATATGCTCTTTAATTTCCCCTTGCATTTTTGGAATTTAAATAAACCCTATTCTTCTTTGAACTATTAAACACATTATTTCTCATGTGTTTGAGCATGAAACATAAATTGATGCATAATCGAAAAAATGAGAGTGCCACTATGCAAATGCTAAGAATGAGAATCCATGGACAAAATGTGCTTTGGCTATTGAATTACATGTAATCATCTTTGAGCTCTCAAATGTCTTCCTCTACTTTAAAAATCAAGAAGTTGTATCTTTAAATTTTATTTTCCTAGATATTTGTGAGATGAAAAAATCAAAAATTCTATTTTGGCATTTTGTAGGAAAGGATGGAGGGTGCAACATTACTTTCATGTGATTTTAATTGTGTCAAAAATCAACAATTTTTTCATTTGTACTCGTGTTGCTAAACTTTGGCATATGATATTTATGTGGTTTTGACTCAATCATTTACTTTTTTTGTTAATCAAACTTCCGCTCCTAATTTTCAAGATGGATACAAACTTATTCAACATAAATGACAATACTATGATAAGGTTTTTCCTGTACCATATTTTTGTATATGTATTAGTTTAGTTTTGATAGCTGATTCCTTGACTCTCATTCAATCCTCTAGATTGAAAATTGCAATGTGCTTTAGATTGTTTTGGTGGATTTAACTATTTTTTGTTTCTGTTTTTGTATTATATGGTTATGTTTTGATTGCAAACCTATGATATTGTATGGTTATGTTTTGTGAATCTGATCTTGAAATATGAGATGAACTCCATTAAAGGTCACTATATTTTTTGAGGTGTTCCGTGAAAGAAATGACATCTGAATTCTATTTAAACTGGTTGTATAGTTACTCTCCTAGTAGATCCCATGTGGAAATGGATTGTAGAGCCAAAATTTTGTACCAATCTCTTACTTTACCTCTAAATGATGAAATAAGAAGTCTGAGGAAATTTTTTTCTTCTCTCATATTGTGAATGGCATAATGGTTTCCTATTTTTTTAATTTGATCAATAGGATATTGATTTCCATTTCCATGGAAAAGAGGTATGGTTTTTAGGGCTATTTTAGGTATGTCATCCCACCGCTGCAAACTAAGAGGGATAAAATTGAAATGAGATAGTGGAAGATCTCTTTGGAGATCCATGTGAGAAATGGAAACATGAAAATGATTAGAAAGGAGAAGGGGCAGTCTTTAGACTCGGAGAACGAGTTTCTTGAAAAATGGAGTTTTTAGATGTCTTTGGAAAATGACTCCAAAGGCTAAATATCATCAAGAACACATCAAAATTGATGAAGTGAATTTGTAAAGTGCTTTAATATTTCTCCCAATATGTGTTCCAAAACTATTGTAGCTCAATATTGCACCTAGATATCATCATGGTATATCGAGTTTTGGACAATAGGGGACTATCTCCAAGTGTGGGACTTGCATCTTGAGACATACCTATAAGTAAGGAAGGTTCATCTACCTACCTAACCTAATGATAACATTACTAATAATATTTCCTACTCTAACATATCCAAGGGACTAGGAGAGAGAGGGAGAGATGTAAAAAGTAAAACCTAAGATAAAAGAGAGGTGATAGCAATAAAAGAAGGGGGTGTGATCACTCTCCATAAGGGTAAGAAAGGGAAAAAAATGTAGGATGAAAGGGTATACAAAGGTGACATAGAACTAAAACCACACAATACTAACCCCTCCCACACATTTACAACACACAAAAATGGAGAAAACTACAAATACAATAAACAACATACCAGAGGATGAATGCAAGGAAAGAATGCAATGAAATACAATAATAAGGAAGAAAGTGAGCCACAAAGACAAGATTTTATTTCTCAAAATATGCACAAAGCATTAAATTCAAGGAAGAAGGTGAAAACAAATTAAAGAAACCAAGTTTGAGGTGTGGAACTCATGGAAAATTGGATACCATTTTGGCATGGTGCTTTTGCAAAAAAAAGAGGGACCTGTTTTACAATGAATGAGCTCCATACTTATAGAAAATGGGGAAGAAATAAGAAGGAAAAGAGAGAGATGTGCCAAAATCTCATGCCAAACACCAATTAATTCATGTCAATGCACAAATCTTTGACATGATCACTTTCCACACCATTTGATCTATAAGACAAGGTGTGGGTGTCATTAATAATTAAATCTAGTAGTTGCAGGTGGTTGTACGTTTTAAACAAGTAAAATTGCCCTTTTTACCTCGAACCCATGCTTGAACTTTTGACCCCTAAAACTCAATCAAATTATGTGTTTATTGATGCTGAGAAAGGATCCCCTAAAGAGACATTTCCAACACCACTAGTTTCATCCAATTTGGAGCTCCACAATGAAAGTTATGACCAAAAAACCAATACTTCTTTATTTCACGACTTTCCCTTTATTCTAATTTACTTCGCTTCTTTTCTCCTTATTCCATGGCACTTTGATTTTCTTCGTAGTATTTTTTTATTTCTTAGAATTGTAGGCTCTTTCTCCTTTTCTTTGATGTGTGGAAAACCCTTATAACACCCACAAAGGTCTATTTCTTTGTCACACAAAAATTTGACTTGCAACTAATTTTTCCATTTTTCTTCAGACTTGGAGAGTTCACATAACACTAATCTTTAAGAAGCCCACAAAACATTAAGTTAGTATTCCATAACTTTTAGGTTTATCCATGTTTCCTATTCCTTACTTTTTCTACACAACACCAAGCTTAAACGCCTTTTGATGAGCATCATTGATAATCACACTTTAGTTATCTCACAATATATTAGTCTAGGGTAGTGTCCATGGCTATTTGTAACAAAGAGAATGATCATAATTATTCTCAATACTTATTTAATAATGAATTTTAAAAATGCTATATTAAGTTCCATAAAGAAATGAAGTTAATTGATGACAAAAGATTATTGAATACGTAATTAACAAGTACTAAAAATATGATGCTCATAAATCAAATTAATGAAAAATAATAGAAGGGAAATAAACAATAAATTATCCCTTCATGTTGGGGAGGAGTGGCCCTTGCTCCTTCCCACCGATCCGGTTTAAAGTTACAAATCACACAGGTAGGATTATCCCTTGAATCTACACTTTATTGATTGAAATAAATTTCTTTTACAGTGATCAATCAAACTAAATTTTTAATCCTAATACATTTGATATTTTATATTTATAGAAACCCTAGTCTCTCCAAAAGAGGACTTGTTAATTGAAATTAATGACAATTACTTAACTAGAAGATACCTATAACAACAACTAATTGATTAAGAAGTTACAATTATAGAAGTATTAGTTTATGCCATGTTTAGAAAAAAATTCATCATGTTAACTATAGATGAGGTACACAATTCATTATGAATTAAGGTATTCAATGAACGCTAGAAGATTTTACAAATCTAGAATTGATTCCTTATAATCATGATGATTATAAGTCTATAAGAGTTTTGATTGTCTACTCCACATCTTGAGAAACTATTGTTAACTTGAGATTGCATGGTCCTCATAATTCACATGAAAGTTGAGACAAAAGTACATGTCTCATCACATCAACTGGTGTGCCAACTATATCAACTTGTTGCTTTTCCATTCTAGTCATTTGCCTCTTTTGTGTGAGTTCCTCAATCCAAGTGAGTTTGTATTGGTGCTCTGCAAGAGTCCTACACTCCACATTGATTCCTACGATCATGCAAGGGTGATTCTTGTGCTTATAAAATGAGTCTTGCCTTTGGTGCATAAGTGAGTCCTACACTGGTCTAAAGTTGAGTCTTGTTATGACTTTAAGATATGCTTTCTAAAGACATTGTTAATACCCATAAATATTTTTTTGAATCGATGAGTGCATTATTTGAATTGTTTATATCATCTATGTGATTATTGATTTGTCATTAAACATGATTAATTAGTGCATAGGGATTCTTTCTATAGTTATATCCTAGTAAGTTCAATGCATTTCTCTTATTTTGTTTCATGCAACTTGTTAACTATAGAACCTCCCACTAATCACCTTTGTGAGTGAAATGTGGTGACATGTGTAGGATAATAGTGGAAATTTACTACCAATGCTAGGAATTGTAATCAAGGAGTCTGAGTCTGGAGCCATCATGTAGTCATGGAAGACTTTTTCCATTGACAACCTATAAACATGTAGTCATTTTTACCCCATCACAAAGGAAAGAAATCTCATGTGCGCCGACCTATCACACGGTGGGCACTAGGTGCTCACTCGAGGCACACGTGGGCACCAAGTCTCTCTTTTATGTGAGTTTAGTGGGAAACATCATCTATGATCTGAGTTTAAGAGTTTAGAAAGGAAATAAAACATACAAGCACCATAGAGCTCAAAATGGCTTCTAGATCCTTGCAGTTATTCCAGACATAAAGTGCTTAACAAATTAAAGAACTTACACCAATACAGAAAGGAAATCATACAAGCATTTATACTTAGTTCATAAACATCAATGAAAAAGAACTATGAAGAAGGATGTATGCATCAGAACCATTAATGCTCATATTCATATCAACTTGGTAACCTTATTACATTCATTAGGCCATTATAGAATGTCACAGAAAGGTAGACCGTAGTCCTGCATTATAACTAGACTTATATAACTAGGCCCTCAAAAGAAAATTTATAATTCCCAACCCTTGATACATCCTTTCCTACCCTTATTTTCCCAAACTGATAGAGTCCTTGCAGTATTTTCAGAGCTCCTCCCTTTCTCTATGTGTTATCTTTACTTCAACAGAACTTATATTCATATCAGCTTGATAACCTTATTACATTCATTAGGCCATTACAGAATGTCACAGAAAGGAAGATCATAGTCTTGCATTATAAATGGACTTACATAACTAGGCACTCAAAAGAAAATTTATAATGGCCAACCCTTGATACATCCTTTCCTACCTTTATTTTCCCAAACTGAGAGAGTCCTTGCAATATTTCTACAGGGCTCCACCCTTTCTCTATGTGTTATCTTTACTTCAGCAGGAACTTGTATATATAGCCTCTTTGATCTGCCAACTCATTCTCTTACGGCCTCAGATCCACCGCCAAGTGTCTGAATGTGGTCTACCAAGAGCACATGATCCTCCAGGATTGAGCTCGCCACTCCGTGCCATGATGTCCTTCTAGAATCCTCTACTGCAAGGCATATTCCTTCATGGGCCAACTTATCTCCAGGATGGCACCTTATCCACTCCACATGCACAGTCGAGTCACATTTTCCCGATATTACGCCCAATATGGCTAAGTCCTGGAACCTTGGCTTTGTCGCATGTGCACCATGGGTTTCCTTAAACCCTTCCTTAAAGCCGTTCCTGCGCGCCTTCTCCTTACACGCCTTTCTTCAACTAGGCCTTGCGTGCCTATGTGCCCTTTATACTTAGCCAATATTTCAGGGGCCTAACATCACCCCACACTATGCCTATTCTCCACCCATGGGAACACTTCTTAAATGGATAAGGAATCATAGTAGGCTTATGCCTTGGAAAAATAATAAGGGGATGAAGAATTTGTGAAAGAATAAAGAATGGGGTAGTGATGGCATCATTTCAATAAGCTAGGAAAAAAAATTTGTAAGTCGACCTCCAACTTGTTCTTGGTGTCGACTTCATTCTGTGCCCTCTGGAAAGATCACCCACCAAGGCGCTCACCTAATAAAAACCTAGCCTATCCCTTTGTGCGCTCATGGTGTCAACAATCTTTTCTAACTCCTTGCCTATATCCTCCAGTGCATCCATCCTTTGTGTAATCCATGGGTATAGTTCCTTTAACTGGTTTTTATTGAACCCCTTAAGGTTTCAATGGCCTCAAATTTTTGTTCGATGTTGGCTAGGATTTTTCCCACTCCACTCTGTTTCCCTTGTTTTTCTCCTGGAACTCTTTAAGTTTTGCTTCATCATTTACAACCAGCATGCTCGCCACTTTGTCTCTATCCACGTAGTTGTCATACACGGCCTCGGCATTAGGGGGTAATATTTACATCAGCAAGGACCTTGCTATATTTTTCTATGAGCACCATGAATTTCAACTTATCCTCCTTCTCTAAGCATGCAGCCACTTCTTTTGCAAACTCCAAAGCTAGCAGTTGCCTCTCCATGGTGAGGGCTCTTGTTAATTCCTCTAGGCATTCTAGGGTAGATGCATACTTCCGCGTGGTAGGTACTAGTGGATGCTTCAACACTATGGAATCTGTAATGGACTCCACCTTTTTGTAAACTTTACACACTCTAGCTTTTCATCCCTTAGCTCTCACTACCACTGGGTGCTGATCAACTTCTCTTGACTTAGCTCCTTTGTCCTCACAACTAGCTCTTCCTCTTTCTTCTTCAGTTCATCCTCTAGATCTTTGATTTTATCATTCCACCCAAAGAGTCTAGCTTCAACCTCAACGGAGACCTTATTGAGCACGTTGCACAGTTGTTCATCTGAGAGCTGTTGAGAATTCACCAATGGGTTGTCTCCTTTTGATTCTGGAAATGTTATAATTGCCCCATTGCTTACTTCAAATTCTGGCTCATCAAGATGGGACTCAAATGCCCATGAGAGCATCTTCCTTGTCCATGGGTAAGCAGCCTCCTTATCAAAAGATGACATTGCCATGAGCTCCTCTGCTGGAATTGTGCTTTAGAACCATGTGTGCAACACTTTGTTGGGGTCATTAATATAACCCATCCCTAGCCTCTCCTCCTCCACATGCCTTCCTCCCGTGCGCGTGCCCTTAGGAATAACTACAATCAAAGTGGGGCCTCCAGTGCTATCGTGGTCCTTTTCTATGCTCTCTTCCTTATCCTCATTCAACACCAGCTCAGTGCTACATTCCAACTCCTCTTCCACCAAGGTCTCAATGATCTTTGTTGCTTCTCCTTCTGCCACCTTGGTTATCTATTCCTGCGTAAGGATTGGAGTCATTTTCTTTTGCACCGCATGACCTCCTCGCTTCTTCTTATGTCATGGGTCCCTTCCCCCTCCCGACTACCCTTGCGCCACATGAAATAGAACCCCTGTTCTTATTCTCCACCTTCTTCTTCTAAATCATGCACGTCAAAGACGGGTGTCTCTTGATCTCTTCCAGGATCATCTTCTTCACTGTCATCTTCCTCATCATCATCATCCTTTTCACCTATGTACCTCTCCAAACTCTTAGTTTCTTCCGAGGTGGTCTCTTCTTCTACCCTCTGCTTCTTCCTAACTGGGGATTCCGGTGTGGGTGACTCTATCTCTTCTACTCCTGATGACTCCTTGTCTAACAGATTTTCTAGCTCTAGAGTCTTCTCTTTGATTATGGACTTCTTCTTGCGCAAATACATGCTTGTTCTAGCACTTGTCCTGGGGAACCTATTACCTGTGTATCCACCACACTTGGTATTTTATTCTCTGGTTCTTTTTCCTCCCACCTAGATATGGGTATTTTCCTACCAGTTGGGTCATCATGTATGGATATCTCATTCTCTAGATACGTGCCCTTCTTAGCTTTAGGTCTTATGTGGAGGTATACGCTTGCTGTGGACCCTCCTGCAATGCGAAAAGTAATGGGTCTCACCATTTCGACCTCATGTGACACGTACCTCTCCACGTATGTGTGATTGTTGGGGTAGACCAACCCTTTGTGCATTTCCCTGTGATCCCGGTCCAGATTTCCAAGGTCTAACCTCAACTTCTTGGATTCTCTGAACTTGTTCACTCCCACTTGGAAGTGTTGAGTTGTGAAGGAAAAGGTGAGATTGCACCATGGGCTCCATGTCTCATCTATCAGTTTGAATCTACCTAGGCGAAATGTTGGTATACAGCAAACTCGGCCTCTCCTTGGTGGTCATTGGTAAATATTCAAGGATCCTCCATTCTACCCTGAACATGTTCCTTAGGTGCATATACCATTCTCCAAGCATGCCTTGTGCACGGTCGTCATCTTGCTATAAGAATACTTTTCAAATCTCTTCGTGGGTGAAGGGTCCCCAGTAGGGTACTCCCACATGAATTTTTCTAAAGCATCTGGCACTCCAATCTTTGAAAATATGATGGTTAACAGGACATTACTGAAAAGGATTTTGTCACCTTCCTTCAGCTGCTGACAATCTCATCCATGATGAATGCAGATAAGTTATAGATGGTGCCCTCTCGAAATTTTCCTGTAAACATGCAACCATGCCTTGTTAACCTGGGTCCATCTCTCCTAGACATTTATCTTTGTTACAAGGTGCGTGACCATCTTCATCACCGAGTCCTTGATGTCTATGATATCATAGTACCTCGACCCCTTTTTGTATGCATAGGCGGTGACAGTCTCCTTAATTGCCTCTTTGTCACTTAAGTCATCCTCCAAACTATCTCCTTCACAGATGAGGCTGTGAAATGTGAAATGAGTTGAGGGTAATGCGCATCTTGCACCTGCGAAGTGGAAGTAGTCTTCATGCACGCGCAACATCAACCATTGATAAAGGCACTCAGGATTCCTAAAGTAGGGAAACTCAAAGAGTTGCAATAACCCTGACTTCTCCAACTTGACTTTTACATCATCATCATAGATGGGAAAACCCTCTGGTGTCCTTTTATTTGTTGGGTGCACTAACTCCAGCACCATCTCCTTCTCGATTGTGCTTGAACGATGATTGTAGTCATTTACAGACATGTTTCTCAAATGGGACTCCCACTCCTTTCCCAACAATACTCCATCTGGGTACTACATTTCTACGTACCACTCTTCATTTGTATGTGCGACAGTTTCTTGTTGCTTTCCTTGCCCTTTCCCTTCTTAGGTGTGCCAACTGGTTTCTTGGGTGCCATTGTCTAGGTTCTCTTATCACTTCAATCACTTCCTGTTACTCTGTTCTTCCACTCCCTCCAACCTTAGATCTCGAACTTGTGAAGAAAACCCCTTAAACCCGTGCCCTAGTTCTTCAAACCCTAACTAGGATAATTCCTTCACAAACAATGCCTTCTCACTATTTCTCTTACACCCGTGAAATCCCTTCTCTCTGGTTTGCAAATCCAAACTAGTGACTCACACTCACACTTTTCAAAATTTTCTTCACACGGATCAATTCTGGAAGCCCTAGTTTGCAAAGATGCACAAGTGCTTCTTTCTCCTTATACACAAAGTGAATAATGAAATTCCTGAACCTTTATTTATAGTTTTTCCCACTTTTAAGAATTAAATGCTACTTCACCTACCACCTGTAATTTTAACATTTAAAGTGGATTTTTCAAACAAAGCTTGACACCTGTGCCCTAACTTACGCACCTAACCTGCGTGGATAATCCCCAACCTTCTGGTGCACAACCAATCCATCTTGACAGGAGAATCTTGCATGCACGTCACCTGCACCGAAGGCACTTCTTTTGTCATGATTTTTGCTCTCACCTACCTCGTGTTGTTTATGTGCTTCTTCCTTCTCTGTACGTGGGATCTGAAAGTAGCCTTATCTTAACACCAACCATCCTTTTCCACCTTTTCTTTCATGCACCTCTTTCAACAGGACCATTCAACCAGGATTTTCAATAGAATATTCCTTGGCACTTTACCCATGCTTTCCTTCACACCACTCCACCCCACACTTAAATGATACATGGTCCTCTACGCATTCAAAACCCTCAATGAGTAATAAGGCTACCGACGCCCAAGGCGTAAAACAAAACAAAAACGTGAAAGGGGAACACAAGAAAGGAATTGTATAAAGGAAATTCTAAATTATCTGGAAAAACTACCTTATTTACAAACACCAACAAGCCTTATTTATAGTAGGACTTCATCCTACTCCCATTGAAGTGTCCAGGAAATTTCGTTCCATCCAGTGCCAGAATCGGCATGCGCCTAAATCAAGGATGTATAAGATTATGTAGGGACCCAACCAATGGAATTTCAATTTCCCAAGATGGTGCAAAAACTTAGAATCATAATGTAAGACAATTTTCCCAACCTCAAACTTCTTGTTTCTAAAGTGGCAATCATGTCATGCTTTTTACTTTGATTTTTCTACTATTTGGCTCCACCTAGCAAGTGATCGTATTTCATCTAGCTTCATCAATTCCTCAATTCTCTCTTCCAGTGCTTGCTCATCGGCCATGGACCTCTTATGCGTGTAATTTGTAGAGAAGGTATCATGAACTCAACCGGAAGAGCAACTTCCAAACCAAACACCAATTGAAAGCAGTGTGGCTTTGTTCAAACTTTTATAAGTTATCCTATACACCCATAATATGGCTGATACCTTGTCATCCCAATATTGTCTTCGACATCACAAATTTTTGTCACGTATGACTCAAGTATTTTGTTAAACACTTACGCGGTTCCATTTTCTTGTGGCTGATAAGGTGTAGTCTTGTGATGAGCCACCATGAACTCTGCTAATAGAATCCTCACGGTCTCATTCAAGAAATGTGTACCCCTATTGCTGGTTAAACTTAAAGGGCATCCATACCTTGTGATAATGTTTTCCAATAACAATCTTGTTGTTGTAGCTGTTGTGCAGTCTTTAGTTGGGGTTGCCTCTTCCCACCTTGTCAAATAGTTCCTATAAGTGATTATGTAGCGTGATCCGAGGTCCTTTGTCTTCTGCTGGTGTAATGGGGCCCACAAATTCTATTTCCCATTTCTCAAAAGGTTCAATATTAGGGATAGGGCACAAAGGAATTTCATCTCTTCTTCCTAGCTTGCCAATGCACTGATAGTGGTCACACACTTTACAATAGTCCTTACAATCCTTATACAAAATTTCCCACCACAGGCATGCCATTAATATTTTATGTGCGGTGGCATCACCTGCATAATGTCCACCTGCACTTCCTCCATGTGCTTCCTCTATGATGGTAAGGTGCTCATGCTCTAGTACACACCTACGCAAAACTTCATCACACCCTAATTTATATAAGTCCCCACTGATCAACATGTAGGGCGCGACACGTATGGCTAGTTGCTTCTTCTCTAATGTCTTCATCCCTTCCGGTGCCACACCTTCCTTTAGAAATACTACAATCTCCTCCAAATCTGAGGGCACGCATTACAACCTAAATAGTTGCATGTCTGGAATTGTCTCTTCAATGCTCTACGCGTCCTCCCCTGAATCAATCCTTGACAAATGATCAGGTCCATAGTTACTCTTTCCTAGCTTCACAACTACCGTGAACTCAAATTCTTGAAATAACAACACCCACCGACATATGTGCCCTTATAGAATGAGCTTGTTCACCAATTAATTTAACTCCATGTGGTTGGTGTAAAACACAAAGGGAGTTGCCAGCAGATACTATCTGAACTTGTGAAACATGTAGATCATTGAAAATGCTTTGCGCTCGGTCGTAGTATAATTTTTTCTCTACTGGTGTTAACTTCCTGCTTGCAAAGCATAGGGAATGATCAACAATTCCCTCACTAGGTTATGCAAGCACTGCCCCAATGGTCATTCTGGAGGCATCTACATGAACATGGAAGGGCTTATCCCAAGAGGGAAAACATAATATAGGCGCGGTGACAAGCCTATCCTTTAATGTGTCAAACGCCTTCTACTGTGCCTTTCCCTAATGGAAGGCACTTTTATGTCTAAGAAATTATTCTAAAGGCACAGTGATCTTGGTATACCCCTTGATGAACTTCTGATAGTAGCCCGTGTGTCCAAGAAACCCACGCACTATGCTTTGGCTAGTAGGTTCCCCCAATCCCATAATCACTGCAACCTTGGTAGGATCTACTAGCAAGCCCTCCTTACATATGATATGCCCCAATAATGTTCCAAAGGGGGTAGCAAAGACACACTTATTAATGTTGAGGGATATCCTCAACTTCCAACACCTCTCAAACATCAGCCTCAAATTATCACAATGGTCTTTTACTAGCCCATACATTATCCAATCATCCAGATAGACCTGAAGAAATTTTTGGATGAAGTCCTAAAATGCCTGTACCACTATGTGTGAGAAAACATTAGGAAAATTATTCAACCTAAAGGGAATGACCATGTATGCGAAAATTCCCCATTCAGTGGTGAAATTTTTCTTCTCCTACTCTTCCTTTGCAATCTAGACTTGGTGGTACCTTGAAAATCCATCCGTAAAGGAATAGATTTCACACCAAATGAATCCCTCCTAAACTTCCTCAGTGAAGGTGGTTGGAAAATGATCGATGACACAAATTGCGTTAAGCTCCGTATAATCCATGTAGATCCTAATCCACTCATCCTTCTTGATGCTGATTACTATAGGACTTATCCATTCTAATTCTTCAACAACTTCAATGATCCTAGATGCTATCACTTTTTCTATCTCCTCCTTTAACTTAATGTGCAAATTGGGATTCATCTGGTAGGGTCTCTTCCTAACCAGGTGTGCACCGTCCTTCAGCTTTATCCTCATTTCCCCAAGGAATGGTGGACACCTTTAAGCTCATGGTACATGCACGGAAATAAATCCTCAAACTCATGCAAAAGATCAATGATCTTAGAGACTTCCTTCTCGACCAGTAATCTCCAATGATAGCTTCCTTAGGTTCTTCTCCTAAGATGATGTTAACCTTTTTAGTTTTTAAAGGTTCATGGTAGGCATGCATGTGAGTATCAACACTGTCCATTACCTCACGCGTCCCTACAGAATGGTTAACATCCAAGCTTTCTGCTTCCTCCCCATCAATCACATATACAAGCTTTCCTTTCTCCTTTTTCACACACATGTGCTCAAACTGATCCTCCTCTATTTCCTCTTCTTCAAAGTTCTTCCCCAAACCTGGTTCACCAAGTAAGTCTAGTAGCCTATCTTCTGCCATGGCACTATCCCCATGGTAAGGTGCTTGACAACCTGCAATGCCTTATCAACTGATGGCTTGGTACTTTGGTACTCGAATGTTTGAACTAGGTCAACTTCTAGTTCTTGCCAATTTCCTATTTGGCGGCATGTCTCAGAATGTATGTACCATGTGCACACGTAACCTTGCAATGTATAATACAGTTTGTGCACCCAGAGGGATGGTGGAAAATCTTTTATGCCTTCCCTCCAAGTTATTTCATAGGTTTGGATGTGAAAAGAGGTGGGATCCTTACCATGGTAGTCCTTGATGGCAGTGAGAACATTGCTTCTAGATAAATGAATAGAGAAGGAAATTCTCACTTCATGTCATTCTAATAGATTATCTCAATGTGTTTCCCTCCAACGTGCAATAGTTCCTAGTAGGACGTAACTTACCATCCCTCTTCTTTCATTTTCCTCGCTCCAATAAGCTTCCATTCTCTGAAAAAATACCTCGGAGAGGCCCCTCCCGAGTACTTAGGTATCTCCTTTCCTCCTAGGCACTGAATGTGTGCACCTTTGTCACATTTGTCACCAATCCTATTAGATGCCATCTCGATCGGTTTGTAGGTCCCATGCACCAAATTATCACATGATAGACTGGTGGTGTCACTTAACGTTGAGCATCTTCTTCAAACTGGATAACTCTATTGGTAGGATGGATTATCTTTGGATCCCTAATTGAGCACACATATATTCTATCCAGGACCTCTTCTCCCAAAGGTTCAGTATAGGGTGTTGACTTCCCATCAACCAGGGGTATGATGAATTGCTCCTCCTCATTTTCAAAGCTGATGTACCCTTTTTTGAACCGAAGATCCACATTGTTCTTGTAACACCATGGGCACCCAAGTAGTGCTGGGAAATTGTCTTCCTTAGCAAGCATCAAGACTTTGAAGTCCCCAGTAAACTTAGCTCCCTGAATGGTGATAGCCGCATCCTTTAAGACACCAATGGGCATTGCCTTTGTTTTTTTTCCATATACAACACATTCAAAGATGGCTGTAATGCAGGCCTTCCCATCTAATGCCAAGCATCTAATGTGAGAACATTGACCTCCGCGCTTGTGTTAATGAGGATATTACTCAACAACCATCCATCCACCACTACATTTAAGGTGATCTCCTATCATAGTCAAAGGCATTTGTGAGGGGAAGGTTTACATGTAGGACCTACCTCTCATGCTCTTCTCCGAAGTGCATGGTACCTTCTCCCTCAACCATGCTCCTAGCAAGGGAATAACATTCTCTTGCCTTAGCATTTTACATACTTCCCTGACCTCATCCAGGTCATCTCTTGGCACCTCGACCTTCATCCTTTGCTCCTCCCTCTTGGACTGCTCCTTTAGACAATGGATTTATCCTTCTAAACTCGAATAGCGTCCATGGTATCTTGATATACCTCCATATGATGAGCAGGATCGGGTACTTTCTATGCACCACTTCTTCTCTTGAAACAAGATATTTCTACCTTGGTATTTCCTTTGTGCGCGCGGCCTCTACTCTTGTTGTTACTAAAACAAGTTCTAAGCCTACATCACGTGTTACCCGTGGAATCCATTGTGTGTCCGTCTTCTTAATGCTTACCATTGCAGCACCCTTGTCTTTCCTTTGTTCTTCGATTCATTTGCTAAAATAAGCGAGGGAACTCCTCATACTTGTGTTTCTTCCCACACCATGAGCATTGCAATAGGTCTGGGCACTCTCGTTTGTAATGCTGTAGACCAATAATTGAAATAGGTTCCACATGGGAACTCACTTCTTCCTCTATAGCTACATGCAACCATGGAATTCTCCATGAAATCCCCTTCCACGTGTGCCTCCATCTGTGCACTCCTCATAACAATGATCATTACCCTTAGAACTATTGGAAATGCTAGTCTGGTGCACCCCATGATCAATGGCCTCATGAATTTGATCAATAAGCCTAAAATCCTTAGTATCATGGGTTATAGAGGTGCATATCTTACGAGTAGGACACGTTCTTTAGAATTGCGCGTTGTAACAAGGGGCATCTACCGCATCATGGTCCCCATGAAAAATCTCACGATCTACTATCATGATGTGTACCGCCCTCTGGGAAACTATCCTTGACATGCCCTCTACTTCACAATATGTACACCATAAACCACTATGAGTCTCATGGGCTGAGTTCACAGATAAATTTTCCAGCTACTTAGCCATAACAGAAATTTGATCCACCAAAAATAGGCTAATACCAGTGTCAACACTTCCAACAGCCTCAACATGTAGAGCAGCATCTAACGCCTCGCGTGGGTCTGTGAAATTTTTATGAGATATGGCCCTTCTAAAAGGTGTGATGAACCCTCAAAAAAACCACTTGAGCATCTTTGTGAAGGGTGAATATCATATGATAATTTAGACAAGAGATTTTTAAAGCATGCATCATACTCCAGCACACTCTCTACCATTCCCTGTTGAATCTCCTTCAGGGCGTTGATGCTCTTCTGTTTAAACTCAAGGATGTGGAATTCTTCCAAGAAGGAAGTGTAAAGCAAGTATAATCCACCTTTGTTTGATCGGGGTCATATTTCCTATACTATGTACGCGCCCGCAACTGACATAGTTGTAAAATCGACTAGCCTTTCGCTCCGAGGTTGTGATCCTTTTCGCGCCATAACAGCTCACACTTGTGAAAATGTTCGTAAAATCTATAATACTTTTATAATATGGAAAATGTAAAGACATCTCAAAGAAGACTTAAGGGGGTGGCTGGGGCCTTTGTCCTCCTAAGCGAGCCTTAGTTCCCTTAAGTGTTTCCTCCTTTGCCGGATCCACCAAGTCTTGAGCCTCCTAGGCCATCGATCCACCAAAACCACCAAGTCCTGTAGTAGTCGTGCCAAGTGTCCCCAAGGTTCCACTTTGAGCTATGTGCGATGATCTATGATAATGTCCCACTACCACTATTGTACCTGCACCACTCCCAAATGTGAGATTGAAGGCTTGTGTACTTGCTCCTTGTCTAAAGACTCCTCTGAATATTGGAATATGCATAGCCATAAAAGTGGGAACTGAAAAATTGTATCTCCTAGGCGTAGATCTGTCACTCCCACTGATACCAACTGGGTCAACGATACTCCTTCCTTGATCTGGAAAACCAAGCGCCAAGGTTTGGTCACCGAGTTGGTTCATATATGTGCCAATGAATCTTCTCTCTTTGCATGATGAAATCTCATCGGAAGTGAAGGGGTCTCTCTTACGCACTTGCCAAAATGGGGTAGCATAGAATGATCGGGTTCAAGTCCTCCATGTGAACCTCGGCTCCTTCCCACAACATCTTCCTCCATAGATCCATAACACTTGCAGCCTCACATCATCTTACAATCTCCCTTTCACATGCTTCACTATACTTGAGCCGTCTCTCCTCCCTTTCTTTCTCCATTGTAATATCTGCCATCTTCCTCCACCCTAGCTTCCTCTACCTTAGGGCATATTCCTTCCCTGGGCCAACCTATCGCTAGGCTGACACCTTATCCACTCCGCATGTGCAATCGTGTCAGGTTTTCCTTATATCCTAGCCAAAATTCCCAATATGGCTAAGTCTTGGAACCTTGGCTTTGTCCACACGTGCAACATGGATTTCCTTACACCCTTCCTTAAACCCTTTCCTGCGCACCTTCTCCTTGTGTGCCTTTCTTCAACTAGGCCTTGCGCGCCTACGCACACTTTTGTACTTAGCCAATATTTTAGGGGCCTCCCACTAATCACCTTTGTGAGTGAAACATGGTGACATGTGTAGGATAATAGTGGACATTTACTGCCAATGCTAGGAATTGCGATCAGGAGTACGAGTCTAGAGCCTTCATGCGGTCATGGAAGATTTTTTCCATTGACAACCTATAAACATGGATCTTGTTTTTAGTAGTTTCGTAGGATTTAATGAAATTTAATAGGGTTGTTAGTGGAAGAACTCAATGCCTACAATTTTGACATGATGTGTAACCAACTATGTCTATATAGACATCTCCTTGAAGAATAATTTAGTAGTTAGTTGATGTTGGTAATCTGTAATACAATTTATAACAATTAGTATCTATTTTCCAGTTATGTATTGAGTATGCTATGGAAATTTCTGAATCAATATATAAGACACTCTTTTGAATATCATACGGTGTTGAGATTACCTCCGTCCCAAGGAGGAGCAAGGGCCCACTTGACCAAGGTGACTAGAGGCTTTTACATTTATGCATGCTTGTGGTTTCTGATAATTTATAGTTTGAATGTAATTACTTATTTCCTTTACTGTAATTAATTTTTATTGTGTGTTATTTCCTTTCATGCAATTTCAATTCTGAGTGTGTCATTTCAATTATGTAATTTCAATTCATAGTGTGTTATTTGAATTATGTTATATTGATTTGGTGTGTGCATTTCAATTCCAGCAAAGTATTTCCATTAAATGCATTTCATTACAGTAATGTTGTTTCAATAGTTTAGCATTACATTTTCATAGATTAGCAAAGATAGAGAGAAACATAACAACCAAAACCCCCCAAAAGGAACCACTGAACAATTGAGTTACATAAAGCTTCATTGCATATAGCCTTGGACACACAACCCTAGTTTTATAATGACACTAGTAGAAGAATTTGTTAGTTAAATGATTGGAGAATACAATGACCCATCATTTTTGTTCCATTGTCGGGGACACCATAAGCAAAACATGCCATTTTATTCACTTTACATGCTATGGGTGTTAATGAAGTTAATCTATACAACCAGTAGAATTCCTAGGCCTTGTTTACATAACCAACCTTGATGCATAGGCCACGAGACATTCAAGGGATATTTATACCATGTAATATCCAAAGAATATATCCAAACAAAGTACAAGTAGGGAACACTGAAAGTGACACTGAATCTAATACAATTCCTAGAATCCCTTCTGAAAATTCTACATCATCCTATTTAGAACCGAGAAAAACCTTGAGGCGGGAGACAACGAGAATAATGAGAACCAACCCTTGGGTATAACCTTTACCTATCCCATTGTCTTAAATGAATATGAGGATGCACCTATGAAAAATATCTCACCATCCATCCTCCCTATCTTCGAGGAATGTCTATAGAAGACCTAGATTAGTTCTTGTTTGAATTAAAAGTTCTTTTCCAGACATATGACTACAGAACAAACAATCAAAAACTCAAACTATTTCCTTCCACCCTCAAAGAATTTTCTATGAGGTGGTTCATGGGATTTTCCCCTAACTCCATTTGTTCTTGGGAGAACATGGAGACAACCTTTTTAGACAAATATCAAGACTACTATAGGGGAAGAGATAGGAAAGAAGAGTTTTTCCACATAAAGAAAAAGGAAGATGAAAATATAGAATATTATTTGGATAAATTTCTCTTTCTCCATTAGAGGAGTGGTTATGAGTTACATACAGAAATCACTAAGACAATTTTCCTTAAAAGACTTGATGAGGAAAACAAGGATTCCCTCCATTTTATGGGAGGAGGTGATGTGCACAAATTTAGTATGGAAGATATCACTTATATATGCATATGTTACTCTAGAACATGAGGAGGTATAAGGAAAGAAAAATATCCAAGAGCGCCATAGGTACCTTAGAACATCTAGAGGAAATAGATAACATGAAAAAGACATCTTTTCACAATTAACATAAAAAATAGATGGGTTAAAAGCCAAGGCCGGTCTTTCTACAAAAGAGCCTCTAGACATATACTACCCTAAATGCAGGAAGAGACATCCTTTGAGAGAGTTTCCTTTAGCTTTCACAGACATGTGTTTGATCTGTGATGTCACTGATCACGATACTAACCATTGCACTTTCTTACCTCAGTTGAAATAAATATTGAATGTCGTGTCTCAAGAAAATGCGAGAGGTAAAATTTTTTCAAAGGCCAAATAATCATATTGTGTTTTCCTTAGACTTGCTCGAAACCCCGGATGATGTCATGGCCTAGTCAGGCTCCTCACCTACTTGGGGACAACATGAGTGGACACCACCAAACTAGATGGTTTACCCACATCCACCACCATGGATGAATCCCTACAATCAACAGGGTTGGACACCACCAGCCAATGTAAATCCATGGAAAAACCAATAATGGGAACCTCAACAAAGGAGGTTACAAAAACCAAAATAGGCTTTAATGACCCCACCACAAAACTATCAACAACATGTGCAAGTGACACAAACTCAACTTCCATCCCAACCTGTAGCTAACCCTAAAAATAAACAGACAACTTTAATTAATGAAGCAGGACAAAGTGATACAATGTTGGTTAATACTATCAATAATATGTGACCAAGGTCTGTGAGAACAGTGAATAATCCTCCTATTTTTATCACAAAATAGATGAGGAAAATGAGAAGGAAGAGATACCTAAGGAAATGAATAAGATGAACATGTTCCACAAACATAAGCCATTAGGATCGGTCAAATAAAAGATAAGATTACACATGAAACTCCATTTCGAATGATTACGGGAAACTCTAACTATAGAAGAAACAACACTAGTTCAAGAGTTGAAAAAGATGAACATTGAGGTCCCACTTCTAAGAGAAATAAGGAACATTCCTAAATTAAACCAAACCATTAGAGACTAGTGTATAAAGACACCATGAAGAAAGAAGAAATACCCAAAAACGGTCAAAGCAGAAGAGAATCTAGTTGATATTTTTGCTAGAAATATTATTTCACCAAAATATGGGGATCATGGGAATCCATTCATTACTATTTTTGTAAATGGTCGTAAAAAGTTCTAACATTTTGATGGATCTTGGTGGTTCCATCAATGTTATAACAACATATATGTTCAATCTACTATCTTTAACAAGATTATAGCCAACCAATACCATTCTTCAATTGGAAGATCAATCTATTGTTGTACCAGATGGAGTAATTGAGGATGTAATGGTCACAGTTGAATATTGGGAGTATCCCATCGATTTTATGGTCTTACAGCCTAAAGCTCAGAATTTGGGATATCCAGTCATCTTAGGAAGGCCCTGGTTGGCTCATTTCACAGCATCTGCATACATACATTGATCGTAGGTCGGGAAAATGACCATTTTAAATGGGTGAAAATCAAATAATATTTCATTATATCCTCTGCCCAGCCATATGTGGATGTTTGTGAACATGTATGGGTAGATTATTTAGATACTAATCATCTGATTTCTTCTTATTTGGCCACCATTGCAGTGAAAAATCACATGGAAGAAATTGTTGAGTCATACACAATGTCTGATGAAGAGGACACTATGGCTATAGAAATTGGAACTGAGGCTATGGAAATTGGAACTGAGACTATAGAACTATCTATTCTGAACACAACAGATAATATTACCTTGGTAAGTGAAATTTCCAATGAAAATTGTAAAGAAACCTATGCTTATCATGAGGAATGTGTAGTCATTGATTTCTATTGTCCTTTAACCAAGGTTATGTCTCTTAAAAATATGACTATTTTGCACATGCTTTAACCTCATGTTTTTCCATTGAATTATTTAATTTCTGATGTAGATCTTTTTAGTTTGAAAGATATCAAGCAAGTGACTATTGACATAGGAAAAGAGTTGACCATTGGTAATAAATTAGAGGCCAACCAAGCGATTAAGGTTATAGAAATATATAGGAAGCATTCCCAAGATTTTTCTTGGGATTATACTGATACGAAAGGGATCCATACAAACCTCTAAACTCACCATATTTACATCGAGGATGTTAAACCTATGAGACAACCACAAAAATTAATTAGTCCAACACTTAGAGACATAATCACAAATGATATAGAAAAGTTGCTGAAGTTAGGATTCATCTATCCTATATCTGATAGTCAGTGGGTATCACCACTAGTTATAGTTCCTAAGAAAAATGGTAAATGGAGAATCTATGTAGACTATAGGGAACTTAATAAAGCCACCAAGAAAGACTACTTTCCCTTTCCCTTTATTGATCAGGTTTTGGAAAATCTTACAAGTAAGAAATATTTCTCCTTCTTGGATGGGTTTAGTGGGTATAACCAAATTAGTATTACACCTGTTGATTAGGATAAAACCACCTTCACTTGTCCCTAGGGTACATTTGCATATAGAGTCCTACCATTTGGGATTTGTAATGCACCTGTTACTTTCCAGAGAGTAGTTTTGGCCATTTTTGTAGATCTTACAAATGACTGTGTTGAAGTTTACATGGACAACTTCACTATCCATGGTTCCACTTTTGATGAATCTCTGAACAATCTTGAAAAAGTATTAACTAGATGTGAGCAGCACAAAATTTCCTTGAGTCATGAATTTTTTTATTATGGTTGATCAAGAAATTTTCTTAGGTCATCAAATTTCTGCCAAAGGAATACAGGTCGATCCCAAAAATATTGAAGTAATTACTCAACTACCTATGCGAAAACATCAGAATGAAATCAAGAGTGTCCTTTGGCATGTAGGGTATTATAGGTGGTTCATCAAATACTTTAGTAAAATTGTTGCATAGTTATGTTTTCTTTACTACAAAAAGATTGTGTTTTTAAATGGTCTCCTTAATGTTAGCAGGCTTTCGAGATTATCAAAGAGAAGCTAACCATCACTCCAATATTGAGAGGAATCGACTGGGGGAAACCTTTCCATATTCACACTGATGCATCTAATACAACAATGGGATCTGTTCTTGGACAAAAATGATGAAGAAGATCATATGTATTCCATTTATTTTATCAACAAGAATCTGACCCCTATAGAGAGAAACTACACCACTACGGAAAAATAATTTTTAGTTGTTGTTTACTCTTTGAATAAATTCAAACATTATATTACTGGATATAAAATATTTTTTTATATTGACCATTTGGCCATAAGGTATTTGATGAATAAACCAGTAGTGGGGGAAAATTATCAGATGGTTACTCTTGTTGTAATAATTTAACTTAAAAATTATTGATAAGACAGGAAATAATAACGTTGTTACTTATTTCCTTTCAAGATTGAATGTTTTAGGAGAAGAAGAAGCAGTCTAGGATCATTTTCTAGATGAACACTTGTTTGCAATATTGACTTAGCCTCCATGGTTTGTTGATCTTGTGAATTACCTAACTACAGGGAAGTTTCCATCTTACTTTACCAATAAGGAATGAAAGAGATTAGTTAAAAACAACTCAACATATAAATGGTGTAATGGAATTTTATTTAAATGTTGTCTTGATATTCTTGATATGGTTCTTCACAGGTGTGTTCGTGAGGATGAAGTATATGACATACTGAGATATTTTCATGATGAGCCTAGATGAGGACATTACTTAGTGAATATGACAATTCACAAGGTCCTAGGAGTTAGGTATTACTATCCTTCTCTTCATAATTATATCAATAAGTACATGTGGTAGTGTGATGCATGCCAAAGAATGGGAAAGCCTACATTGTCCATGGAAATGCCTCTTAATCCTCAACTGGTCTTAGGACCATTTGAGAAGTTGGGTATTGATTTTGTTGGACCTTTTGATATACCATAATTTGGGAAAGAGCACTGTTTGTTGGTGTGGTGATTATTTCAAAAAGTGGGCCAAGGTTCAATTATTGGCATCTACCAATGAAGATGTTAAAGTGAAGTTTTGTACAACAAGTTTATCTTTGAGATTTGGCACCCGTAGAGCTATTGTATTTGACTAGGGACCTCAATTTGTGTCTAACAAGATTGAGGCTTTCCGGAGATATCTTGAATCAAACATAAAAATTCATCACCATAGCACCCCCAATCCAATGGGTAGGTAAAAGTTACAAATGGAGAGCTGGAGAATATTTTAACCAAAGTTGTCAATGCGAGATAGAAAAAACCAGTACCAAAACTACCAAAAGTGGTTTGGGTCTACAATACAACCTAAAAGACAACTATTGGTTTCTCCCCATATGAATTGGTGTATGGAAAGAAGTCACTATTACCCATTGAGTTTGAATTGTAGACTTGGAGGAAAACAATGGAAGTTGGCATCGATTTGGATGAAGCACAACGTGAGAGAGTAATGCAATTGAATGAGCTAGATGAAATGAGGATGGAGGCACATCAACAAACTGAGATTCTTCAACATCAAAGAAAATATTGGCACGATGCTCATATAAAATATAGGAATTTCAATGAGGGATATTGGGTCTTACTTTTTGACTCAAAGTATCAACAATTCAAAGGAAAGTTGAGGACAAGATGGTTGGGACCATACCAGATCAAACAAGTGTTTGATAATGGCTCTGTGAGATTGTTTCGATTGATGGAGATAGAATAACTCTTCTAGTGAATGGACATAGATTAAGGATGTATCAACATCCTCTAGATAAAGAAACCTTCAACAAATATATGTTGCTATGCGAGGAAATGGATTCAGTGGAGGAGCCTAGCTCTTCCCGTCATGAGTAGTCATTTTTAAATTTGAATAAAGAAAGATGATCATGATTTCAATCTTATTTCCCTTAGATTTGTAGTTTTTTTGTTTTTTCATGCTTTCAATAAAGGTGGGCATGTCTATTGTTAGAATGTACACTACTCACATTTTCTCTATGAGCGTAGGATGTGGAAATCTACGAGATATCGGGAAGTTGAGCTGGCAAGGGTAAGTGAATTTTACTTCGCTACGGATATTAACTTTTGAAGCACTCCCCCATCACATTTACTTAGCATGATTAAATAAATACACAATTTTTAATGCATTTATTGGGAATATCATTCAAAATCTTGTGACGTGGAGTGGGGTGTAATGAATCATAATTAGCAATGATATCACATGTGTCAAATTTCTAAGAAAAGGATGAGATGTTTTATAAGAAGGAAAGGTGACATTATTATTCAATATGATGGGGTGTGTGTTGTACCATGCATTAAAAATTCCCACGCATACTTGGTCTGTCAACTTTTCACGCCACCAATTTTGCACCGACCTAAGGCAATTAAAATATTATGGTATATTTCAAATTTTCACTCGCCAAACACTTCATGCCATTTCTCTATGAGTTTGAACACAACATCATTCTTCTACAAAAATTTCTAAATTCGTCTATATTATGGGGTAGAAGAAGAAATATGAACCGAGACTCTCGGACCACCGCACCGAAATCTGAAATTTCCAAGGTTTTATGATGTTGGATGGCTAGAATTTATTAGGAAATTCAAGGGCTTCGATGAAAATTTAGTTGATGAGTTTCTAATAAATTTTGAAGCCACTTGCTTGCAAATTGGGGGAAAAAGAGTAGAAATAAGTAGTCAAGTTTTTTCGACCTATTTGGTTTACAGACTTCGGTCTCAAGGTTATGACAAATGCTCCTCTTAAAGACCTGATTCCCCTATTTCATGAGGATGATGAAGCTCTTTCAAAGTTATCTCTCCTCATAATATTATAATTTGTATGCGGAGGGGTGATGCATTGGTTACTGATAATTTGGTAGTTGTTTGAGAAAAGTGACAAGGAATACAATGATGAGTGGGTAGGAACACATGTGAGGCTACCTCTTCTCCTAAAAATGATTACTACCTAGCGAATAACACTTCCCGGTCCACATGTGAGTTTCACAACTTGGGTGGAAGTTATTTCAAACAATCGGGGATGTAAATGAACCAGAAACAATATGCGAGATCAATTTGAGGAATATAATATGACACAAAAATTGGCCTTAGGGAAGGGAAAAGATGAGTTGCATAGGGACATGTAATAATTAAAGTGCAAGGGAGATGATGAGTGCATTATTTGGATTGTTTATATCATCTATATGATTATTGATTTGTCATTAAACATGATGAATTAATGCATAGGGAAGCTTTATATAGTTATATCGTAGTTATTTCAATGCATTTATCTTGTTTTGTTTCATGTAACTTGTTAACTGTAGAACCTCCCACTAATCACCTCTATGAGTGAAATGTGGTGACATGTGTAGGATAATAGTGGACATTTATTGCCAATGCTGGGAATTGTAATCAAGGAGTTTGAGTCTGGAGCCATCGTGTAGTCATGGAAGACTTTTTCCATTGATAACCTATAAACATGGATCTTGTTTTTAACAGTTCCGTAGGATTTAATGAACTTTAATAGGTTTGTTAGTGGAAGAACTTAGTTCCTACAATTTTGGCATGATGTGTAACTGACTATGTCTATATAGACATCTCCTTGAAGAAAAATTTAGTAGTTAGCTGATGTTGGTAATCTATAATATAGTTTATAATAGTTAGTATCTATTTTCCAGTTATGTATTGAGTATGTTACGAAATTTTTTTGAATAAATATATTAGATGTTGTTTTGAATAGCTTGTAGTTTTGAGATTATGTCCATCCCAAGGAAGAGAAAGGGCCCACTTGACCAAGGAGACTGGAGGCTTTTATGTTTATGCATGCTCGTGGTTTCTGATAAGTTACAGTTTGAATGCAATTACTTATTTCCTTTACTGCAATTTCTATTCAGTGTGTGTTATTTCCTTTCATGTAATTTCAATTCTGAGTGTGTCATTTCAATTTTGTAATTTCAATTTAGAGTGTGTGTTATTTGAATTCTGTTATATTGATTTGGTGTGTGCATTTCAATTCCAGCAAAGTATTTCCATTAAATGCATTTCATTATAGTAATGTTGTTTCAGTAGTTTAGCATTAAATTTCCGTAGATTAGCAGAGACAAAGAGAAACATAATAACCAAACCCCTAAAAGGAACCACCAAACAATTAAGTTAAATAAAGCTTCATTTCATATAGCCTTGGACACACTAACCCTGGTTTTATAATGACACTAGCAGAAGAATCTATTAGTTAAATGATTGGAGAATACAATGACCCATCATGAACCATATTTGAAGAAGCAAAAACAAGATGAAAATAAAAAAGGATATGCACAATATTTCCTTCCAAAACATAGTAAAGTATTAATTACAAAATGAAAATATTATACATAGTGCAAAATGATGTCATGAAAAAACATGGTTTCACATAGGATAAAACATGGAAAAAAAGGGCTTATCACCTTTGTTTTGCACACTTGGAGAGTCTGTAGAACAATGCATTCACACACACTAAAGAACACTATAACTTAATATTATGTTGATTTCCTTAGCTGAATTTCATCTAACTCCGGGTTCAATCTCTCTTTGTTCCGGGTTAGGAGAACTGAAAAACACTAATTTCAATCAATCCATGAAACACTAACTTCTAGTGTTCTCGCAAATTTTCAAACCAAATTTTTTTTAAGTCCAAAATCAAATCTCCAAGTTGTCAAAATAGCCTAGTGATTATTTTAGACAACAAAATAATGTGGCAATTCAAATTTGAGAAAAGGAGGAAAATTATAGAAGAGTCCAAAGGGATAGTAGCATTTTGGTTCTCCTATCCCTAATGGGCGTACTCTTTGGGATGCTCATATGATAAAATAATAAATATAGAACTTGGTCACATGTTGTCAAAAGTTCAAAAGTAAAGTGGCCATTCTAGAAAATTAAATGATAAGAGTATCAAAAGGATAAAGGAATGTAAAAGAAAAGTAGGTATTTTTAATGCCTAGTTTTCTTGCTTAGAAGTCATGCATATAATGGCATACTCGGTGGTGTGATGTAAGTAGTAAGTTTATGATTTTGTGTCTACACTCTTTATCAAATCTATTCTTCTCCAATCCAAAACCCTTATTTCATTAGGGTTCATATCTGTATCTTATCTTTAGATTGAAACTCTATTTTCATATATCATCTACCATAAATCTTATTTGTACAAGTTTTCCTAGGGTTTCATGGTTGGTCCTACCTTTTGGGTCACTTTCTAGGGCTCCTAATTTTCAAATCACCTTTTATTTCATATCTCAAGCATAACAAATCTATTTTCAAATTCTTTTGATGTTATTTTTAATTTTAACATATTTAATGAAAAACCTCTTTTTTATTTTCTAGAATTTATGGTACAATTGTTAGAAATTCAAAATTACACTTTTAGTATTTAATGAATAATTCAAAAAATATACCATTTTGAGACAATCTCTTGGTTTCTTTATTTTACGTCATTAAATTTAAAAATCCTCTTTTTATAAAATTAAAATTCTATTTCGAGATATGGTCATTTTATTCATTTGATGACAATAACTTTTTAATCAACATCACTTTCAATACAAATCTATTTATATGTCTATTGCGCTTGTGTAAAATTATCTTTTGGCTTATCATACCATTCTTTACAATGATCCTACATTATATATATGATCTGTAAACTCTTGAACTTTGGAATTATCCACAGAAACACAAATTAACGTTGTTGTTCTACTTTCTATTAGAAAATGAAAAAGATAACTAGTGAATGAATTTTTCTTATGCTTAGAATCCACAATTGCAGGAAAGGAAAGAATATAAACTCATAAACACCAAGTTTTATCCTAGAAACATCCAGAGGAGGAAAAAATAGCTAGGAAGGGAAATTTCTCTTTCTTCCCACTTTTATTGGTCAATTTTAAACAATAAGTACATAATTTACACTAAGTATATGAAAGAGAAGTAGATTATATCTCATGCTTCCTCCCAATTACTTGCTTTCTGTCTCAACACTCCTTTCTTCTACAAAACAAAATTTCAGCACTAAGAACTTCTTTCTCACTTGCTTTCATGTTTCAATCCTATTCTCTTCTACAAACATGTATTTATAGCCTTTCCCATGTCCTCCCATGCACTGGAGAATGGGAAAGGTCATGGAGGAGAAGAGACATGAACAACCTTCCAAATTATGGGATATTCTTTTTATATTTTTTTCCTATTTGAAAGAGCTAGGACCGCTACCCAATGCGCGGACCGACGGTCTTAGGACCACCACCCTAGTTTGGTGATGGTTCGTAACCACCACTTTGCAAAGAACAATGGTCCTATTACTAAAAAGATAGAGCCTCTCTGTGTTATTTTTCCTTCTTTGTGCTAACTAATTTGATGAAGTAGAGAATTTTAGATCCCTATGGATCACACCTCCCCTTCTTAGGAGGATTTTGGTCCCAAAAATGCTTAGTGGGGGAGTAGATGAGGACGTAATTCCCTCACTTGCTCCTTCGAGTACCACCGGGACTGCCTTGGTGTCTTTCCTTTTAGTCCAATTTGTCAAGACTCCTGCAGACCTCTCCTAGTCTCTCTGACCTTCTACTGCAACACTACATCCTCCTCCAATTCACCTCATGAGTCCAATACGCAATCCTCAATGGAAGGTAGCGACTGTAGTCCTTCATCTTCATCTAGCATGGATGGCTCATATATGTGCAAGTTCTCATAGTTTAATACAAAGTACATCCTCATAAATGATGGTAAATCAATCCAAAAGGCATTTTATCCAATCTTCTCCAATATGGTGAAGGGCCCATATCGTAGTGGCTTGAGCTTCAGAGCTCACGTGCTTGACCTTGTAGTCTCTCCTTGCTCAAGTAAAGCCAAACTATGTCTCCAACATGAAGCTTATGTTCCCTCCTATGATGATCGTGCCTAGCTTTGTACTTGGTTTGATATTTCTCTAGCCGTTCTTTGACTTTGAGATGGATTTTTCAGATCCTCTCATTGAATTTTTTTCTCTAGTCACATCTTTGTCTCATGTCTCACCCTCATCCTGCTACCCAACTACTATGTCTATTGGATTCTTAGGTAGATATCATAAGCATGCTTCAAACAACGACTTCATAGTGGATGTGTGTATTGTCTAGTTATAAGAATGTTGAATGTAGGCCAAGGACTCATCCCAAGTCCTTGGGTATTTGATGTTATACCCTTTGATCATCCGAACCAAAGTCATGTTCACGACCTCTGCCTCTATCCATATTTCTGTGGATGGAAAGTTGTGCTCCTTTGTAACTTGGTATCCATCTTGTCCAATAAAGTAGTACAAAAATTCCCCAAGAACCTGGAATCCTTGTCAGAAATAATAGACTTTGGTAAACCAAAATGCACCCATACATTAGCAAAGAAAAGATTTGTTTTCTCAAGTGATTTTACTATCTTTTTACATTCCATAAGAATACACATCTTACTGAATCTATCAACAACTACATAGAGATAGTCATGGCCATGTTTATACATAAGTAATCCCCCTACCAAATCCATAGAAATGTCCTCCCACATATCAGTAGGTTCTGGAAAAGGAATATACAAACCCTCCTTCCTAGTCTTAGGCTTGCTGGTACAACAAAGTTTACATCCACGTATAAATTTTGATACTTCTTCTTGCATATTGGGCCAATACACGTACCTTTGCAAGTGGGCTAGTGACTTACAAACACCGATATGTCCCACTACTTTCAAGGTATGTGCTTCCCTCATTAATAGAAGTATTTCTTCTTTAGGCACACAAAGCTTCCCCCATCAGTAGAGCAGCCCGTCCTTGAGATAATAATCTTCAATCCTTGTCCTTTCAGTACCTTCGGAATGAAACTACTGAAATGTCACCCTAAAGTCTCTTTCTTAGGCATATGCCTCTCTGTAAGCTTCCTTTGTGAAGGGCTCGATTTGAGAGATAGTGGAAAAATAGGAAAACTTCTCCTATGTGGGTGGCCTAGACAACATGTTTGCCACCAAATTTGTACTACCCTTCTTATATTTGATCACCAGATGGAACTATTTGAAGGAACCCCATCCATTTGTAGTGCCTTTCCTGCTATAATTTACACTATGCTTGCAAATACTGGAGAGGTTTGTGGTCAGTGTGCACAATAGTTTCTTTACCCAACAAATAATGCTTCCATTTTTAATTTCTGAACTAGTGAATACATTTTCTTATCATATACTTTGAATATCCTTTAACCGCTGAAGTGAAAGTTTTGAATGATAACATACGGGTTTACCTCCTTGAGGAAACATTACGCCCATAGCATAACCACTAGCATCGACTCTACTTCAAAAGGTTGTTGCAAATTAGGAAGAGAAATCTTTGGAGCATGAATAATCTTGTATTTCAATAAATCAAAGGATTTTTCTTGTTCCTTAACCCAATCAAAACCCTTAATCTTTATGGAAATTGTGTGTAGAGGTGTTGTAATCATGGAGAATCCTAGAATGAGCTTCCGCATGTACTATCTGCTCCCACAAAACTCCTAGTCTTTGTGGATCTGTTGGTGTTGGCCAATTAGTGATGACCTCCACCTTCTTTGGATCCACTCATAGCTTTATTCCTCCAACCACGTGCCCAAGATAGACAAGTGAATGTTTGGAAAAATCACATTTTTTCATATTACAAAGCATTGTTTCTCCCTGAGAACTTGCAAGACTTCTTTGTAAATGAGTTAGATGTTCTTCTCATGTGGCACTAAAAATCAAGATATCATCTAGATATACAATGACACATGAATTTATGAAATCCCACAATACATCATTCATCAATATCATAAATGTAGTGGGTGCATTGCATAACCAAAAAGGAAGTACTAAACATTCATACAAACCTTGTTTTTTAAGGAAAGTGAGTCCTCCATATATCCTTCTCCTTCATTCTGACTTGGTGATAACCGGACTTGAGATCCAACTTCATGAAGAATTTGGCATGCTAAAGTTGGTCCAAGAGATCATGTATGTGGGGAAGTGGATATCTGTTCTTTATGGCAATCTTGTTCAAAGCGCGGTAGTTGATGCACATCCTCCAAGAACCATCCTTCTTTGGCACCATCACAATAGGTGAACCACATGGTGAGGTGCTCGGATGTATCACCCCTTAGTCTAGTAGTTCCTAGAGTTGTTTCTTTACTTCATTACTCTCAAGCAAGGATTGCCTATACAACCCGATGTTCAGAGAGGGACTCTGGAAATAGCTTAATCTCATTCTCTACTTCTTGTTTTGGTGGTAACCAACTAGGATCCTGAAATACTTCTTGAAAAGATTGAATAATACTATCCAAATCATGCTTTCCCTGGTTAGAAATCTCTGAAACTTCTACCCCATCTTGTTTATCCTTTAACAAAAGTAAACAAAAATGATTATAATTTTCTTGAATAAGTCATTTTTCTTGGTTAGCACTCACCATAGTAACCCGTGTCTTACACTGGTGTGCCCAGATGTTGTAGTTGATCCCATCCTTGACCCATCTATATCAGTTTTCCCTTCTCATAAATATAACATCCCTAATATACAAGTAAGGAATCCTGAATACAACATCAAAAGAATCAAGTGGAATAATGTCAGCTTCCAAAACATCAATATATTGGAAATTTATCTCAAACTTGACCTTACATCTTCTTGTTACCTGAATTTCAACACCCTTCTTCACCCAACCCAAAGGATAAGGGTGTGGATGCTCATAAGTCTCAAGACCAAGCTTCTTTACAATTGCTTCAAAAATCAAGTTAGACTGAGAACTGATATCAACCAAAGCATTTAACTTAGGTCGTTGATCTCGGATTTTGATCGGAATAGTCTACTCATCTCCATGTTGGTGGCCGTGCATCCAAGCCTTTCATCTACATCAGAGTCATCTTTGATTTCCACCTCCACTTTTATTTTTACAGTTGTCATGGACTTCTTTGATTCCTTGGTTCGGTTCTTGAGTGTAACTCGAATGAAACTTCCAACATGTAGCATCTAGTATGACCATTGATATCATATTTCTTGCAAAATTCTTGGGATCTTTACAAGTATTTAAAGTAGTGGTAGCTTGTTTACCTTTCCCTTTCCACTTACCCTTGTTACTTGTTTTCCCATACTCTTTTTTCTGTTGATTTGTCAATTGCTTTTCCCTTGGCTCTGCTTCTCCTTGCTTCTTTTCATCATCTATGTAGTATGCCTGCACACATGCCTCATTGATATCTTTGGGATTTTTGGAGATGAATTTTCTTCAAAGGTGAGTGTGAAGTCCTCCCAAGTACTTAGTCAAAATATCCTCATCCTCCAAGTCCATGTTTAGCAACATGGCCTACCTTTGAAACTTTGTAGTATAGTCCTACACACTTTGACCACTACCTTGTCTAAAATACTGCCATTTAATCATTTGGTCAGTCTTGTGGCCAATAGGATAGAAGTTAGCTCTAATTAATTCTTTAAATTCTTACCAAGATTTCACAATAGGATGCTTCTTCTTTTCACAAGTGGTCAAATGGGTTTCCTACCAAACCAGAGCATGTCCCTACATTTTGAGATGTGCAAAGGTGATCCTTTATGCCTCAATGACATTATGGATGCTAAAGTAGAATTCTAATTGTTTTAACCATTTAGCAAGAAACTCTATATCTATTTGTGCTTCAAATATTTAATCTCAACTTTTGTCTCAACTTTAAAGGGAGTATGATCAGATTTTACCCTTTGTATTGCGTTTGAAGTCTCTTCTTCATGATCTTCCCCATAAATTTTCTCATGGTGGCTCCTTCCTATGCCAAACGTTTAATCTAAGCCCGAACTAATGAGTCCATGGAGTCTTGTTTCACAAAATTTGTCTTTTGTAAATTTGCAAGCTCTTCTTGCCTTCTAAACATCCTATCCATCATGGTCTCCAAGATATCGATTATATGGACCAAGTTCTCTTCCTCCATTTTCCCCAAATTATCTATTTCCACTTCTTTGTAGAATTTTTTGGATCGCAAGGTAAAGCCTCTTCACCTTTAGATATCGTCACTATCATACAAATCCAAGAACGAATACCACAGTCCTGGATACTTATTAGCTCTAATACCAAAATGATCTATAAACTCTTCAACTTTGGAATTATCCATAGAAACACAAATTAATGTTGTTGTTTTACTTTCTATTAGAAAATGACAGAGATAGCTAGTGAATGAATTTTGCTTATGCTTAGAATCCACAATTATAGGAAAGGAAAGAATTTAAACTCATTAACACCAACAAGTTTTATCCTGGAAACCTCCAGAGGAGGAAAAACTAGTCGGGAAGGGAAATTTCTCTTTCTTCCCACTTTTATTGGCCAATTCCAAATAATAAGTATGAAAGATAAGTAGATAATATCTCAAACTTCCTCCCAATTTCTTGCTTTTCTGTCTCAACACTCATTTCTTCTACAAAACACAATTCCAGCAATTCAAACTTCTTTCTCACTTTTTTTCATGTTGTGATCCTATTCTCTTTCTATAAACATATATTTATAGCCTTTCTCATTTCCCCCATGCACTAGAGAATGGAAAAGTTCATAGAGGAGAAGAGACACATACAACCTTCCAAATTTTGGGTTGTTTGTTTAATATTTTTGTTTTCTATCCGAAAGAGCTAGAACCTTCGCCCAATCTGCAGATGATGACGGTCCTAGGACCGCCGCCTTGGTTGGGTGGCAGTTTTGTAACCGCCGCTCTACATAGAGAGGTGGTCTTGTTACTAAAGAGACAAAACCTCCTTATGTTATTTTTCCTTCTTCGTGGTCTTTGTTGATTTGATGAAATAGAGTCATTTTGGATCCCTATGGATCAATATATGAGGAGGAAATCGAGGAGATTAATTAGAGATTGAATATATCTTAATCATTATATTTAAACAATGGAACCACATACAATATTTATAGGTACGTGAATAAACAAGACTCCCCGGAATAGGTGGAGTAGCTACAAACTATATGAGTGAATAATGGAATAAATAATAACAACTAGCCTAATATAAAATATACGTTGTCTATGCTAACATTTCCCCTTATTACATTATTCTTGCAAATGTGACCCCTAAAAAGTTCAAATTTCACTTTTCCAAGGGATTTGGTGAGAATATCATATACTTGTGCTTTTGTAGGACAATACTGGAGCTAAATGTGATGGTCTAAGACGTGCTCTCAAATGAAATGAAAATCAATCTCAATATGCTTTGTTCGTTCATGAAAGATTGGATTTTACACGAGCTTCAACACACTCTGATTGTCGCAATAGAGAATAGGTGACTATTTTTCAGGAATTCCTAGGTCATCCAAAATGTGACGTAACCATATCACTTCGCATACAACTCCTCGTGTGGCACAATATTCTGTGTCTGTGCATGATATAGAAACAATATTTTTCTTCTTTCTTATCCATGAGATAGGTCTAGATCCAAGATGAAAAGTGTATCTTGTGGTTGAATTCATGTCATCAATAGATCCAGTGTGGTCCAATTCGACATATCCCTGTAAGAAGAGTTGATCATTCTTCTTATATTCCAGACCATAATTAGTTGTTCCTCGTACATATCTCAAAACATGCTTTGTTGCAGTCCAGTGACATTTCTTTGGCTCCTGCATGAACCTGGAAAGATAGTTGACATCATAGCATAGATATGGTTCGGTATATGTCAAATAGATGAGCCCTCCAAAAAATTATATGTAGAGAGTAACATCTACTTGAGGTGAGTCTTGGAATCTTGAAAGTTGCAAGCCTTTCTCCATGGGAGTGGATATAGGTTTACAATATGACATTTTATAATTTTCTAGGAGTTTCTTGGTGTACTTTATCTCGGGACACGTAAATGTGATGCTCCTTTTTCATATCTCCAAGCCAAGACAATAATGTAATAGCCCCAAATATTTCATGTCAAAGGTTCTTCGAGATCATTCTTAACAATATCAACCTAAACTTATGAATGTTAATGATCAAAAGATCATCCACGTACACAACAAGAATGATAATTTATTTACGTACCTTCTTTATATACAAATTGGAATCGAGGGGCTACAAGTGAATCCATGCCGCAAAAGGTGATTGTTCATCTTGATATACCATGCCCTTGGAGCTTGTTTCATCCATATAATGATTTGATGAGAAAAATACCTTCTTAGGATGTTATTCATCAACAAAGCCTTCATGTTGGGTCATGTACAATTCTTCTTTTAGATCACCATTTAGGAAAGCACTTTTGACATCCATCTCGCTAAAGTCGACATCCTTTCTATGCCGCCAAAGTGCACAAACAACTCGATGGTCTTGATCTTCACAAAGGCATAAAGGTTTCTTCATATTCAATGCCATATTTCGAACATATGCTTTTGCTACAAGTCATGTTTTGTGTTTTTTTGATGGATCCATCTGCCTTATATTTTGTTTTGAAAACCCATTTGCAGCTTATGGGTTTCTTTCTTATAGGTAGATTGACAAGTTCCCATGTCTCGATTTTTCTTGAGTGAGTCTATTTCTATATCCATGGCTTCCATCCACTGATGTTGACTAAGTGATTCACAAACATTATCAAGCTCGAGCTATTAATTAGTGAACTCATGAGTGCAAAGTTTACCTCATTTCTTGTTTGAGTCCTTGTTTTGACTTCGGATGATGTATCTGGCAGTTGTTACAAATGTGAGTCCTTGATGGTGCATTGTACCCACTTTGGATGATAACTTGGCTACTTTTGAGAAGAAACCTATCATTGCTGTGTGGATTGACGTGGAGTCACATTCTCTAGTTCTTTAAGGTCAACAAATAGATCTCCTGGAATCACATCTTTTCTATGAGTAGTATCCTCTAGCTGATCATCTGATTCAGAGACTAGTTGGTGAGAGGTGGTTGGTAATGGTTCTTTTGTTATCACTACTAAGTAAAATGATGAATTATCATAAACCATGTCCTGAATCTCATATATTTTCTTTGTCTTAGGATCCATGAGAGGGTAAGCCTTTGAGGTAGTGGTATAGCCAAGTAGGATGCACAGGAGTGTCTTTGGCTCAACCTTCTTTCTCTTCTGAGCTGGGATATGCATGTATGTTATGCAACCAAATACTCATAAATGAGAAATTGATTGCTTTCTACCACTCCATACATCTTCTCGCGTTTTATTTTATAGAATATTTATTGGTGCCCTTTTGAGAAGATATATAGTTGTCTGTAATGCTTCAGCCCAATAATGTTCCTCTAGCTTTGTTGTTGTTAGCCTACAGTGAGCCATATCCATCATTGTGCGGTTGCGATGCTCAACATTGCCATTTTGTTTGGATGTGTAGGGAGTAATCAGGTTCTACTTAACACCTTGTTGGTTCAAGAAGGCCAAGAACTTATTTGATGTGAATTCCCCCTCAATTTGAGCGAAGTAGAAGAAGTGTTTTTCCGGTCTCTTTCACAACATGATGATAGAAATTTTAGAAATGTTGAAGAGCCTCACTTTTCTTCTTTAGGAAAAACACCCACATTTTGTGAGAGTGATCATCCACAAATAGTTGGAATACTTATATCCTGAAAATGAAGTAGGTAGCGGGCCATTCAGATCGGTATGAACTACCTCTAGACACTTCTTGGCATTAAAGGTGCTCTCTTGAAATGGATCCCTGTTTTGTTTTCCTGCAAGACAGCCAGGGAAAATAGGAAAGGAACTGGACAATTTGGGTAGTCCATGGACCATTGCTTTTAAACTCATCTGATGTAATGAACTAACCGATAAGTGACCATATCTAAAATTTTAGAGGGCTGTAGATTCTACTATTGAGGCAGATAAAGCTACTGCAGAAGATGAAATAATATCTAAATCAAATAAATTATCTTTTAGAAATGCTCTAGCAATAACCGTACCTTTTCTAGAGATCAAACATGATTTAATGGAAAAGAAATTCTACCTTAAGGTGATGATTCAAGAGCTAAGTCACTGACAAGAGGTTGTTAGTCAAGCCAGAACATACAATATGTTTGTAAGTAGACATTTGTGTGGTTCCAGAGGAATGGTGACATTTCCTATTCCTTCTGCAACGTATTCTTTTTCATCTTCTATCTGAACTCGATCTCTAGTGGTTTGTTCGTTTAGTGAATCAAACTATTTCTTGTCACTTGACATATGCTTACTTGCACTGAGAGTCTATCAACCATAATTTCTTCATGGGTTGAGAAGTTTGAGAGATGAGTACAAGGTTCTTACCACAATTGGCTCCTTCTGATGTCTCTTCATCAGATTCATCATCTTGTTGGGCTGCAAGATGTCCCTTCTACTTTCTCTGGTGGGGACGTCATTTGGAATTTTGAAAATCATCGTGCCTTGATGTGCTTGTTTGAATCGAAGACCCCTATTTCAAGCCATTGTACTAGCAATGATCAGTGTCATGAGTATTGGTTTTGCAGATTTGACACCATCGCTTGGACTTTTGAGCTTGCGGCTTTTGATTTTGATCTACTTGTGATTTCTTCATTGGGGACCTTTTCGATTCTTCTAGCCACATTGGGGCCTTGAGAAAAGGGATTTGTCTGGGCCTCATCTTGGACTAAATTTATTGCCTCTTCCTGCTGTAATAAGTTCACGAGTTCTTTGAACATCACTACCTTGTTGGATACATTCAGTGTCATAACAAAGACTCAGAACTGAGAAGGGAGTGCCCTCAAGGTGATCGGAACTAGAATCATATCTTCTACCTTCTCACCAAGAGCTATTAACTCCGTTCGGCTCGACCACTCGACATAAGAACTCCTCAACTTTCTCATCGGACCCCATAGATAGGGTATGTAATTTTGACTGAAGATGGAGAACCTTAGTCTTATTCTTCACCTCAAAGATGGTAGCAAGCTTGTCCCATGCCTCCTTTGGTTTCTCTACATCCCGAACATGCGGTTGCACATCATCGAGTGATACTCAACATTATCATCATCAGTGCTTTAGCACTTGTGATCTCATATTTAATGAGCTCATTAGGGTTTGTTGGAACTTGTGTGGACCCTGTGACAATGCTCCATAATCCCTCAAACTAAAGGATTGTACGCATTTTTGTTTTCCAGGCCGCATAATTCGGCCCTTTAAGCAACTAAGCATTTGAAAGTAGAATTTTTGGTGCGAGACATGGAATAAAATAAAATTAAAAAAACTATTTATTTATTTATTTATTTCAAGAGTTATTACAACTTTTACTCACTGATGAGAAGTACCAGCTAGTAGATGCTCACGATACTAGCATGCTAAGAGATGGTGACACTTTGGGGGCATTCTTCTTTGTCTTCACATTCAGTGTCATACCTAGCTTCTAGTTCTTCTCGAACTCACTTTTCTTGGAAGTTAACGTCAAAAGGAAATATTCAAGAATCCCTTTTTGAACTAGCTCATCAAAGACTAGATTTCCTATGTTTTGAAGCTCATTGAGCAAGGAAAAATAGAATCCGGAGCTTTCAGGAGCTTCGGATGGTTTTCTTCACTATCGCAGCCTCAATTGTGTTACTCACGCTCGTCATTCGAGCTTGGTTCGAGAGACCCTTTATGACCATGGTAGAGGCTTCTTCACCAAGAAATATATGGCTTTTTTACAAATTATTTGTGACTTTCAGGCTACACGAATCCAAATTTTCTCTCCTTGTACCTCTCTAACTCTTCACACAGTGATACTAACAATGCTTGGTGCAAAGTTATGGGGTTGGACAAGTTAATGCCAAAGCACAACACCTTTGCGCAGGTAGAAATTAATTTCACACAACAATAAATGGATCACACACCAAAAAGAATGGTCTTCCATGCAGCAAGTAGCTTGCTGGTCTCTTCCTCCTCCACGCAGTTTCAAAATTAGTTACGCAATGTAATTTTCCAAGCCTCTCTACATAGGGATGAAGAATATTTTTATTTTAGCGTAGAAAATAATAAAACAATAACTTAAAACTTCCATGCAACAAGGTATTATTTCTTTCCATGCAACAAAAACATGTCAAATTTCCACTAAGGTGTGCATAGAAAGCTCCATGTCCAGTCTTCATGCAGCAAAGCTTAAAACTTCCCACACAAGAAATGAAAATTTGATATCAAGTTCTTACACAACTTTTTCACTTTTCCATGTAGTTGATTCCAATGTCCACGTCAAAGAGACTCCACCACACAAAGTTGCTGAACTGAATGAAGACAAAGAAATATTAATGCTAGTTAAATAAGACTTCTCCCACATGTCCAAGAGCAGGTTCCCGATAAAGCTAATCTTTGACACGGATCCTTTAACGTCTACGTGGATTTTATTTGCTCCTTCAAACACACGCAAGTCATTCCTCCACAACGCAGCTTCTAATATCCTTCAAATGCACACACAGTCAAAGATCGATGTTCTTTGATACCAAATTATGAGGAGGAAATTGAGGAGATTAATTAGATATTGAATATCTCTTAATCATTCTATTTAAACAATGGAACCACATACAATATTTATAGGTATGTGAATCAACAAGACTCCCTAGAATAGGTGGAGTAGTGACAAACTATACGAGTGAATAATGTAATAAATAATAACATCTATCCTAATATAAAAATATGTGTTGTCTATGCTAACAATATATTCAGTTCAAATTCATAATGTGCTTGTTAAGTGTTCTTTAGTTATTAATAGATCTGGTCTTAATATATGAAACATTTCCTTTCTCCATCAAATAAGATTTTCTACCACTGATCTAACTCCATCTACTCTATGTATATGTGGCTTTGATAACACCCCTAAGTGAGTGTTTCCAAGAGAAATGAATCTTCCCATTATTGTAGGTGATTGCACCCTTCTTGTTCTATTTTATGTTATGCCTCATGATCTCACTTATAATATACTTTTAGGTCATCCTTGGTTACATAATATTCATTCAATCCTTTCTACCTATGTCATTTTATATAATTACCTTCAAATACCTTCTTCCCTGGATAATGCTACAATATATTTCACATCTCATGTTACTAATATTTGTGATATCCTCGTAGACACAAAATCACGCACATACTACTATTCTACTATACCACCAAGTATGTTGTTTTATGTATGGATCTTGTGTAAGAAAATTATTCACTAATGACCCATTGTCTAGTCCATCTATTTACTTTTATTATTTCTATTGATTTATATCTCGCATCTGTCACTTCTACATACATTTCGGCCAAGTCACAAGGATCCCTATCTATCAAGATTCACACATTTGTCTTCATTGTCTCTAGACACTGTGCCTAGGACTATAAAGTAGCACCCAAGTGCTCTTGTCCATCCTAGGTGCCCATGGCCTCTTTGTTCTTCTTCTCATTTTGGACATTTATGGTCAGCCTTTTAAGATTTCTCACTCCTATCCCGAGGTCAAAGTCAGCATATTGGGTCATTAGTGTCGAAATTCAAGCAAGAGATCCCTTTATAAACACAAAATACATACCATTATAATGGTGGGAAATTTTTTGTCGAGGGCTATCTATGTATTTTGGTGCATTATTTCGTATACACACATGTATAAGAAGGGGAATTTTCTGAATTTCATCCCATACATTTGAATTCTATCTAGCTATTAGTATCCATCTTGGAGTCACTGGCGTAAGGGAAACCTAGGAGCACTATTGCACACATAAGCACATAAAACTACATTGGGTTTGAGATGTAGTTCAGTGCTCAGTCATAAGTTCACTTGTTTGATGATTGAGAACAATCGACCTCATATTGCATATTTTTTAGGATTTGATGTAGTTTGAGGGTTTTCTAGAAATAATTTTTGTTGTAGATTTACAGTTCCTTGGTAATTCAAATGCCATATATAAGTGATCATTGGCGAATAAGATTAAAACCCTAAGCGATGTTGAAAAACTAGGTTTCGAGCTTTTCCATGACTCCATCACCCAAGAGAGGTCTCAGTGCCCTAGTCCAAGCACTACCGACACTTTTGAATTTTTTATTATAGTTATGACACCTTGAGTCTCTGTTTCATCAATTATTTCAACTCGCATACACACTTTAGGATAAGTGAAATTAAGATAAGCATCCTAAGTTTCTCATTTTATTTCATAGGTTTTTCAATAAAAAATTCTTACCTCTTGTATTTCATTATATATCATTTTAACAAATTTACATTTAGATTTTAATAAAATATTCATATTTTATTGAATCATTTTGGTGAACCCGTATATTATAACTCTTTTCCCTAGGATCCACTACAATGTAATGGAAAAAGTAGCTCTTCGTCTCTAGGAAATCCATGCATCATGAGAGCGTCAACCCTATTCCGATGAGGTTTATGACGTTAAACTTAACGCTCATTATGTGAGTCCTCGTGTTGATGCTAAGGTTCAAAAACACCTTTTGGCCATTAAATGTAATATTCCTACTAGTTTTTCCCATTCTTCTTTCAACATCATTTCTCCGAGAGGAAAATTTTTCAGTTATGCTCCTTGTTATTCCATGGGCTCTAGGAATACTCTGCCTTCTTCTATTTTCATTGAAACTCTTGATAATGCTATCATTGATTATATGCTTGGTCTTGATGCAAATATACATACGAATAATGCTAGTTCTCATAATAATTAGGATGAGTGTAAAGTTATATCTCATGCTTCTCCTATTTCTGAAAATTCTTCTAATGATTTTCACAATACATCTTTCGATAGTTCTTCTCCTGCTTTTGTATATGTTGATGATTCATTCGATGAAATACTTGCATGTGAAACTCTATCTACTAGCGATGATGATTCTATTAGTGAGCATGTTGTATCTCTTGATTCTATTGAATGTGAATTTTCTACTCTGCTTTCATCTCTTTTTGAGGTCATGATGATTCTCCTCCTATTATCACTTCTTCTGAACTTACTCCTAATGTGTCTATCAATTTTACATCTTCTTATCCTCCTTTCATTATTCATTTGGATGTTCATCTCGATGCTTCATGTTCATCTCCTCCTATTTCTTCTTCTTCTTCTCTAGAAACTACTCCTATTGCTTCTTCTATTTCTCTTAGTGTACCATCTCTCACTTCTTCTACACCTACATCTAGTGTGCCTATCACATCTTCATCCTCCACTTCCTCTTCTCACGTTCCCATGATCACTCATAATGGAAAATTGCAAACTCTCAATGTGCCTCTCACATCTCCCACAATTCCTTCACATGACATTTTATCACTCATGCATGTTGTTAGACAATTACAATCTCAGTCTAGTCTCTCACTCTTGAAAGAAAGGCCTATTATGTGTCTATTGATAATAATTCTCTTCATGGAAATCCCATTCCAAATAAAATTTACAATTCAACATTTCCTAAGGATTTCATCATGCCTATATTCTCATGCTTTTACAAGATCTTTGGCAATCCATATCTACATCTCAAGCATTATCATTTAGCTATGGCATCTTACTCAAATGATTGATTATTGCTCAAATATTTTTATCATAGTCTAGTAGGTGAAGCTCTTCAATGGTACACTCATCTACCTTTTGGATCCATCAACACATATTATGACATGGAAGATGCTTTTCTCAAATGTTTTATGCTCAACAATGGTCCTAGAGTCACACATGATTACCTACCTAGCTTACATCAAGGAAAGAAAAACCCATTCTTGATTACATCCTATGATTTAATTCTTGCATGCATTAGCTAGTGTTTCGTGTTGTTGATCTACAAAATTAATTATATTTTTTCAAGGCTTAATTCCTTCTCTAAAATAATGATTGCAATATGCCACATGTGAATAATTTACACTCTTATGCTATAAGGTCATTGATCTAGAAAAATATTTAATTGCTACATATGTTATAGACCCTCCTTCTACTTATTCTATTGTTGTATTTCCTTATCATTCTTCTCCACTTCCATCTTTCAAGTGTCCTCCAAGGTCTCCATATCCTCTCCCTCCTCACAAGCATGTTCCATCTCCACCACCGTGTTGTTCTACACCTAAGTATTTTCCATCTCCTACTCGACATCCATTACATTTCTCACATTTTTAGGCCTCATGATGTGCTACATGATTTTATTGATAAGCGCTTAATTTGATTATCTTCTAATCAACATTATCATGAGCATCACTTGCATTGTAAGCTGCATGATCGTCCTTATTGCAATTATCATCGCATCAATAATCATCGTGACAATGATTGTTATGCCCTTCATGATAAATTACAATAATTAGAAGACAAGGGTGTCATTTTATTTGAATCTCTCTCTCGTGAGTGGTTTATTTCTCCAATTTTGTGTAAGCATGCTACTACTTCAGTTCACTTATCTCCTTCTCCTACTTCTAAGGTAGTTATTTACCCACCGCCTAAGGTCATTATTCATGCACAACCTCCATCTCATTCATCCACTACTACACCATCTCATCCACCACATAGTACTCCTACTTCACATTGGCTTCTTAAGTCATCAACATCTGTACTTCCCACCATTGCATCTCCCATCATTGGCACCATCTCATCAAGAATTCAGTTTGGTTCATACACTCATGCTACTTACACTTCACATGCTTCGCTTAATCTCTCGGTAGGTAACAATTCTCACCTCACCACCCAGTGATGAACTCATGTTCTCATGGTTCTTACATGACTATTGAGGGATATGTTACAATAAGAACCCTGTTCCATCTTTGCTTTACAACATGTTTTATTGATATATCTATCTAGCGTACACTATCACACAATTTCACGATGATGCAGTCTTTCTTTATGGTTTATTCTTGATTACAGAGGGTTATTATATAAATGAAACTCATCTTCATTCATACACGTTGGTGGGAATCATTATTCTTCCCACCTCTTCATCACACTAACACACGATTACATAAATTTTTACAATCATCTCATTCACATAGATTTTTCTCATCATTCATTTTACACATACATTTATTACCATTTATCATTGTTCATATATAGACTATAATGTTTCATCACTTATATATCCATTATCATCCATTAGTAAAAATAATTATTTACACAATCCAAATCAAATAAATGCATATCAACAACAATCATCGATCACATATCAATAACACATCAATACAATGCAAAAATGTATATCATCCATCTATATGTATCACCAAAACTCATAGTTACAAAAATACAATCATTCGGGGGAATCCCCATAGATTTCTATATCAATACATGTCATACATCATCATCGTTGTTGTTATATACAATGGCAAGAGCTCTAGAAGTAGATGCTTCGCCACTCAATCTACATCGCTAGTTGTGGACCCTATATCTCTCTATCTAGTTGCATAATAAGGCTAATTCGGTTGACTTCTCCGCAAACTACCCTTATAGCTCTACATAATTCATGAAAACATCATACGCTAGGGCTCCTCCACCTACATTCTCCCTAGCTCTTTGCATCTCCACTCGTGCCTCATCTCACTCACTCAAAAAAAAGTACAAGTAGTTGTCGTTATCACCATTGGACCAAACAAATGTGCATGTTCACCCCAAATAACATCCACTCGCTCTATCATGCCACCTCCCACGTGCACATTAGTGGGTGCATTCTACATAAATGTGTGGATCGATGTAACAATAATCAATGAACAATAAATATCCCCTATAACCATCCAAAACATAGAATTATTTACTACACATGATACAACTCAATAAAAAAACTAAGTAAAAATCACAACTATCAACAAAAAATACTCACGCTCGATATCAAAGCGTTATGTCATCACCATCGGGGACAATCTGTGTGCCCTCTCGCTTCTTCCAACTAAGCAGCAAGGTTTCTCTCCACATCTAAAACCACTGGAAACAATATCACCCATCGGTGCACTAATAATCATGCACTATAGGCTTTAGTACACCATGCATCATCAACTTATATAGACTCTATCGTCACATCTACCTCTTCTTGACTAGGTGGCACTAGCTATGCTGTTGTGGGTCCTAGCCTTGCCCCTACTCTCCTTAGTGCTCTAGTATCTTACACCCATATATACGGATGCTGGGGCACATCTTGAGCAATACCAAATTATCGTGATATACACTCTACCAAGCAACTCAAAGAACCTCACGAAACTGATCCTCCAACCACATCACCCAATAAATAAATCTTAGCTCCACTCTATCCTCTTTCCACCCTCCGTAATATCGATATGGCTTCCATATAATGGCACTGGCCCCATTTGATCCAACATCAATCTATACATATCGATGTCTAACCTCATGCTCCGAGTACCTACCCACCTCAAAACAAATATATCGGGTCTCGCCACTCTGCACATAGTCCTCCAACTAGCCTCAGTATTGTAATATTCTCATATTCCCATACATGTAATAATGTGGTGGCTCTAATCCCACCATCATGATCCTCATGCATAAATCTATATAAGAGCCCATGCATATCTGGTACCATCATCCTCTATACAACACCAAATATCATGCATCTTATACAAGATTCCTACACCTCCTCCCTCCACAACCACTGATGAAGCAATCACCACTATAATGGATTTCCAAAATCACAAAACAATTGATCTCAATATGACATCTAGGCTGATATGGGTATCTTTCTAAACCTAGGTCCATGTAAAATACCACCCATTGGCCCTCATCTATCCTTTTACATCCTCTATGGCTATCACCTAAAGCCTCTCGCCCACCACTTTGGTAGCCATGCAATATGTAATATACATCCTCCATAGTCACAATCATCTCTCCGGGAGGAAACCAAAATGTGCAAGTATTTGTGCACCATCTCTTACATAATGCAAGTAATCATCAACATATTATGGGGTACCTCACCCATCCTCACTATGTGGTGTAATATGGCACGAGTCTAATACATCTCACTCTACATCTGATAGGCCCAATCCCAATAGAGGGCTCAAGTGTCAACCTCCACAAAACTCACTTGAACAGATACCCCTCTGTGAAACACTAAACAACATAAAAAACATTATGTTAGCACCTCATATACATGTAAAAACAACTACTACTACCATAAACAAGCATGAATTTTCATGATCTTAGGTTGTTAGCACCAAAGAGTAGGACACGTGTGCCTAGAAGTAGGTCACAAAGACCTATGTTTGGGCATAGGTGTCTTGGGGGATGTTAGCGCCCTGGTCATTCTTACCCAAGTCAAAAATGCCTAGAAAATTAAAAACACAAATTTCACAAAAATTCACAAAAATGTCCTCATTTCTACAATTTTTTCAAAAATAATCATACTTACCAACTCATCGTTTGTGTGCGATGTCATGGCTATTGCCACCATCTTGAATCAGCTTAATCTCACTACTCTAATTTGTGGCATCATCATAGGCTCAGAACTCAAAATCGCACTCGCTCAAAGTTCAAATTAAGTCACTATTCACCTTTTCTTATTTCTATTTATATCAACTTGTGAATTTCCCACTTGGTTATAGTTACTATTTGTGCATATTCCTCCAGCTAATAGACAACCCATGTTTTCAATCATATCTTGAGCTATACTACTCCGTTTTCCTCCCCATATATCCCATTTAGTTCAAAATTTCTCCTACTATTGTATGATATACTTTTCATCGTGTTATATAATAATTAGACACATTTTCCACTTGATATAGACACAATCTTGCGACATTTACTATACTTCATATATTAGTGTAGGATATTATCATATTTATTTTCCTTGTATTTGTTTATTTACTTAGTTGTAGCAGTTGTGTTGAGTTAGCTTACCAATTGTGTTCAGTCGGCTCACTAGTTGTGTGGATTCAACTCTACTTATAGTATCAGTTAGTGAGAGTTATTCCCCATTGATCTAGGAGGAGGTTGCACATTCACCACCTATATGTACTTGACTTGCATCATTCTATTACATGGTGAATATGGAGCATGGATCATTGAGCTGATTTGGAGCCATTCTTGCCTTTGTGAGTTTTGATCATATTGCATCTTATTGTTAGTTATTTTGATTTCTGCAATTTCTTGTGCATTCATTTTTCATTAGAGATCCATAAACTCTAATATGGTATCAGAGCGGTTCTGGTGAAACGTTTGTCATTATGAAGTTATTTGTATTTTTGAATAATTTATTTGTGAAACTAACAATTCATGTGCAAATAGATTTCACTCTTTGATTTAGTACACGTGTGATTTTGGTGCGAAGGGTTTACCTAAAAAAATTTAAAAATTAGGGGTTATCACTGAGTTATTCTCCTATGCCATGATGCCCTGGCTCGCTCACGTCTCTGCACAGGCCTGGAATGAACTTGAAGATGCATGGATCTGATTGCAATGGATTTTTTTGGGCCAACATGACCTATATTACTTGGATCTAACTGCATTGGGTGTTTTTCACATGTCTGAGGCATTTTTGCAAGGTTGAGGCATTTTTTGTATGGTTGAGGCATTTTTGGCTTAAAAGGGAATTTTGCTAACTTGATGGGTTTTTAGACCCCTAAGGAGTTTTGCAGGCCCCCAGGGCATGTTTCAAACCTTTGGAGCAGTAACACGGCCCATATAGAGTGTTTTCGAATGGAAAGTGTTTGGTGCCCCCAAACTGTGCGTAGGTTCCTAAGATGGTTTTAGATAGTACATACAGTCATTTGCTAGTTTGGAAAGGCCTTATAAAGAAATTTCCATTGTGCTACACACCCTGGTTTCTCCATGCTACATTTTCCTTGGATGGTAGTGCTCACCAACAACAAACAACATCAAAACATAGTTTGTTTTTCAGGTTTCCTTCTCAAACCTAAAACAACTCTTTGTTCCTCTTTCCATGTGGACTCCACTTTCAAGGAGTCTATTGCATTAATTTTACTTTACCTTAATTGTATATTAGCATTTGATGCTTTTGGAAAATAAGTCATTTGAAAAAAAAATTACATTAGGGAGAATTAAGTGGTTCTTTAAACCTTGTATTTTCACCTGACGAAGACGAAGGGTGAGGCCCGGGTTGGCAGGAGGCCAACTCCCCCTCATAAATTAAACCATTTTATTCTTAATTCCATCTTAGTTCTAATGAGTATATGCACAACACCCTTTCCCCTCTTTTCTAGGAACTTTTTAATCAATTTACAAAATTATAATTAAATCAACCATTAATTTGCGTGAAATTATTTTTGCTATAACTTTTGATCGATAGCTTATTTTTTAGCACTTTTTTTTGTCAGAAGTTCATGTTTTCTCATGATCTACATGATGAAATCAAATATTTTTATAAATGCACGACCTTTAAAGTGCCGCATTTTGGGGGTTCTAGAAACTCACTGGGGACTTGTAATTTTCACACTAAGTTATAAAGTACCATCTGGGATAATTTTTGGCCATGATATCAAATGATAATAGCACACCACATTATATTTTCAAAAAATAAGATTGAAAATACCATATATGGAAATCCATCATAATCCATAATGCTCAATACATTACAATACAATGACTTTAATTACTCAATAAGAAAGATGTACATATAGGAGGAGGGAAGTGAAAATACTACCTAAATTAGTGGTGAAATCCCACCGAGTAATACTAGTAGTTAAGTTAATTCCAAAAGACTAGTAAGCTAACTCTACATAACTAAGAAGCTAACTCAACACAACTAGTAACCTAACTCCACATAACTAGTACACCTAAGAAAGCCGTTGGCAAGAAAATTTGTCAGGTGGAGAAACTTGTGGATTTCTTGCCAACGCTCTGGGAATCTAAGTCCCTCTACTTAACCGGTGTAGCTTCCATATATGCATGTGTTAGAAAAGAGGTAGGAGAGCTAATGTTGCAGTAGAAAATCGATTCTTGTACACACACTAGTTAGAAGTATCATCACATGCATTTATGAGAAGAAAAAAATTGTAAGCATCATTAATACCAAATGAAATTTATTGATCACCAGCTATCAAGAAACCCCTTAGTCAAAGAAAGCTATAAAATCCTTCTTCTTGTATTAATTTCTCAAACAAAGTTGTACATAGTGGAGAAATGGAGGAAATTGAAAAGGGGGAAATGGAAGAAAATGGCTATCTCCTTTGTTCTCTCAAAGTAAAATATACTCTTGAGTTTACAAGATCAATCACCAACCCTTTGAAATGGGAATGGCGTTATAATTTATAGAGTAGAATATGACTCTTCATTTACCCCCCAATGCCTTTTCATATGTCCTCGCACAACTTAAAACTTTTTAACTTCCTAGGAAACTTTTAAGTCCCTTTTTATAACATAAAGGTGACTTATTACATTAGTACATGTGAAAAGTACAACCCCAACACAAAATTAGACTATTGGAAAGTGAGAGAAATTTGGGGGAGAAGAGGAGAGAGAAAGAGAGAGAGAAGAAGAAGAGATGTCCTTCCCGATGAAGTTCATTGATCCTCATTGATGGAAAGCTCCAAATGCAGTGAAACTCGAATCTTTGAATTCCTTGCACACTATGAAACTCTTTCAAATTGGCTCATAAATCACTCTCCAAGTTGAGTGAACTATTCCATTGATGATCACAATTGTGGTACCATTGTCAGATTGGATGGTTTGTGTCTCGGGCTCGTAGTGGAAAGAGTAGGATAGGACTAGCTCGAGACTCTACACAGACATTGGGTGTCTTGTAGCGGTGAATAAGCCACTTGTGAATATTTGGTCTTCAATCCTCCTTCATTCCTTGAAGGCCATGCAAGTCTTAAGGTCATTTAGGCCCATGTATGAGACATCGTTGTCTTCCACATCATACTCACAGTGAAGGGCTATGTGTCGGTTTCGATCCGTCTACTTTGGCTTCATATCTCCTTAGAAAAAACAACTTACTATTTTTAGTAAGTGTGAAAAATCAAGTCCCTGGAACTTCTACTGAGTGTTGTGACCTTGATTCCTCTTTCTCCCTATGTTCCTCATTCCTTCCGGATCAACTTTCTATTTTTAGAAGGTGCTCGTGGGCCCACTTTCTATTTTTAGTAAGTGCCAAAAATTCTTGTTCTGGTGAGTTCTCGGTTGTATTGCACCTCCAATGTCTTCATCTCCTTTCGCAAGCTCTTCTGTCGCTTACTTTCCCAAAATAGCAGTCCTCTACGTAGAAGACCTGCTATTTTTAGAAAGTGGGCTTCTGGAGGTTGGATTGACGTGTAAAAAAGTTTTTTGATATGGGTTTTACCCAATATCACCCCTTTAAAATTTCGGGCCCACCCACTTAATAGTCCAGGAGATTTTAAAGTTTTAATTTTCAGACTTGGCAATGCTTCTTAGTACGGAAACCATTAATGGACCTCAAAATTGCAGGTCTGGTTTTCTCCTTCATTTGTGAAGAAAATTATATTTTGTTGTGGGTTTTTTCTTTTGGTGCTTCACATGTGATCTTACTTCAATCCGACAACCGGTTTGATGGGAAATCCCACTTCTTTCTTCGTTGAGATGGAAGTGGGATTTCTTCATTGTGGATGCTCTGGTGCATGAGAGGAGAGTTTGAAGGTGTCTTCTTGATGGCCTTGGGTAGAGGAATGAACAGAAAAATATAACTTGTTGTTTCACACATCCATTTGGGAGAATTCTTCGACTATTCATTTCATGGCTATGAAGTTTTCTCTGTGCTTCTCCTTCTGTGTTTGCTCTAATTATCCTTCTAGGACCTGTGTGATTTTTTGGAGTGAATTTAATTATCTCTATGGCAGGTATGGTTTGATTTTTTCAATGGTGGAGTGATGGAGGAGAGTTGTAGAGGAAGGATGAAGTTTTGTCGTGCACTAGAGTGGAAGTAGCTGGAAGCACTGAGCGGCAGTTAGAATTTTTAAATTTTGAATGCATGAAGGGAGAAGCTTGGGCATAATTTTTCATTTTTTATGTCCTTGACCTTGGGGTCATATGGAACATTAGTTTCCACGGAGGTCCTGGAGCTGACATGTGGCACAAGATCCTACGACAGGGAATGGATGCTCCAAAAATGCACCTGGGAGTTGAAAGTCAGTCATGTGGGCGTCCAAATGACTCCCCATAGGGGTTGGAAAAAAATTTCAGGGTCTAATGTACCTCACCCTCGGGACATAAGGGACATAAATTTCCATGGTTTCCCTTGAGCTGACACGTGGCACTAGATCCGACGGCAGGATATGGATGCTCCAAAAATGCACTTGGGGGCTGAACTGTCAAGTCTGGAGGTCATATGAGGGTCCAAGAGGTCACATGAGGGCTGGAAACATTTTTCAATGGTTGGTGTACCTGACCTCAGGGACATAGGGCACATGAAATCCTACCAGGCTCCTGGTGTTGACATGTGTCCTCCCGAAAAATGACTAAGTCTTGAACTGCCTTTGAGAGGGCAACTTAGAAAGATGATAACTTGAGCTCCCGGTGGAATTTATTGGTGAAATTTTATATGAAACTAACTGGAAATAGAATTTTGAATCCAATGGTGGGTGTATCATGTATTTATTCATCAAAATGATCCCTGAAAATTTATATTTGTGATTTGAGACTCCACTTGTACCTGATAACACCTGCCTGCCAATCCTATGCATCAAGGTGTTGTGAAAAATATGATTTAACCATAATGTAGGTATTTGAATACTATTTTTGGAGGTTTTTTTTTTATTCTAACTCAATCTAGAGCTCTTGGAATCTTCTTCAAGCCCAACCATTTTTTTAGGCATGTGAACTACTTAGGCTTGTGAACCCTATTTTTACTCAGACTACTCCAAGTCTTCGAACTTCCGTTAACCTTCCAAATTAATTTCCATGATGCTCTAAGGTCTTAAATTCACCTCCATGTTTAATTTTTCCCTTCCATTCCACTCTAGGGGTTGATCCAGTCTTGGGAAGGCCAGTGATAACCCTTCCCAATACTGCCAAAAGATAACATCTTTTCAAAACTCCCTAAAATCACCTAGGGGAATGAATATACTTTCCTAAATCACTTAGGGGACAAATTTTACATCAAATAGGGGGTGACCAGACTGACGGATTTGACTTGGGGTGCCTAGGAATGATAAAACATGAAAATTTCAGCACAAGGGTATAGTTTTCGTGCTCGAAATTGTCAATTTCCTATTGCACATTTTCATGAAAACAACTAGCTCTAGCTTGGGGACATGGCATGGAATGAGCATAGTGAATACATGACATGGGAATCTAGAATCTCAATTTTAGACCATATAATTTATTGACCATTGCCTTATCCATTGGGCCTTGCAGAGTCATGTACAACCTATAACAAGAGAGAAAGAGAGAGAAGAAGGATACACACACACACACATAAAAAATGAAAGGAAACACACGACACACAACATGAAGGGAAACACACACAAAATAAAGGGAAAAACACCTAATAATCACCTATGGTACATGGCGGGGGACAACCTGCTTTCATTGAAGCACTTTTCATTTCTCAAAAGTTACCCGTGAGTGGGCAGCACTAAGTGATGATGTTCTGTGAAGCCATTGAATGGGTTCCAGAAAGTACCCTCCCTTCCTCAATTATTTATAGAAGATAGGTGCTTCCATGATTTTCCTTTTACTTTGTAGGATTGATTCCATGTGAACTTCTTGATGCCCAATTCCTTGCTTAGAAATTCCACCGCCTTTATGTTATTTGAAGTCATTTTCATAGTACCGCTTGCCTTCCATAACGATATAGGTGATTCTCCATCAAGCATCTCATCGCTGCCCCAAAGCTGATTTTCGTTCCAATTCCTTGAATCTTTTGAGTTACTTTCTTTCCCAGAGTCTATGTTCATTGACATCCTTTCCATGAGAAACCTCAGACTTATCCTTTTCCTTCACTCCACTACGAGGTGCTTGAGTAATGATGGAAGGATTGGATGTGAACTCATACTTGTCTTGTATGTCCATGGCACTAGTGAAGAGATCAAGAATCATCTCGGGATCTTCCACAACTTCTATTGCATCCAAGATTTCTTGCATAGAGTTATGCTTCATCATTTCCTATAGCTCCTCTTTGTACGCCTTTGAAGAATCTTTATCTTGTAGCTCAAGGAAACTATCTAGAGGGATTACCTCATCATTTTGGGAATCGTTGCACTCTACCGATCCTTCATCGAAAAGAGCTTCATCTTCAGAGGTCTCAAAACTCTTTTCTTTAGTTTCTTTATCATGGAAAGGTTCTTCCTCTTCAAATGGGAAAGAAAACACCTTGATTTCATCATTGTATCCATCAACCATTGGTTTGAGAGGGACATCATATTTCACATCTTGCTTTGTTTCAACATAGCCAACCTTCACATTGGTTGAGGCTTCCAAGTCAGCTTCATGTTTGTCTTGCATATTCATGGCTTGCATCAGGAGTTTGAGACTAAGCTCGAGGTCCTCTGTTTCTTCCATGGCTCTCAGTAGTTCTTGTACAGATGGTTCTTTCCCATTGTTCGAGGGCTCATTGCAGACCAAATTGGTATCTTCCTAGGTAACATGATCTAGGGATTCTTCATCTTCAAATGGGAATGAGAATATCTCCTCATCACAGATAACCACATAAGCTGATTTTTCTATTTGAAAATCATCAAGAACCATTTCCTCTTCTTCATGGTTTGCGTCATCCAGAAATTCGGAGCTTGCCTCTTCTAACTTGAATCTCCTCAATTCTTCTTCAAAGTCCAAATCTCTCGGGAAGGAAAGTATGGACCTATCAAGATGGGAATATCCTCTTCCTCCTCAGTTGCCACCAAGTGATTCATTTACCTATTATCTTGATACAATATGTTATCTTTTGGTCTTTCAAAATTTCATACCATGTACCTCGTCTTCTTCTTGGGAAGAAATTTATCCATGTCTCCCTTCATTGGTATGGTTATAGAAGACCAATTCATCTGAATTTTTCCTCCCAAGTCTCAACAGAAATTTCTACTCGAGCAACATTCCGAATGAGGTTGGGACGTCTACTACCAAAATCATCGCTAAAAATTTCTTGTCTAGAAATCTGGTGAGAGCCACCTATGCATCTTTGACCTTCCCTACAAGTGAGACCTTTTTTATTCCAAAGAGTAATAAGAGCCACTAGGTGGAGTCATGGTAAGTTTAAGACCTTGGTGACCTTTAAAGGCATCATGTTATCTGAGGCACCAAAATCTATTATGTAATTGTTCAGTACATATTCTCCAACAAGAAGGGAGATGTAGAAAGGTTCAACTTTATCAGTCTTTGATGCACTCAAAGAAAGCATGTTTTATGAGGGAGGTGTAGGTGAGTTTGGTAGCATGCCTTTGGAACTAGATGTTACAACATTGGGTGTTAGACTACCACTCCTAATATATCAGATGAACCTCTCAAATTTTTCAAGATGAGTCCGCAAATATTTAGTTTCAAGTAATCTACACTTTGGCCTTGTTTGCATATTCTATGAAGTCAAAGGGATCAGATATGGACAAGGGGGTGAAGGGACTAATTTTGGAGTCTGGATAGGCTTAGGAGCAAGATTTGATGTTTGAGGAATGGAAGATATTTTGAATGGCACACTAGGAGCTTTCAAGGAATTAGATTTTGTAGGAGCAGATTTAGATTTAGAAATGGAAGAGGAATTGGAAAGATTACTTGGGATTGCGGGAGTATTATTACTTGCTATAGGGTTAGGATCCAACAATGTAGACTTCATGGAAGGTGGAAGTGGGGATCCTCAAATAATTATTTTATTTTTTAGAGTCACCGCAAGAGGATCATCAACCTTCTTTTCTTTTGTAGCAATGGAGGGAGATGTTCTTTTCTCAGACTGAGAATGAGTGAATATCACACATGAGAAACTGGGTACATCCTCTTCATCTTCTTCATCACATCTAGAATACTCACAGAATATGATTTGTGTATCATTTTCAAACTCATCACTTTCTAGGAAATTACCACCTTCACTTTCTTGTTCAAGCTCTTCTTCACTTTCTTGAAATTTGTAATTTACGTTCATGGGTGGGGCCTCCAAGGCGAGCCTTTGGGGTGCTCCTGCAATCTGATTTATGTTGCTTATTTGAGAAGATACTCGTTCAAATAATTCCCTCTTCAAAGATGCCATCTCATTCGCCAACTTTTGCAGTGATGGATTGGTTCTCTCATCTCCAGGATGTTGGGTCTTTCCCTTTGATGGATTCTTGATCTTTCCTAGAGAGGATGAGATCATCATCAAGTTCAATAGCCATCCTTTGTGCTTCTACAATGTTCCTTGGTTGGGCTCTTTGCAGAAAAAAAATCCTACTTCTGATGATTGAGCATTGATGAAGAATCTCTTGACATTGTTTTGAGATGGCGAATCCTCTTCAGGTATCCTATGAAGCAACCATTTGAAATGAGCCACAAAGTCTCTCATGGTTTCATTTTCTCCTTTCTCTATTTGAGCCAACTACACCAGGAGGTCTTGACAGTATTCAATTGATTTAAATATTTCCTCGATGGTAATTTTGATGTCATTCCAACCAGTGATGGATCAAGCCGGTAGGAGGTAGAACCATTATGCTACTTTTTCTTGGATGGACTCCACGAACAGTCTTACAACACCATCTTCATGTTGGACACCAAGAATTCCACATGATGTCGTGAAGGTAGTGATGTGTTCTTCAAGATGTTTTGTTTTTGTCACCGTTGAACTTTAGTAGGTTCTTGTGGGAACTTGTTGGTAGATCGTGGAGAGGTGGTTCAAGAGAAAGCGGGCATGTATTCCTTCTCCATGGAACAATGGATTAAGGTATTTCTTCTTCATCTTAGATTGTCATTTCTAGTTTTGTTTCATCTCCTTCTTATATAAATTATTCTTCAACTTCTTCTTCTTTCGAGAACTCAATGCTCAATGATGGTTAAAAAATTAGAGAATTTGAAGGAGGAGTATTAACAAGAGTCTTGAAAAGATTTCTAGGTGAAATGTTTGAAGAGCTGGATGGAGAGGAGGCTTGAGAGAAGAAGTACGGATTATCTCTAATTCGTTCTTGCTGATTTTGTAAAGCATTGAAATTGGAATCAACACCTCTCGACTTGCTCAACCTCGTGTATCTTCCTTACACTAGCCTTTGGAAAATTTTGTAGTGTGAACACGAAAGTACATTGTGGAATGCGAAGGTTAACTTGCATGAAATTGATCGCGTAGCCTTCAGCAATGAATTTTCATGAACTCCCTTTTTTGTTTTTTCAATATTTCAATTTTTTTTTTAATTTGTGGACTTTGTGGTCATATTTTGGGTGCAGATGTTGCTAAATCTTCCCATGGTGGGTACCAAAAATTGTTGGCGAGAAAATTTTTTAGGTGGAAAATTTTTTGGATTTCTTACCAACACTCTGGGAATCTAAGTCCCTCTACTTAACCAGTGCAGTGTCGTATATGCATGCGTGAGAAAATGTGGATTTCTATGGTGGCCTTTTAAGGGATCCAACAGGGGCACTCCACTGACCTGTGGCAAAGCTAGCAATCTCTTGCTAGGGAAGACTTTTCTAAAGAGTGGGAAAGGGGAGTGAGAAAAGAGGTAGGAGAAATAATGTTGCAGGTAGAAAATCATATTCCTGTACACACACTAGTTAGAACTATCATCACATGCATTTATGAGAAGAAACAAATTTGTAATCATCATTACGACCAAATGAAATTTATTGATCACCAAGTATCAATAAATCCCTTAGTCAAAGAAAGCTATTAAATCCTTATTCTTATATTATTTTCGTGAACAAAGTTGTACATAGTGGATAAATGGAGATAATTGAGAAGGGGGAAATGGAAGAAAATGGCTATCTCCTTTGTTCTCTCAAAGTACAATATACTCTTGAGTTTACAAGATCAATCACCAACCCTTTGAAATGGGAATGGCATTACAATTTATAGAGTAGAATATGACTCTTCATTTACCCCCAATGCCTTTTCATATGTCCTCACACAACTTAAAACTTTTCAACTTCCTAGGAAACTTTTAAGTCCCTTTTTATAACATAAAGGTGACTTATTACATTAGGAACATTAGGACATGTGAAAAAGTGCAACCCCAATGCAAAATTAGAATATTGGAAAGTGAGAGAAAGTTGGGGGAGAAGAGGAGAGAGAAAGAGAGAGAGAAGAAGAAGAGGAGATGTCCTTCCCGATGAAGTTTGTTGATCCTCGCTGATGGAAAGCTCCAAATGTAGTGAAACTCGAATCTTCAAATTCCTTACACATTGTGAAACTCTTTCAAATTGGCTCATGAATCACTCTCCAAGTTGAGTGAACTATTCCATTGATGATCACAATTGTGGTACCATTGTCAGATTGGATGGTTCGTGTCTCGGGCTTGTAGTGGAAAGAGCAGGATAGGAATAGCTCGAGACTCTACATAGACATTGGGTGTCTTGTAGCAGCGAACAAGCCACTTGTGAATATTTGGTCTTCGATCCTCCTTCAGTCCTTGAAGGCCATGTGAGTCTTAAGGTCATTCAGGCCCATGTACGAGACATCATTGTCTTCCACATCATACTCGTAGGTGAAGGGTTGTGTCGGCTTTTGACCCGTCCACTTCAGGCTTCATGTCTCCCTTAGAAAAAACAACTTACTATTTTTAGTAAGTGTGAAAAATCAAGTCCCTGGAACTTCTACTGAGTGTTGTGACCTTGATTCCTCTTTCTCCCTATGTTCCTCGTTCCTTAGGATCAACTTTCTATTTTTAGAAGGTGCTTGTGGGCCCACTTTCTATTTTTAGTAAGTTCAAAAATTCCCATTCTGGTGAGTTCTCGGTTGTATTGCACCTCCAATGTCTTCGTCTCCTTCGCAAGCTCTTATGTCACTTACTTTCCCAAAATAGCAGTCCTCTATGCAAAAGACCTGCTATTTTTAGAAAGTGGGATTTTGGAGGTCAGATTGACATGTAATGAAGTTTTTTGATATGGGTTTTTTCCCAATATCACCCCTCTGAAATTTTGGGCCCACCCACTTAATAGTCCAGGAGATTTTAAAGTTTTAATTTTCGGACCTGGCAGTGCTTCTCGGTATGGCAGCCATTAATGGACCTTGAAATTGAAGGTCTGGTTTTCTCCTCCATTTACGAAGAAAATTATATATTTTATGTGGGTTTTTTCTTCTGGAGTTTCATGTGCAATCTTACTTCAATCTAGCAACCGATTTGACTGGAAATCACACTTCTTTCTTCATTGAGCCGGAAGTGTGAATTCTTCATTAGGATGGATAGTGCAAGAGAAGAGATTTTGAAGGTGTCTTATTGATGGAATTGGGTAGAGGAATGAACAAAAAATATAATTTGTTGTTTCACGCATCCGTTTGGGATATTTCTTCGACTATTCGTTTCATGGCTATAAAGTTTTCTTTTTTTCTTCTCCTTCTGTGTTTTCTCCAATTATCCTTCTCAGACCTGCGTGATTTTGTTGAGTGAATTTAATTATCTTTATGGAAGGTCTAGTTTGATTTTTTGCAATGGTGGAGTGATGGAGGAGAGTTGCAGAGGAAGGATGAAGTTTGTCTGTGCACTAGAGTGGAAGTAGCTGGAAGCACTGAGAAGCACTGAGCGACATTTAGAATTTTTGAATTTTGAGCTAATGAAGGGATAAGATTTGGTGAAATTTTTCATGTTTTATGTCCCTAACCTTAGGGATGTGAGGAAAATAAAATTCCACGGTGGTCAAGAGGATGACACGTGGTGATGATCGATGACAAGGAATGAAGGTGAGAAAAGTTGCTTTAAAGCACTAGGAGCTGAAAGTTGGTCACGTGGGTGTCAAAATGACTCCCAAAGGGGATGGGATAATTTTTCACGGTCTGATTTCCCCCACCTTAGGGACATAAGGGACATCAATTTCCATGATGGTCTTGGAGTTGACATGTGGCACCATATCTGATGACAGGGAATGGATGCTCCAAAAATGCACTGGGAGTTGAAAGTCGGTCACGTGGGTGTCCAAATGACTCCCCATAGGGTATGGGATCATTTTCCAAGGTCTGATGTACCTCACCTTATGGAAATAAGGGACATCAGTTTCCATGGTGGTCCTGGAGCTAACATGCGGCACCAGATCCGATGGCAGGGAATAGATGCTCCAAAAATGCACCTGGGGCTAAACTGTCAAGTTTGGAGGTCATATGAGGGTCCAAGAGGTCACATGGGGGTTGGGAAAAATTTCAATTGTTGGATTACCTGACCTCGGGAAGTTGGGGACATGAATTCCCGCCAGGCTCCTGGTGTTGGCATGCCCGAAAAATGACTAAGTCTGAATCTGTCTTTGAGAGGGCAACTTAGAAAGAAGATAACTTGAGCTCCTGATGGAATTTATTGGTGAAATATTATATGATCCTAACTGGAAATGACATTTTGAATCCAATGGTGGAGGTATAATGTATTTATTCATCCATATGAGCCTTAAAAAGTGGATTTGTGATTTGCGACTTCACTTGTACTTGATAAAACCGCCCGCCAATCCTATGTGCTAAGGTGTTGTGAAAAATACGATTTAACCATAATGTAGGTATTTTAATAATCTTTCCGAAGGTATGTTTTTTTCTTCTAAATCCATCTAGAGCTCCGGAATCTTCTTTTGAAGCCCAACAACTATTTTAGGCCTATGAACTACCTAGGCTTGTGAACCCTATTTTTTACTCAGACTGCTCCAAGTCTTATAGAACTTCCCTTAACCTTCCAAAATCATTTACATGATGTTATAATGTCTTAAATTTACCTCCATGTTGAATTTTTCCCTTTCATTCCACTCCAAGGGGTTGATCTAGTCCTGCGAAGGCCGGTGATAACCCTTCCCAATACTGTCAAAAGATAACATCTTTTCAGAACTCCCTAAAATCACTTAGGGGGAATGTATAGACTTTCCTTAATCACCTAGGGGACAAATTTTACATCAATTAGGGAGTGACCAGATCGATGGATTTGACTTGGGGTTCCGGGAATGATAAAACATGAAAAATGTAGCACAGGGGTATAGTTGTCATGCTCAAAATTGTCAATTTCCTATTGTACATTTACAAGAAAACACAAGCTAACCCAACAAGTAAAGGGATAACACAAGTGTAAGAATTATCCTAATAAATAAATAAAAGGATAAATAATAACCTACACTAACACCCTCTAATAAGCATAGAAAAGAAAGTGGGTCCCAACAACAAGGCCTGATGAGGTACCCATGTACAATAACTGGGAAAATTAGACACCGTAAGTTACCCAAAACTAGTAGTAACAAAGTAGAGAGAGAAAAATCCTGTTGCAAGATATCCTAAGAATATCGGCTCCATAAACTAGTATATTGTTGAAGAAGTTTGGTGTGCACTTTGTGGTCTAAATCCATTGCTCAATTATAGAACTAAAAAAGCGCACTGGGCTTCACTAGAATACTTCCATCCAAGGAGATTGTTAATGGAGTGATGTCAAAAGTGAAAAAAACAACAAACATAATTTGATCAACTACTACAAATAGGTGTGCCATGATCCAAGAACAACTAAGGCAACAAGGCAAGGACACAAGATCCAAATAAATAGGAGTTCCATGATCCAAGAAAAGCCAAGGTAACAAGGCAAGGACACAAAATCTGAAGAAGCAAGATCAACTGCTACAAATAGGTGTGTCACGATCCAAGAACAATAACCAAGGCAACAAGGAAAGGACATGAGATCTAAATAAATATGAGTTCCATGATCCAAGAAAATCCAAAGTAATAAGGTAAGGATGCAAAACTTGAAGAAGTAGTATCAACAACACACCCTCCCATACTTGAATGGGTAGATAAACACCACAGATTTGTATGAGTTACCAAAATCAACTACTCAAACAATGACAAACTAACAAAGAGGCTTCACTAGTATAGCTCCCCATAAGAGAGACTATTAACATGCCCAAAAAAAGAGTCAAAATACAGATCCAAAATATCTCAACAAATAAGAGAGATATAAATGTATACACACATAGATATAATAATGCAACACCAAAAATTTTAAGACGTCATCTTTGTTAGTGCAAATTAGAAAGCACCCCGGATGTTGATCAGATTTCTAGTTTGATCATTCTAATCATCCAGTGTGATTGCACAACATTGAAACCTCTCTCCAAGTGTGGGACTTGTAAAATGAGAGAGGAATCTCAGATTAGAGGTGGTTCCTCAAAACTCCTCGATCGAGATCTCATTATTTGCACAATCGCAGAGGTTTGAATCCTAATCCTACTCTAAATTCCTAGGAGACAAAGATAGAAAGTGCAAAAATTTAAACTAAACTAACAAAGGTGATGCACCAAGGAATGAAGAATACCTATCTCACCAATAAACACAAACCATTAAAATGTGATGCAAAATCATGCACTGAGATAACAAAACTTGCAAAGTGAAAGATCAGGAGGATGCAAATGAACACAGAGAGGGTTGAGAATCATCCACAGACATGCATTACTTGCTCCAAAGATTGATACAATACACTACAAAATGCCAAGAGGAAAAGTTGCATTACATTTTTAAATGGGAGGTTTGAACTCCACAAATTCGCTGCCAAAGAGAAGAAGGGAGGGGCAAAACAAGAATGTCCAACATTTAGAAAGAAGCCCCTCCTTACAATTTATAGGAAGAATGAGAGAGGGAAGAGAGAGGAAATCCAAATCTACCCCAACCACCTCTAGGTTGCATTTAATTCATCTCATTATGGTGGTAGGTGAGAACCCTAGCAAACTTAAAAGTGGCGAACTATATTTTGCATTAAAACTGGTTGTTGAAACGTCATTTCTGGCCATTACCACGTGCCAGAGTCATTTTTGATTTTCTCTCTCCAAACTCCATCAAAATGCAAAAATGACCCCAGAATCATGTAGATAATTTCACCAGCTTTCCATTGATATAAAGAACATGAAAAACCAAGCTCTAGATCAAAAGTTATGGCCATTTGAAGATTTAGGGCAAAACAGGTCAAATCGGGTTGGCGGGAAAAAAATTTAAATTTTACCCCCTTTTCGCATTTTGGAAAATTTTCCAAAATCCCCATGCTCCACCATTTGGATGACATGTGTTAGGCTCTCGATTGGCCATGGGCTCATCCTCTAAAAATTTTATGCGGATCCCTTTGATATTTTTGCCTTGACATTTGTCAAAACCCCCATTGGATGTGGGTTCGACCCTCTTAAATTTCCTCGTGGGCTTGCTCTGAATTTTTTTACCCCACCTAGACACGTGGTGAGATTTTATTGGCTCACAATAAGGGGGGTAGGCTTCTTTTCCTTCACTGTTTGCCAGATCTCACGCGTCCCGCGCGTATCTTTGTTCCAATTGTCCGGACGAAAATCTCCCCGCATCGGCTGATTTGGGCTTCCTTGTCCCTCGCGTGCCTCACGTCCTTTTGTCCGGATGTCCCGAATGAAAATCTCCGAATCTGCTTTCGAAATGGACCGTCTTGCGGCAAATCGGCTGATTCACGTCCCACGCGTACTTTTGTCCTTTTTGTCCCCAAACTACGTGAAATAAAAGACTTAGATGATTTTTCTTTGTTTTCGGCCATTTCAGCTTTTCACATCCCACGCGTCCCCGACGTCCCAACTGTCATCCCACGGACTACTTGGGAAAAAGGTGTCCGACTTAGCTGATTTTCTTACTTTTTCATCCCCAAGCTTGGTACAACGAACCTCGATTCAACTCGAACTAGTACAACCTGAACCCTTTGGACCGAAGTGCTTTAAAACAGTCCTGCTGCAACCTTATTTTTGCATTTTTCCCATTTTCTCAACTTGTTGAGATTTCTTCTTGGATGGGAGAGTTAGAGAGAAGCCGAGGGACCCCAAAAACATGATTTTTTTCCTTGAATCAATCTTACTTGCTGGATCGAATAATCGATGCATGTTATCAAAATTACCTTGAGGATGAATTTTGGATAACAATTTTGGTGACTCGGCGGGGTCATCCGCTCTTGGATGAAGTTACTAGTCCTGAAGCATCCATTGGGCATGGAGTCATGAGTTGTCTATTCGGAACCCCAACTGACTTAGAATGTTGCAAGGAGGAAGATGGAATATCACCCGATGGAAGCAAGGGCTGCAAAACATCTCCAGGGACAACAAGCCTATGCCAAAGCACTAAGGGAAGGAAAAAAAACCTACAGAAAAACAATGTGCACAAGCACTTGGAGGAATGAAAACCTAAGCTAATATTTACAAGGTGGAGAATTTCCCTTTAGTAGCAATGCTTTAGATAGATTCCATTGACTGGAATCTGTAGTTCTTCGCCATCCAATGAAGACAATTGGAAGGCATTGTTGTCCTTACACTTTGTGACCATGTACGGGCCACTCCAAATGGCATCAAATTTTGAATGCCTTCCCAGTTTTTCTCTATCTACATCCCATTTTAACACTATATCTCCAACTTGGAAAGATCTACTCTTGGCCTTCCTATCAAAGGTCTTCTTAATCAAAGCTTGATCCTTCTCCATTGCTTGGGATGCCTGATCTCTGATCTCTTGGAGCTCCATCAACTCGCATATCTCACCTCCATGGGCCCAAACTCTAAAGAACTCTAATCGCTTCATGAGTTCCAATGTTGGCAACTCAAGTGACATGGGCAAGATTTCCTCTCTTCCATAAACAAGCCTCGAATGGAGAGTTACCCGTGGATCTCTTGGGAGTTATCCTATCAGCCCATAAGGCTGATTGCGAGTTTGGTATGCCAAGACCTCGATTCTCATCAAGAGTCCTCCTAATGATCTTCAACAAGTTCTTGTTTGTAGATTCAGCCTGGCCATTACCCTGAGGGTAGTAGTTTGATGAAGTACTTAGGTAGATCCCGTTCTTGACATCCCATTTAGTCACCTTGGACCCGATGAATGCCAATGCATTATCTGATATTATTGTAGTAGGTACACAAAATCTAGTTGTTATTCCCTCATAGAAGTCTAGGATGCTAGATTCATTTGCTTCCTTGAGTGCTACTGCTTCAGTCCACTTAGTGAAGTAATCTGTGGCTGTTAAAATCCACTTGTTCCCTTGGCTTGAATTGGGATTAATGACTCCAATGAAGTCTAAACCCCATTGCATGAATGGTTGGTCAACTGAAATTGGATGCAATGGAAGGGCAGCTAGCCTCTCTTTACCTGTGAAGAATGCACAATTCTTGCACCTCTTGATCCATGCATAACAATCATTGAAAATCTTGGGCCAATAATAACCAGCCCTCATGATTTTTAGGGCTGTCACTCTTGGTGTAAAATGACCACCAGCTGGTCCACCATGGAACTCTTCCAACACCCTATGAATCTGATTTGTGTTAATGCATCTCAAGAAAGACTCCATTCACATCTTTCTTGAACAAAACACCATCTACTATGGCATATGGGACAGCTTTGTAGTCCAAGTGTCTTCTTTGGGTTTTGTTCATCTCTGGAGGGCATAGGCCCGTTCTTAGGAAGTGCATTATACCTTGGGTCCAGAAAGGAGTGGGGACAACATTATCCTCTTCTTGAGTGCTACCTTACACATGGCTGTCTTGAACTGTCAAAACAACCTCTTCTTTATTACATACTCCCTTTTGCTTGCCCAGAATCAGCTGCTCACACAATCCTTTTCCTCTTACCAGCTTGGTGACCTTGATCTCAATGTCATACTCCATGACACGAGTGATCCAACCTGCCCTTTTCTCATTCAAATCCTTATTGAGGAGGAAGTCCTTTACTCCCGCATGAGAGACCAACAATTGAACTTTGTTGTTTGAGACTAGATGCTTGAATTTCTTCAAGCTTCTGATTACTACGAGTATGTGCTTCTCAATAAAATAATATCTCACCTCATAGTCCTCCAAGCTTTGGCTAAAGAAAGTAATTGGTTGCGCATCATTGTCCTTGTTCTCATCGCACCAAAATGGTAGAAATAGTATCATTACCTCCAAATGCATAGAGTATGAAATCCTTGGAGAAATCCGGGTTGATGAGAGTTGGTGCTTGGGAGATGGCTTCTTTGATTGCTTCAAAACTCTCCTTACCTTCTGTTTTCCATTTGAAAGCCATGCTTTTCTTTAACATCTTGGTGATAGGTTTGACAAGGGCTGCAAAATCTGGGACAAACCTCCGAACAAAGTTTATTCTCCCCAAGAAACTCTGAAGGGCCTTCTTGTGGCTTGGTAATGGTAGTGCTCTTATGGCTTCAACCTCTCGGATCAATTGTTAATCCTTCTTTGGAGACAATATGGCCAAGGAGCTTTCCTTCATGTGCTAGGAAGATACACTTCTTAGGATTCAAAGACACTCCAAATCTCCTGCACCTTTAGAAGACTTGTCTCAAATGAGAGAGGTGGTCTGCTGCATTCTTTGAAAAAACAGTGATATCATCAAGGTATATCAGCACCACGTTGTTGATCAAACCTTTGAACACCATGTCCATTGCTCTTTGGAAGGTAGTTCCAGCATTGGACAACCCAAATGGAATTTTCCTGTATGAATAAGTTCCCCATTTGGTTGTGAAGGCTATCTTGAACTGATCTTCTTCCTTCACCATAATCTGATTGTAGCCCGAGTAGCCATCAAGTAGTGAAAACCTCTCGAAGCCAGCCACCACTTGCAAAATTTGCTCCATAGAAGGGAGTGGGTAATGGTCCTTGAGAGATGCTCTATTCAAGTCTCTGAAGTCAACACACAATCTGATCTCTCCACTCTTCTTTCTGGATGGAACTAAGTTGGCAACCCAACTAGAATGCTTGATTGGGAATATGATTCTTGACTCAATCAACTTGTTCAATTCCTTCCTCATGAGAGGTTCCATGTGTGGATTGAGTGGCCTTTGTTTCTACCTGATGTGCTTAGTATTTGGATCCAACTCAATGGTGTGTTGAGCTAACTTGGGATTGAAACCTTTCAAATCTTCGTAGCTCCAAGCAAACACATCAGGGAACTCTTGACACAACTGTATGAACTCATACTTTTCTTGTTCAGTTGTCATCTTTCCAATTTGCAATGGCTTGTTCTCTTCCACCAAGATGGATACTTCGAATCTTCTCTCTTGACTGAATGTTTTCTTTCTCTTTCCTAAACTGATCATTGGGATTGAAAATGGACTCCAAAGTGATAAGTCCTTGGGTAGCTTGTTAGTTCTCAACTATACCACTTGGTCACCGTCTATGTTGTTCCAATTTTTCTGATTTTTAGTGAGAACTCAGCTTCTTCTTGTAAGAAATGGATGATTTCTTGATCATTTTCAAATACTTGCCAACTTACATTGTTGTCCGGAACTGAAGGCCTCACAATCACATGGATGTTTGGTTGTACCTTATCTTTTTGAATGCTCTCCACAACGTCAAAGGCTGCCCTAACCACGCAAGCCCGCAAGCTTTGTTAGTGGCTTGGTTCTCTTTCCTAGAACCGATTTGATGCCAAAGCCCTCAAAATCTTTAATGAGGTCCCACACCCTATTCTTGTAGCACTTGAGTAGATCATTCTTGGTAGCATGTTGCCCTTTGACCTGATTTACAATCAATTCACTGTCACCAAAGACTTGCAAGTTCTTTATTCCTCTCTTTATTGCCCAATGCATCCCTTGCACCAAGGCTTCATATTCAGCAGTGTTATTGGAGCATGCAAACTAAAATCTAAAAGCTGAATAGTACCTTACTTCTTGAGGTGAAACCAGCATGGCTCCCCCTCTGGCACCTTGTCTACTCCTTGATCCATCAAAAAACAGCTGCCATACCTCATTGTCATCCTTGTGGTCTGGCTTGGTGATGCTAGGAATGGGCTGATCTTTTCATGTATGCAATAGACTCCTAGCTCAGATTCTTCTACTTCTTGATAAGGATCAAAAGCATGCACCTTGTTTGCCCATTCATCAAGAGTTAGATCCGGGATGCTTCCAACCTTGGTGTCAGCTTCATCAGTGCTTGGGTGATCTTCTTGATCAAATGCCAAACAGTTGGCATTGATTTGACTTGGAGTGTAGGGCTCAATGTGGAAGTTTGCAATAGGTTCAGACCTGATTGTAGCTTTGGTTCCATACCTTGTTCTGAATAGCATGTGTGACCAATCAGCAGACAAATATCCTCCAATCTTGGTTGTGAAATCTCTTGACAAACATAGGGCAAAGAGTGGTGGAAGGTCTATAACTGATACATCTTGTAAAAAAGAACATTTGGACATGCATGCAAGGTAAGACTCAAGTTTCTAATCACCCCCAATTATTATCGCTATCCCATCCAACCGCACTACCCCTTTGGATATGGTTTCATATTGAAGTCCTAGCTGATCAGCTATTTGCTTGGGCATCACTGAGCTACTTGCCCCGGAATCAATCATGCAATTGTGCACCAATTGGTTTCTAATGATTAATGAGACATAAAAAGGAGGGGGCTTCAACATTTTACCTTGCTATCCTCCATGTTTCCCTTCAGTGGGCAAAGATTTGTGAGCACCTTCTCTTGCATTCGGACTTGCTTGATTCGAAGTTGGCAGATCCACTCCTTCATGGCAACTTGTAGCAAATCTCTACGGCTGGGATAGATAGGGATTCCCACATTGATATATTTACATTTGTCTTCTTCATCATTGATCAATGATACTAAATGGTGATGAAGGATCTCTTTGTCGTCCCTTGGTTTGCATATTCATCCTTGCATGTGGGTAGCAACAATCTGGTATTTGAGTTGGTTTAGGAGCTGGTTTGGGTGCTCCTCGCATGTTTGGGACTACATTTTGTTTGCAAAAAGCCTGTGGAGTGGTAGAAGGTTGTGGATTACTTGGAGCCAATGGCTGTCCTTCACCCAAATTTCTCTTTTTGACCTTGTGTTGGCTGCAACACCTTGAGAGGGTATTTGATTCATACCACGAAATCTTGACTGCCAATTGACAAGAATAGTTTCGTTCGGAGATGTTCCTTGTTGAGGTGCTTCTCACGCTGATCCTCTTCGTGGTGGACTCTTGCGACCCACCAATGGTTTGCACCATAAGAGCTCGATTTAATGCATCGTTAAAGCACATTGAGTGGTTATGTGGTCAATTGCATGGGAAAAACCAATCATATTCTTGGGCCATGTTATTTTGCACCTTTGGTACCAAAGCTCGGATGTGGATGCAACATTGGGGTTATCGGGCTGAAATGGACTGTTGGTAAGAGGCCTTGCTTGATTCTAATTTGTAGCTAGAATGGGTGGTCTTTGAGGTTGATATGGCTGCCTGTTAGGCTGAGCTTGAGGCTGAAAGGAAGGTCTAAAACCTTGAGCTTGCTACCTTTTGAGTGTAACCAACTCATTACCTAGATTTTGCAATTGCTTCATGACTTCTTGAAGCTCATTTGAGGCACTAGAAGATGAAGTAGAAGCTTCATTTGAACTCGATTTCTCGGAGTGGGAATAGGAGATAAATTAGGCACTTGGCTAGCACTTGGGCTCTCTAAACTTGGATATAACGGCATTGGAGGCCTAGGAGCTAGCTTTCCAGCTTGAATCAAACAATTTTCAGCCCTAATGGCAATGTTATAAGCCATAGGGATAGTTATGCCTCCCATGGACTGAATCAACATAGAAATATCAGAATTTAGAGATTTGAGATAGTAAAGAAAAGCACCTTCTGCTGTTGGTTTGACTGCCACTGGAATTCTCTCCCAGGTCCTTTGAAATCTGAAATTAAAATCAGTCAACTGCTCATTGGGAGCTCTTTTGATAGTTGTCAGCTACTCCAAAAGGGACAAGTTGTCTCCCTTTTCCCCAAACTACTCATGGAGGGCTATACATAGCTGATTCCAATTTTGAATAGAACCTGAGGCAAGGCTCCTGAACCATTGTAAAGCTTTCCCCTTGAATGAGGATGCCAGCAATTTGACAGCAACTTGCATCTCATTGATTTCATGAATTGCACAAAGGTTGGCAATGTCTTTAACATGATCACCAGGAGTAGTCTGGTTCTCTCCAGTGAAGTATGGAATGTTCTTCAATGCTGCAACTGGGATTGGATGTTGTGCATTGAGAGCAAGTGGGCTACTGCCAGTGAAATTGACATACGGATTCGGTGGTTGCGCCATTCTGATTGGCCTGAGAACCCTTGTTGATTGGATGAAAGGCCTACCAGGTGGAGGTGTTAACAAGGTTCTATTAGGTGGAGATGGAGATCTTTGAGCTCTTCTTCCCCTTCTTTCTCTTCCTAGAGATAGGTGTAGATGAACAAACAATCCTTCCTCCCTAGTTCTTGACCTGGTCTGTATTCTTCTCATAAATTTTCCAGGCTTGGACTACTGAAACCAGCGGATTATGCTTCTTTTGGAGTCACCAGATGTGTGATTTTAAGCTCCTTCAAAGCTGGAACTTACAACAAGTGCACATTGATCTTGTTGCAATGAAAGTGAAGACCTCTAGGTCCCACCAGGCGTGCCAAAACTGTTAGTGCAAATTAGCAGCCCTGGATGTTGATCAGATTTCTAGTTTGATCATTCTAAGCATCCAGTGTGATTGCACAACATTGAAACCTCTCTCCAAGTGTGGGACTTGCAAAATGAGAGAGGAATCTCCAGATTAGAGGCTGGTTCCTCAAAACTCCTCTGATCAGATCTCGTTATTTGCACAATCGCAGAGGTTTGAATCCTAATCCTACTCTAAATTCCAAGGAGACAAAGATAGAAAGTGTAAAAATTTAAACTAAACTAACAAAGGTGATGCACCGAGGAATGAAGAATACCTATCTCACCAATAAACACAAACCATTAAAATGTGATGCAAAATCATGCATAGATAACAAAATTTGCAGTGAAAGATCAGGAGGATGCAAATGAACACAGAGAGGGTTGAGAATCATCCACAGACATGCATTACTTGCTCCAAAGATTGATACAATACACTACAAAATGCCAAGAGGAAAATTTGCATTACAGTTTTAAATGGGAGGTTTGAACTCCACAAATTCGCTTGCCAAAGAGAAGAAGGGAGGGGCAAAACAAGAATGTCCAACATTTAGAAAGAAGCCCCTCCTTACAATTTATAGGAAGAATGAGAGAGGGAAGAGAGAGGAAATCCAAATCTACCCCAACCACCTCTAGGTTGCATTTAATTCATCTCATTATGGCAAAGTAGGTTAGAACCCTAGCAAACTTAAAAGTGGCGAACTATATTTTGCATTAAACTGGTTGTTGAACGTCATTTCGCCATTACCACGTGCCGTAGTCATTTTTGATTTTCTCTCTCCAACCTCCATCAAAATGCAAAAATGACCCCTTAATCATGTAGATAATTTCAGACCGAAATGCTTTAAAACAGTCCGCAACCTTATTTTTGTATTTTTCCCATTTTCTCAACTCGTTGAGATTTCTTCTTGGATGGGAGAGTTAGAGAGAAGCCGAGGGACCCCAAAAACATGATTTTTGCCTTGAATCAATCTTACTTGCTCGGGATGAATAATCTGATGCATGTTATCAAAATTACCTTGAGGGTGAATTTTGGATAACACATACTCAATCGAAATTACGTCCACAAGTGATTACAACACCCTCCCAAATTTTTCACTCTATAAATGAGGGCATGTAAATATTACAAGGAGTAAAAGTACCTTTTAGATTTGAAATATGTTAGGAAATATTTAATTAGTGCTCCATTAGTAAACAATAATTACGTGAAGTAATTATTATGTTGTAAGTATGTGTTAGTAAATTGTTATTAGTTGTTATATAAAACAACAATAACAATTATATTTGGTTAGTGTGTTAGAAACAACTCACGTAAGTTAGTGAGTTGTTATAAACTACTTCCTATTATTTAGGGAGTATATTTCCTATATATGTGTAATCAATCTTGAAGAAGATTAACGGAATATCATTTGTTATTATTATTTTGACTATTACCTGCAACTATTCTGATATGCTCTCTTCAATTGGTACCAGAGCAGGCTACGGCTCTATGATGAAGCGACTGTGATAATGACTAGGATCTGTGCATATGCCGTTTAGTGGAGATTGTCTATGGCTTGAATTGTCATGTCTACCTTTGAATTCAAACAAGCTTAAATTGATTGTCAGGCCGTTTGATATCATTCGCATATCTCCTCTTGCAAAGAAATCCTGATCAATCTCGTTGTGGTGACTCCCGAATTTCCTTTGGTCGGCCAATGAATATTATGCAGTGGATCGTCTTTGTAACCTCGACACTATCACGATGATCATTTTGCTGTCAAGGATTCAATCTGACCTGTAGTATTTGTGATTTAGTTTTATTTTCATTGGGCATGCAAATTAATGGAATTTGTGGTCTTCGAGGATAGACACTTATCAATTCGACCTCTGCAGCTATTTTGATCTGTTCTTACCACTTTGAGGACAGTTTATGAGAAAGTGCCAAAGTTATACTCATATTGGCATCTGAATCTAATCTCTTGGCATCGAATTCATTGGATGTTGTGGATGGAGCATGAAAAACTCCACCTCCTCGCCACGCATGGTCTCTCGCTAGATTTGTCTATATCCGTAGATTCTTTTTCATTTATCACTCAAATCTGCGTATGCTATTATCCAGTTGTGCGTTGTCTTTCCTTCAACGAATGCAAATTATACTCCATTCCACGCCATTTTCCAAAGGAAACTGAGACAGGTCATACAACCGTAATGTGAGTCTATCTAATAAGTTATAGTTTATGTTTAGTTCTTGGTGTTGAACGGTTTGTCCTTTTATATGTTTGAGAAAATTGTCCTCTTGTCAAATATATTGTGAAGTGTCTCATTGTCTAAAGTCTAGTCTTTATGTGTCTCATTTGTCTATAAAATTAAAGTATTAATGTCAAGTCAAAATTAATATGTCAAATAGAGCATGTTGTTACAGGTTTATTAATATATTTTTCATCATTGTATCGTCAAAATATGTTTAGGTGAATAATAGGTTGTATTTCATATAGGTGATTTTAGGATTTTTTTATCGAAAGTAATCAAAAGAATCAAAGTTGTCATAATTTTTCAAGTTATTATTGTCTTGTCAAACGTCAAAAGTGTCGTTAGAATTTATTTTATTTTTTTCCCCATCTCACAATGGAAGTCCCTCTAGAAAAATTCAATGGGCTCAATTTTCATACTTGGAAAGTGAAGATCCAGATGCAATTGATGAATAAAAATCTCTGGCGGATAGTCGATGGAAAAGAACCAAAACCTACAGATCTGACCAAATTGGCAGAATGGGAAACGAGAGATGATAAAGCCAAAGCCATTATTGGTCTTGCTCTCTCAGATACTGAGCTACACTATGTTGATCTCGAGAAATCGTCTCATGAAATGTGGGAAAACTTGAACAAAACCTTTGGTGCTAAAGCAGTGAACGCAAAATTTTCTCTCAAATTGCAGTTGTTCAAGTTAAAAATGGGTGAAGGAACTACAATGTCCAGTCATATTAATGATTTACGGTCTCTTCTCCGACAGCTAGCAGAAGTAAAAGCTCCTGTAGACGATGAAGATGCAAAAGCTATTCTGTTAAATAGTTTTCCTCCCAAATACAGTAATATTGTCTTCACACTTGGTCAGATGCCTTCCAACTCATTGGAAGATATGATATCAGCTCTTCTAGCTGAGGAAAAAAGGACTAAAGAAGGTGTAGAAGAAGAAACTGCATTGTACTTAAAAAGAAGTACAAGAATTTCTCCAAAAATAAGGAGGAAATTGAATGTTTTTACTGCAAGAGAAAGGGGCATAAAACTCCATTTTGTAAAAATCGAGCTCGTGATCTTCTAAATGGAACAATCAAAATGGAAGAAGCAAATATGGGCATAGACGATGAATCTGATTATGAGGAAGAACAAGTAAATGAAGACAGTGGCTCTGAAGACTTCTTGTTCTGAGCATGAAACCGGAGGCAGGAGGCATCGGAGGTTGGAGGTCATTCAGCGACCTCTCGTCAGTTGCCAACGACGGGGCCGCATATCAGCTTTGGTGATGGTGTGTGTGTAGTTTGATTTTAGTGCTTCCAGTGTGGTGTGCCTCAGTTTGCAGTGATCCTGTTTTCAATAAGTGGAAATTTCACATTGAGGGGGGGAACATGATCCAATGTTCCATTTCCAATATGTCAGCTTTTTCTATGTATGTATGAGCAACTGATTTCAGTAGAATTTCCTATGTTATTCCCTGCAGTGAGATAGTGATGAGAGTTGTTGATACTACTACATCATCATGATATCGTGGTTGTTAGTTATCTAGAAAAACTATCCAGAGGTTGTTGGTATTGTCCTCAAAAACCATCTGTTGTGTGGTTGTTGGTTAACCACTTGGAAAACCATCCAGAGGTTGTTGGTATTGTCCTTGAAACCATCTAGATCATGAGCATGCTATATAGCGCACGCTGCAAAGACAAAGGCAGGTTTTTCCCATGTTCGCACTAAGGGGGGGAATGTTAGGAAATATTTAATTAGTGCTCCATTAGTAAACAATAATTACGTGAAGTAATTATTATGTTGTAAGTATGTGTTAGTAAATTGTTATTAGTTGTTATATAAAACAACAATAACAATTATATTTGGTTAGTGTGTTAGAAACAACTCACGTAAGTTAGTGAGTTGTTATAAACTACTTCCTATTATTTAGGGAGTATATTTCCTATATATGTGTAATCAATCTTGAAGAAGATTAACTGAATATCATTTGTTATTATTATTTTGACTATTACCTGCAACTATTCTGATATGCTCTCTTCAAAATATGTGTATAAAAATTTCACAAAGGCGTAGATCTCATAAAAGTACACAATTTTAAAAAAAAACACCTTAACTGAGCCATGGATCAAAATTTATGAGCTCTAGAAGATCTTTCTATTAAATTAATATTTTAATGATGATGGTTTATCGTTCCTTATTACATCATTACACATCCACTTTTAGCTTAGCGTTTGTGCTTACTATCACTCCCTCTTTTTCTAAAAGGGGGCATACAATGGGGTCACTCCATGATCCCCTCACATCTTTACACGATCATTCAACATCTCCAATGTATCATTATCAAAAAAATTCTCATACATCACGTGAAATTTCATACCACTTTCTAAGAAATTTTCCCTAATGACCTAACCTAGGGTTAACGAGAAAAAATATCTCCATAAGTAATCCATCATACACATTTTATCTCAACACGACTTCTCTACTACTCAAACAAATCAATAAATCAATACAACTCAACGCATATAACTACTCCTCCTAGATGACCTAACTTGGGAGCTACATCACTATTTTCCTAGATGACCTAACATGGAAGTCATGCACATCGGGGTGACACTTGGAGTGAGGGAAATGAGACACCATTTCCTTTCCCATACCGCTCCTACATGGGCTATTCTCCTTGGATCGAAATGAATTCAAATGAATAAAATATGGTCTTTGTTTGTCTGTAGCGACTAGATTTTTTGAGTATCTAGTCAAGATTAGAGGGTAAAACCAGACCTATCTCCCTAACACTCTTCCTCTCACGGTAGGACACCTAAATCCTTAGTTTTTCACACATATAAAATCAGGTTGGAAACTGATCACTCCCTACCCCCTTCGAATCTCCATCAATGAAAATTTCAAAATATCTAAATTATCCGAATCAAATCATCACTTTCACCAAGTTATCTTCACAATAGTTCACCGTATCTATATATGCCACATGGATCGACATGTCGATCCATGGTTCACCAAACTATATAATCTCATTCTACGCATACTTCCACAATAGGTCTTCTCCAAACTTCTCACAGGTATGTTTCTTACTTCTTTTACACTACTTGAATTTCATTCAAATAACATAAAGGGGGGAAATATCGACAAAAAGCATGCGCAAACTACTATTCTACTATACTACCAAATATGTTGTTTTATATATGGATCTTGCGTAAGAAAAGTATTCACTAGTGACCCACTATCTAGTCCATCTATTTTCTTTGTTTGTTTCTATTATTTTATCTCTCGCATCTATCACTTCTAGAAACATTTCAAGTCAAAGTTAGAGAGATCCTTATCTATCAATATTCACACATTTATTGTCAGTTGTCTCTAGAAACCAACGCCTAGGACCTGGATAGTAACACCCATGTGATCCTTTTCATCTTGAGTGCTCATGTTGTCTTTGTTCTTCTTCTCATTTTTGACATTTGTGGTTGGCCTTTTCAGTTTTATCACTCCTATCCCGAGGTCATAGTCGACATGTCATGTCATTAGTGTTGAAATTCAAGCAAGATATCCCTATATAAACACAACATACATACCATTATAATGGTGGGAAATTTTTATCAAGGGCTATCTATCTACATATCAAAAGGGACTACATTTGGGTGCATTATTTCTACATACACACTGCATAGGAAGGGGAAATTTCTGAATTCCATCCCACACATTTTCATTCTATCTAGCTATCACCCACTATCTTGGCATCACTAGCGCGAGGACAACCTAGGATCACTATTGCACACACAAACACATAGAACTACATTGGGTCTGAGATGTAGTGCAACGCTCAATCGTAAGTTCACTTGTTTGACAACCGAGGACAACCAACCCTCATATTACATCTTTATTTTTTAGGATTTGATGTAGTTTAAGGATCTGACAGAGATTATTTGTGTTGCATATTTATAGGCACCTCGGTGATTCAAGCATGGTATACAGGTGATCATCGATGAATAAGAGTGAAACCCTAACGATGCTAAAGAAACTAGGTTTTGAGATTTTCTACAGACTTTAGCACCCAAGAACCTCGCTCCTTCCCAGGTGCCCCACCAGAACTCTCGACACTTATATTTTTTTATTATTGCTACGACACCTTTAGTCATTGTTTCATCAATTCTTCCAGCCTAGACAAACTTCAAGATAAGATAAATTAAGACAAGTTGCCTAATGCCCAAATTTGACTTCATAAGTTCATCAGTAAAAATTGCTTAGCACTTGTATTTCATTGTATATCATTTTACGAATATTTACATTCAAATTTTAATAAATTATTCATATTTTATTGAATTATATCCCTCTCATACATAATGATGAGTTTACGACTTACATTACATGTCATTCTTCTCTTGTGATGGACTACAGTGCTATTGGTTTACGTGATGAACTTTCTATTAGAACCTATGTTACTCCTTCCAATATGTCTAATTCTCATCTATATGATGCTCGATCCCTAATGCATATTGTTGCACACTTACCTATATCTAGGAATTTGTCCCCTATGATGGTTTCTACATCTACAATACCTAAGGTGTTGGGAGACACTCATATATCCTTCACAATGTCACCATAACCATGGCTTTCAAATATGATGTGTTACACAGCTCTCAATGTAATTCTAATGATCGTATTCTTACTAATTCTAATGTTACATCACTCTCTGCACCTTCGTCATTACAAGTTAGAACACAATGAACTAATTTGATAATGATTCTTAATGCTCTCATTTTCTAAGAATCTATGCATGTATCATTTACTATGGCTACACCTCATCTTGTTACATCTACGAAGGAAATCAATTACCCTCTTTTCATATTTATGTTTATGGTCATAGGGGCTAGTTCATACAACTTTAATTCTTCAAATTTTCCCAAATTGCACTCATTTCTTATAACGAGTCTTGTGTCTCCCCTCCATTATTCACGGTTGATAATAATGATCCTCTTAGCACTACACATGTTACACATATTTTGACTCACACATTGATCCTTATGTTTACGTTTACTTTTTCTACTATTGCCAAGAAGCCCAATGTTACACCTATTCTAGTTTCTGCTACCTGACATACTCTTATTGTTTATATCATTACACTTACTACTCATGCAGTTGGAATCTTAGACTTTATAGGGTTTTCCCCTCACTTTTTTGGCATTGTTATATAATAGCTCTTGTTTTACCCTTGTTACCTAATGACACACTCTTTTTCTAGGTTCAAACACTACTATTGAGGGAACATTTAGCTACATGGACCTCACTTTGCACACATACACTAAGAGGAAACCTCGCTTCCCTCTCCTTATCATTCTATTTCATATTCTAAAATTCAAATGCATTCACTATTTGTAAAAATTCAAAAATACTAGCTTAGATATTGATTGGATGTATTCTTGTTTGTTTATACTATTATATGTTGCACATTTCTTACCATGTTACTTTGATTCATAATATGCTCTATCCTTTTTTCATACACACATGCGTGTTCACATGGTACTCTTGACATGAATGTAGGATACTTACATGTTATCCCATTATGTATGATGCTTGGCATGGTTCTTACTAGTCCCATTGACGTTCTTGGGGGCATCTACCTTTTCTATTTCTCTATATTCATGATTTATGATTGCAATATCTACTACTTTTATTCCTATTTTCCAGATATACATTTCATGACATCCTATCAATTTTTATAACATGCTAATTGGAAATTAATTTGTATCATTTCTATTGCAAGCTTATTTCTAATCATGGTTATCTAATTTTCTTATGTCTTGTTTCGTTTGTTTGTGCCTTGTTTCACATTATTTGTGGTATTTTCCATATGCTTGATTTTGTGCATGCTTCTCTAGCATTCAAGGCTTCGAGGGTCTTGTAACATCCTCGATTAATATCCCATGAATTCAACCAACTACTCGTTGTGTCTTTTCCATGTTATTGAGTGTTCGACTATTTTTTATTACATCATGTCATGTTTTTGTGACTAAAATGTTTTTCTAGATTTTCCCATTATTTTTGCATGCCTTGGTAGTTACCATACACATACCTTATCCCCGGCATGAGTTTAATTTCATATATGTACATCAACTTCAAATTTCCTCATTTGGGCCACACTCACATTGGTTCATCTCATGTAACCCAAATCAGTGGGGAAAATAATCGGGTGATTAATTCACCCTCTTAGTAGTCGAAAGACTACAGATTAGTAAAAAGTAAAATTAAAGTAACCGAAACTAAAAATAGGTTCAGAATCAAAATTGGGCCAAAATCATAGCAGGGACATAAGTGCCGAACTTAGATAGGAACATCAGGTGCTAGTGTCCCACCTGTGTATTTCTATTCTTGGGGAAAAACATGTACTTTATAGGATCAACATGTTTCCAGTGACATGTTTATCCTAAATCCAATAACATGTATTCGAGTTAAAAGTTATTATCAAATACAACTGGAACAAAATTAGTGGAAAGTTATATACTTTGGGAAAGGGAACTAATTATCCTGTTTTCTCAAGAACAACTAAGCAATAACACATAGGGCATATGCAGGACAATTATAATCTTGGAACAATTTGTCATATGTGATTAGTTTATATTGGGTTTGTGACCATTTCAGACCTGGAAGTTATCCATGGGGAAGTGTTAGCGGTTGGACGGAAAAGCCTACATCTTTCACAACACTTTTCCCTTGGCAATAGGATGCCTAAATCCCAAGTGTAGCGATAGGAAACTAAAATCCTTAGTTTGGCAACAATACGCCTAAATCCTCAGTATTATTCCAACCATCTCCAAGGTAACAAACATATAGGAACTATTTTATCTCTTCTCTCACGGAACTCAAGTGTTTTCTATCCTTCATTCACTTATCTTTTGTTACACATTTTATTTTCATATTTACTAAGTTAAATTTCAATTTCATTTATCATGAGAATTCACTACGCTTATCTTCCTTTGTAGGTCTGCCCTTATTTTGACGAAAGGACAACACACAAATAGAACAAGGAGCAATCTCAAAAACAAGATGCTCACATATAGGTACTATTCAACAAACAAACACAAACATCATTTCTACTATGCACATAAGGTCACCCTTAGGATCCTTATCCTCTTTTATATTCCACGATACACATTCTATAATCTCTATTCAAAATGATATCAAGTACAATCCTCATTCAACACGCTATCAGTTATAACTCCCTTTAGTTGTCCATAAGGTTCACTCTTCCTATCTAATTTATATTATCGAATATTCATTTTCCACCATAAAGTGGGGAAAATGTAGACACAAAATCAACCACTTGCTACTTACATCATGCCTCTAAGTATGTAATTATATGCATGATTCCTAAGTAAGAAAAATAGGCATTGACAACACTTGTTTTACGTTTACATTATTTTATCCTTTTCATACTTCTATTATTTAATTTTATGTAATTTCCACTTTACTTTTGGGCATTGAATAACATGCGACCCAACTCTACATTTTTAAAAATCCTTCGAGCATCCTAGACAATACCGCTAATTAGTGACATGAATGTCTATGCACTATTATCTGCTTTCGGCACTTTTTTTTTCTTTTCCCTCCTTTTCTCAAATGTGAAATGCCACATCATTTGTTATCTTTTCAAAAACCTTTCTTATCACATTGGGTCATATTTTTGGTTATTAATGAAAGAATTCAAACAAGGGAATCATACATATATATACATGACTTACTCACTATTATGAGGAGTTGGACAACATGGGCTATTACTTATCATCTACTACTTTGACAAAGAGAAAAATTCAAGGACTACATTTGGAATGCATTATTCACTACATAGGGGAGGCTATTTCTAAATTTCATCTCACACATTCATCTTGGTGGAAAAGCGGTTGTAACTCACTATCTTTGTGTGGACTGAACAAAGAAAACCTATCTTCAAGGACACGGCTCAATCACACATATAATAGAACTACATAGATTCTAAAATGTAGTGTAGTGCTTAGTGAAAATCACATTGGGGTGACCACTAAGGTCATTTCAACTCAAACATATGCATTATTTGTTTTATCTAATGTTTACTTGAGCCATGTGCATGTAGATATGGTTTTATTTTTTAGGTTTAGGTGTAACACATGAACCCTACAATGTAGTGGATGTGAAAAAATTGAAATAAATAATTTTAGAGCCTGCGAAGATTAGATCTAGAGTTATTCCCAAGAAACTATTGCTTGGGTGATCTTATTCCAACTGAAGCGGTCCTATCGATGAAGTTTCATATTCTAATTTTCCATATGAATCTTAATCGGCCTAGATCCAATCTGCTCCACTTAATTTCTAGCCCAGGATCAACCCAAATATCTCGAATACAAGCTAAGTCACTAGACTATTTCACTATTGCTCACTTTTTCTTGTTTATTTCATGATATATCATGTTTTTCTGTTATATATGTTTGATCTCAGTCCTTTGATTAATACTTAATTATATTAAATTAGTTTTCTTGGTGCCTATAGATATCAAATGAATATAGGTTTATGAGTATTTTAGAAATGACACTTATTTTTTATTTGGATTTTTAAAAATTTGCAACTTATGTTCTTCTCTCAAAGATATATGCAGAATTGGGCAAGTGGGGTGAGGTTCAAATACTAAGAAAATTGATGAAAGATAGAGGAGTTAAAAAGATCCTTGGATATAGTTGGATTGAATGCCAAAAATGGTACATGATTTTTTTGTGGGAGACAAATCACATCCATAGACACACAAGTTCTATGCAAATATTGATGAAAAAATGCTCATGGTGTGTGATGTTAGTTGGGAATGAACAAGATGAGATTGTTTAAAATTCCCTAATTTTTTTGGATAAATTGTTTGGCTGAAATTACACCCAACTCTGCAAACATCTTAGATTATCACAATCTGCTCCATCTTGGTAGATTTGGATTTGGGCATGGAGTTATTCATCACTCATGAAATCTAGATAATTATCATGTCTTAGTTAAAAATGCACTAATTAACTTATATACTACTGTGGGAGGTGGAGAGAATAGGATTTGTACGTAAAAGTGCAACAAACAAGTATCAAAACTAATCAATTCATATTTTCTAGCATACTTCCTTCATGCATTAAAATGGGAGCTTTAGAACATGGTATGGACATCCATAAAATCATAAATGATAGAGGAATTTTTTCAGATGTTATAGTTACGAACTACCTAGAAGACATGCATGCAAAATGTGGAAGCATAGATAAGGCATGTGAATTGTTTGACATAATTCCTCAATAATGAGATGTGTTCACTTGGAAAAAATTGATTGTAGGCTATGCAAAAAAACGAATTTCCTGAAAAGGATTTAGAAACATTCAAGCAAATGAAAACGGCAATTTTAAAGCCAAAACTTCCACAACCTTTATCAACATCCTACCTACATATGCCAAATTGAGGGATTTGGAATAGGGTATGGAAATCCATCAAACCATAAAGGATAGAGGAAATGTGTCGATGAAGTTGTAACCACACCTGTAAACATTTATGCAAAATGTGGAAGCATAAACAAGGAACATGCAATGCCATGATAGTAGGGTATGCGCAAAATGAATATGCATAAAATGGATATGCACAAAGTGGAACTCTATTGCCTTGTTTATGTTGCTTCTGATTTATCTAGAGATTGATATCCAATTGTTTAAGAAAATTTATAATGGATTGTTTCCTTATGGATTCTCTATTTTTTGTTTTATACTACTCTAAGGCATTTTCTAAATCAAAATGAATAGCAATTCAAGTGCACTATTTCTATTCTTTGGAAGACCAAAACTAATGTAATAAATATACAATACTTTTTTTCACCCGATATATACTTCTTAAAAACTTGTTTTCACCCAAAAATGTTTATACAAAATCTGAAATCCAAATTTCCATGGATATGTTTATACTCATTTTGGCCTACAATGGCAATTATATTCTGCTATAACAACTTGTAGTGTGAGAAACATCTAAATATTCCATAATTTTGTATTTCACAAAATGGCATTGACCTTTACAAATAGGTATATATAAGATGAATAATTAAATAAGTCATTTAATTCTACTTAGCCCAATTGAAAAAATGCCTATTCTTTTTGTCCTCTTTTGAGAAGGGACTGTAATAGAGGGTGTAACATGATTATCATGCTAAACATCCTCATTATCACAATCTCTTGTATGCTAGATTTCTCGCGTGTTTTCCAGATGATTCGTAAGAAGAAAAATTGATTCATCTTGTCCAACAAAAAAATCATCAAGTCCATCTATGGCATCGTCATGTTCACTATTAGTTGCACCCTCTGAGGAGTTCGGAAGATGCTTCAAATATAAATATATTTATGAGATTGAATCCATTATCACGCAACAAAATAGTTTTGTCTTTAGTAAATATCTTATAAAGCTGAGTATAGATATATGACTTTAGGAAACTCAAAGTATAAGGAGTGGCTTCAGCCTTGTAATTACCCCACCACATGGTAACGTCTGAGGCGGATTCATCCACTACTTACGGTCGAAAAGAGTGCCCGTCTATTTTTTCTTGTCGGAGTCTTGCGCATCAAGTAAAGCTGATAAAACACAAATGCGAACACACATTTTAGCATGTGTCATAAATCAAAATTCCTCTTTTTAAATTACATAAATTAAGAATGTAGAATTACGGGCCGCCCAACTTTACCGTTCCGTGACGCGTCGACCTTGACTTTTTACATTGACGTGTATTGTCTGTTTAGAAAGAGAACGGGTGGAGAATCTATTTTTATAAATCAAGTTTCGTCACTGCAATTGCAAAACCTGATTTCTATAACAAAAGCTTTAGCGACCGATTGACAGTAAAAAGAGTATCAAGAAAAATTTCTTGCCATTGCAGGAAGAGCAATTAAAGAAGTTTGCTGGTGCTCGATGCGACTACATTTGAGCGAAGGACCTGCCTCGCCCTCCCTCAACAAGATGATTTGGAGATGAAGATGGACGAACTCAGGGCCTTGAAGGTGGTGGGTAAGGGAGCCATGGGGACCGTGTTTTTGGTGGAGAAACCAGGGTGTGATAGGCCTCTGGCATTGAAGGCTATGAGCAAATCTGTGATGGAGAAGCGAAGTGGCATGTTGAAGGGAGTGCGGACGGAAAAAGAGATTTTGAGGAGTCTTCGACACCCGTTTTTGCCTAATTTGGTTGGGCATGTGGAGACTGATAAAATGGTGGGGTGGGTTGTGGATTACTGCCCTGGCGGTGATTTGAATGCTCTCAGGCGTATTCAGCCGGATAGAACATTTCCAGAGTGCATCATTCGGTACGTCTTTCTTGCTTCGTTTGTGACAGCCTCAGCTTATTTCCATACTCTTCATCAAATATCGAGCAACTGTTTCGTTTTTTCGATATTGGGAGTTATTTTACGGTTTTGGGTTTCTCTACGTTTCTTGTTTCATATTAAAAACCACTTTGTTGCTGAATAAAAACAGTTGTTTTATGTGTTGTTTTGTTTTAGGTTCTATGCCGCGGAGATTGTATTGGCGTTGGAACACCTCCACGAGTTGGGCGTGGTGTACAGAGACCTGAAGCCAGAGAATATTCTCGTGCAAGCGGACGGTCACATTATGCTCACTGATTTCGACCTCTCCACCAGGCTTCCACCGCGTACGGCGCAATCGTCCAACGCAGCACAAGACAGTGGGCCCCGTACCCAAAGACGTTCTGCCACGTTTGCTTTAATGACGTCGTGGATGACCTCACTTCGATCTATTCGCGTTTCGCCCGTAAACCGGAAAGGCGGCGGTACCACTCCGTCGTCGGGGAGATCGAACTCGTTTGTTGGGACGGAGGAGTACGTGGCGCCGGAGATGTTGAAAGGCGACGGGCACGACTTCGCCGTCGACTGGTGGGCCATGGGTGTTTTGCTCTACGAGATGCTCTGCGGCAAAACGCCGTTCATGGGGAGTAACCGGCAGGAGACCTTCTATAGAATCCTGGTCACGCATCCCCAATTCACAGGACCGTGGACTCCATTACACGATCTCATCGACAGATTACTCGTAAAAGATCCTCACAACAGGTTGGGCTCAGCTGAAGAAATTAAAAGACACGCTTTCTTCAAAGGGCTCGCTTGGGAATCCATTGAGACATTGTCGAGGGCGCCTTTTGTTCCGTCACCCGTGTCTTTGGACGACCTGAGTTTCATGCAAAGTATAGACGTGGAAGAATATCTTGATCACAATCAGATACGTTCCAAGGACGTGAAGAAGCAGATGAGAGGCGGGTGTAAATCTGAAACCAGAAAAGTAGTAACCGACGCTTTTTCCATGTTTTAAATACCCCCGTCTTCAAAATGATGGCGGCGCCGACACATCAGATACGTTCCAAGGACGTGACTTACTGGTCAGTATTTCTCCGATACATCCCAATTACGCAAATGTAACTGTGGTCTTTGTATTGTCCCGTTTTACTACATCCTGATTCCTTTGTTATATGTTTAAAGGCGGCTGCATCTTAAATTTGAGTTATAGACACCCGTTACATCCTGCATAAATCAAACTTCGAAGATTAAATGATTTATCTTCCGTTTCCTCGATCACAACCATAGACCAATTAAATACTTTAAATTTGACCATCTCTTCATTGTATTTTTCAGCTTTGGAATAATAGAGTGAATAATTGGTTTGGTGGGAGAATTTCGACTCTATCAAGAGGCGGGAGATACGAATTTTAAAATTCTAATTGATATGTTGAAAGAAGTGGGGTCTAATTCACAATACGAAATATCTGACAAATATATTTCTGCTACAAAACAAAGACGGTTGTTGTCTTGCACTCATGGTAATCCCAACGGAGCACTTGAAACTAAGCGAGGAGTGAAATTATTGAGCATTTCCCCTTGGCTGGTGCACGTGTTACTAGAGTAATCAACGGAGTCCACATATATAATAAAATTATATTTTATGGTAACAAATTAAATTCAAAATGAGGTTGCAATTATTTGGAGCTTCTCCACGCAGAAAATCCAACATTTCTGTCAGAGACTCATGGTCTGAAGGAGAAGCCTGGGCAATAAGAATGGCATCTTAGAGAGCGCATAACATTCTCTCCAACGCTATCATTACAAAAAAATTTGCATTTTGGGTTGTCCTCTTCTGTGACTAACAAAAATCAATAGGCTGATAGAAACTCAAAAGGATGAGTTAGCAGGAACACGCAACACACCAACTAGATACCCTAACCACAAACCAATACCTAACGCTTTCTTGCTATGTGTTTTTTAACTATTTCAGACCTATTCGATCTTAGAGCACTCACCATCCAATCTCGCATAGGCATCTGTAGACCACTACAACCTTTTAGGCGCTAAGCATGATTATCTCCACTATCGGGCTCTCCCCAGCTTTGTTTGGTAAACATGTAATTCCTTCCACACTTTAAAGAGCAAATAGCGGATGAGTGATGAGGGGAAACTAGGTGGTGATTGATCTTGGGCTACTATACCCTTTTATTTTTCAGCCACTTCTTGACCTACAATGAAATTTATATCGGTGATAGAAGAGCCTATCTATCACATATGTTTACAAGGCTAACTGGTCAACCAACCAATGGGTTGTTTACCATTTTTTGGGGTGGATTTATTATTGGTTGGTTGACCAATCAGCCTTGCAAACATATGTGATGTTTAGGCTGAGTGATAGGCAACAACTCTCATGGCAAGAAATATGGTAGGAATTTTCAACTTCATGGAAATGTAGGAGCCACCAAAGTGCATCATATCACTGATCACAAAATCCGGTGAAAGATGTCAAAACAGCTTCAAATGACCCTTGTCTTTTGTCCATGGAATCCACAAGTGGATGAAATGTCTCTCCTTCCTTCGGATCTACCGTTGATTACACTCCATTAGGCAACATCTTTACAGAGAGAAGAAAAAGATCCACCATATCAATTCCCGATAGTAGTTTCTACTAGTTAATCTATATACTATTATGAGAAGTGTCCATGGGAAGGACATTTTAAGACCATGTCTATTGATTCTATTGGAAAGCTCAAGAAAGCAGATTTATGCATCGTACATGAGCCAAGAGAACATACAAATATGTATTTATTTCTCCTCCAACTTTTTGAAACAAGGTGACGTGTGATCATTCCATTTATGTAGGAAACAAAGATCTCTTGACTTATTATAGGTGTAACCATCTTTCTTTCTTTTCCCTCTACAAAGTGTTAACATTAATGGGCTCACATGATTTTTGTATGTTGGATATTTTGGAATCAGTCAACATCATCCCATACACGATTATCCGAGTATTAACATTGATAAGTGTTCTTATATAGACACATACCTATTTCTATAGTTTGAAAACCCACACATATGTACATATGTGATAAATTTATCGATACCATGGAACCTAGACATCACTTGCACCTCCTTTGCTTCATAGGCAACCTCCTTCAACATGATGAAAAACACTCCTTGTACACACTTTACCATTTTCACTCACTCATCAAGAATTTGACTAATACTCGCATCTTCCGAAACATAACATTCATTCATTCATACAAATTGTTAACACTTTCCTCACGCACTTCTCCATTCACATTGCATCTTAAGAAACATTTCCTAGCCTTTACATGCTTCGATAATCTGATGAAAATTCTATTATTTTGTTTGTTCTACATTGATGTGCAATCATTCATTGTTTCTCCTTTCTACTTCTATAAGCAAAGCTCATTGAACATTATCTTTATTAAATTCATAAATTAAGTCAAAGACAATGCTAGAATTATGTATTTGGATGTAATGGACCATAAGCACAAAAAAACTATTGACAACACTCTATTCTAAGCTAACAAAACATGATTAAATAATATTCAAAATAGAGATTTCACACAGAGATTTCATATAACTCTAAACTCTAATATTATTACTGCTCACACTATCCAATCGATACATTACACTCCATTATATAGGATTTCTCCCAAAACAATATCTCCAACAACATTTGTCTTCACTCTCAACAAATGCACCTGACTATGCCAATAATTAAAAAACAATATTTTTTTATCACTAACCACTTACTAACCATATTTACCCACTAACATTTTACATCCACTTTTACATTTGACCATATGGTCTGCGATTTCACAATCATGTGACTTTCCTTTGGATTATTACAAACCAAAACTTGGTTTTCCATTGGTTAAACAAAAACTGAGAGTGAGGCGGCTTTCTAGTGTTTGACCACAAACCAAATAGGGGTGAAGGTTTTCAAATGGTTTACCTACAACCATATCGCGATGTGTCAAGTGCATACTTTAGCCCTCATCATAGTTTCTCTTCCGGAGATAACATTTTGGAATCCATGATAGTGCAAAACATATCATCCAACTCATAAAAACTGAAACATTGTGTAATCTTCCCCCACCCCCCCCAAAAAAAAAAAAAAATTTAGTATCCATAACACATTATTAAAAACACCACACTAAAATAAAATGAAATAAACACACACTCACATACGTCACTAAATCACTATCCGTAGCCTCGTCGGTGGTGGTGACCGACAAGAGGACACCAATTTTCCTCCATCCTCTTTGTATCCTCTATCCTCTCGTCAATGACTGCTTAGTATAAAAAGTCTTCATACGCGTATCCACATTCCTCTGGTTCAGGTTCCTCTTCTCCCAATGATTCTTCATCTGCTGCTATATTGGCTTCATTGCCAATTTTTCCACTTAGCACATCTCGAGCACAAGATTTGTAGAACATAGAAGTATGTCCCTTCTTCTTGCAGTAGTAGCATTCAACTTCTCCTTCATTTTTGGAAAATTTCTTATACTTCTTTCTACTGTATAGATATTTTTCTTCATCGTGTCTTCTTTGGTTCTCTTTTCTTCAGCTAGGAGAGCTGAAATCATGTCCTCTAGAGTTTTAGAAGGCATTTGACCAAGTGTAAAAACTACATTATTGTACTTGGGAGGAAAACTATTTAGTAATATGGCTTTTGCATCTTCATCATCAACAAGAGCACTAACTTCATGCTAATTGTCTAGTGAGAGATCTGAAATCATTAATATGACTAGACATGGTGACTCCATCATCCATTTTGAATCTAAACAACTGAAGTTTTAAAGAAAACTTTGCATTGACCGCTTTTGCACCAAACAATTTATTTAGATTATCCCACATTTCCTTTGATGGTTTCTCAAGATCAACATAGTGCAATTCAGTATCTGAAAGAGCTAAGCCAATAATGGCTTTGGCTTTATCATCTCTTGTTTGCCATTCTAATGTTTTCGTTGCATCTGATGGTAATGTTTCTTTCCCATTTACAATCCTCCACAAATTCTTATTCATGAGTTGCATCTGAATTTTCACTTTCCATGTGTGAAAATTGACACCATTGAACTTATCAAGTGGTGTAACAAATGTCTCCATTCAAAAAAATACCAAAAATTACACAAGAAAGAAAAATCACTAATTATCACAGAGGTCAGCAAATTTATCTTAGATTCGTCATTTCGTTAGCACGAATCGATGTCGATGTGTGTGGTCGATAGAGCCGAGGTTGAATCAACGCAGATTTAATTTGGTCGGTGACGACCAGATCAAAAAAATCCAATATACGTGAACTCGCTTATAGAATCTCTCCAGTCTTTGGATTGGTAGCTTTCTCGGAAAGTCAAGCATGTGATCATAGGAAATCGATGGTGATGAACGTGATTGCCGTCGACCGAATGTCAAACATAAAAATCGACACCGATCATGCCTCATGCGCAAGATTCCCACCTATGAATTCTCCATTTTTCTCCACAACTTGATTGAATTTCCTTCACCAAACCATCCGTTTCTCAAAGGCTAAACACACTCTGATACCAAATATTGACAACACTCTATTCTAAGCTAACAAAACATGATTAAATAATATTCAAAATAGAGATTTGACACAAAGATTTCACACAACTCTAAACTCCAATATTATTTCTGCTCACACTCTACAATCTGATACATTACACTTCATTATATAGGAGTTCTCTCATAACAATCTCTCCAACAACATTTGTTTTCACTCTCAACAAATTCACCCGACTATGCTAATAATAAAAATCAATAATTGTTTATCACTAACCACTTACTAACCATATTTACCCACTAACATTTTACATCCACTTTTACATTTGACCATATGGTAAATATGAATACTATATGTTAGGCACTAAACCAAAGTTTCCTAACAAAAATATTGTTAAAACAAGGTTTATCCCACATTCGAGATATCTCGAGATCTCTTGTTCACATAATTTCATAGATGATTGAGGAGGATTTAACGAATTATTATCATGTCCAACTATAATTTCTACTATACAATATATGTGAAGCAACAACATTAGATGGTAAAAAATTGAAATATAAAGATGGTGGATGCCAAATTCAAAAAAAAAAAAAAACAATTACACTTAGAACTAACCATTTTGCTTGTAATTTTTTTTTATAGTATGGAAATAAGCTTAATTTAAATTGTTACTATGAAGTCTTGGTTCTTAATTCTTTATAACCATACAACATTGTCGGTGATACTAAAATTTGGAATATATACATTTTTTCTTTGACATCTTTAAAATGACACTAGAAATATTGTCTAAATACAACATATTCGTTGCACAATCTTTATTCTATGATAGGAAGTATATTAAAAGGAGGATCATTGAGAAATGCAGATGGAAGGAAACTAGTTAGATCATATTTATGATATTAATTACCCATATTTATTACTTAATTATACCGAAATTATGACATTCCTTTCATCAAATTTAGCTGTAAACAGTGAATATCACAAAGTGAACTTAAAAAGTCGACATATTTTAGTATTCGAGAATGCGTATGATGTTTAGATTATGTAGAGCAGTTGCTTTGATAGAAAGTCCCTTTAGTAAACATCTTACAAACTTGAATAAGTAGTGGTTTTAGCCTTCCATTTTTGCCTCGAGATTATTACGGATGGTAACGTGTAAATGCGGATACATCGACTACGTGGAACTATCTATTATTCTTGAGGGAGTCTTGGGCTTCAAAGAAAGCCAAAACAACAGTAATAACATGAATGCATACACACAATATTTTAGAATGTGTCATAAATCAAAATTCCTTTTATTAATGATTAAATTAAGAAAGCAAAGCAGATTTGCCTTGCCTTTGCAGGAAAAGCAATCGAAGACGTTTGGTGGTGTTTGATGCGGATAAATTTGAGTGAAGGCCCTGCCTCAGCCTCCCCTCAAGAGAATTTGTGGATGAAGATGGAGGAACTCAGGGCTGTGAAGGTGGTGGGGAAGGTAGCCATGGGGACTCTTTTTGGTGGAGAAACCAGGGTGTGATATGATTTTTGTTAGGAAACTACAGACTTTGTAATAATGAATAAGTAGAAAGTTGAATAACAAAAACAACAATTTACAGAGATAGACATAAAAGAAATATACTGAATACCAAACATGTGAGAGAAAAACACCAAATTTATGTGGTAAAATTTCAGTTGAGAGCTTAGAGAAACATCAAAATATCAAATTTTTATTAACTCAAGATAAATAAATTACATGTGAACTCGAACTATATGAGCTACTTTGGCTCTCCACAAAGATAAATACACCTAATTGGCAAAGTATCCTCCTAAAAATAGAGTGGAAAAACGCCTTTAGGATTTTCCTTCTTAAAAATAGAATTTGGTGGAATTCCTCTTTCTAGAAACAAGAGATTGACTCCTTAATTTTTACTTTGGTAGGTATTTTTCTTCAAACCTTTTATTTTTAATGAACCCTCGCTTGGGGGCTCCATAACACGTCGTTTCACCCCTGGACATCCCTACAACAATCTTTGGGAACAAGCTCCTCACATCTCCCTTTCGAGAAATGAGTTACAAACCACACCGCAAAATGATCCAACGTTTAACTTTGTTGTCACATATCTAACACCTCTCGCTTTGAAGGATATGAACAAATATATAATGGAGAAGAAAACTAGCGGGTTCAAGGGAGCACGGAAGGAAAAATAAATTTTGAGGAGTCTTCGACACCCATTTTTACCTAATTTGGTTGGGTATGTGGAGATTCATAACATGGTGGGTGGGTTGTGGAATACTACCTCGAAGGTGTTTTGAATGCTCTCGGGTGTATTCTGTCGGATAAAACATTTTCATAGTTCATCATTTGGTAGGTCTTTTTCTTCAAACCTTTTCTTGTTCATGTTTTACATTTTATTTCAATGCTTTTACTCATCGCCTATCAAGCAAATTGTTAGGAAATAAGGGATAAAATATGCGGAATAATCCCTCACAGAATCGCATGACAGAGAAACTAATATGCGAGAAAAATATTACAGATCTCAAATAAAAGTGCGTAATGAAATAACACAACACAAAGAGACGGTATTCAACGTGGTTCACCTAATTTGGGCTATGTCCACCAAGAATCACTTGCTCAGATTTTATTACAAGCCACCACTCTCTCAATACAATACCTAGATCTCGTTTAGAGCTATGCTCAACAAACTCTACAAAATTCACACCCGAATTCAAAGCACATCTGCAATGTTTTTCATACTTCTATCATATGCATAAAACCATATAAATAGACAACTACTTAAGCAGTTTTACAAAACTGTGGGTATCAAAACCATGGGCAAAAACCGTCCCATAAACCTATGGGTCAAAATCCCGCCCATATGAGAAAATCATGTTTCCGATATATCGGGCATGTTTTAAGGCCCAAAAATTTTTTTGGGGGCTGTGCCCCCAAACCCCGACGAGGATACATGAAAAGTGTACAATACTCTTAGTGTACAGTCTTCAACACTTTCACACATGAAAACAGGCTCCACAACCTAACAAAGCAATGAAAGTTCAACTGATTTGTTTTTTTGATATTGGGAGTTTGTTATTGACAAAATTTAACATACCCCCTTTTTTAAGAGAAAGTCATCAAAATCCCTTTTTGTCACCATTTTGTAGCATTTCCTACATTTCTTAGTTATAAGTTTGGTGGGGCCACTTAGCATTTTAATGCAATATTTAATTTATATGACATTTAAAGTGGTTTCATTGCATTCGTATATTTTGTGGGTGATTGTTTTTGTGAAGGATATATGAAGTGTTTTGACCATCAAAATAAATACATTGCTTTCAATATGACGATTAAGTTTCACTTCACACTCACTATTTTTGGTTTTCAGGCTCGGGTGATGGTATATTTTTTCTTTCCATTTTAGAAATAAGATTATCAAAGTGGTACAAGGAAGATATTGTTGAGTTTTGAATTTCCGCATAAGGATTCTTTTTTATCCTTTGTGTTGATTATAACTATATCACTTTGCATTTAATTATGACTTTAATACTCATGTGTATATGGGTGATTGATTAAGGTTAGAATATTGTTTTGGGTTGGTTGATCATCGAGTTACATTAGGAGATGCCACGTTGGGTTAGGCCAATGTTTGTGTAATGGAATAAGGAGTCAAGTTTTAGGCATATAGTTTATTGACATATTGCATGAAGCTAAATTTGGTAGTATTGTTAGTTAACCCTAACCACTATTTTGAATGCCTTGGCAAGTAATGATGATAAATGGATTTGTGCCAACATTAAATCCAATCACAAGCTGCATTGAAATATGTAATTTGGGGTCCCGTGGTCATTGTTACATTTCATTCTCTGTTTTATCACTCTAGAGGTTTGGTCAAGTCGCTTCGTTTGTGGTGGTTTTGAAGTGGTTTTTTCAATAGAGTTTTGGAAAGATAATTCCAAGTATGTGTTTTTTTTGTCAAATGGTGAAGAGGGTTCTTGAAATTTTATGGTTTTCAATGCATTCATTAATAGTTTTGAATTTTGATCTATCAGTCATATTGATTGCATATAATATTGTGAGCTTTTGTGGATTTGTGGATTTCTATTAGAATTTTTTTATTGAAAATAATTGTTTCTTCGGAAATGAAGGTAAAGGATTTTATGTTTGCATCCCTATTTTCTTGTTGACCAACCTAAGAAATGTTCAGGTTATTTTGGGTGTCAAATGGGTTATTTGTGTTTTGTTTAAATGATTTTCATGGGTTGTGTGGCATTTGTTTCAAATGCAAGGTGGTGTAGTTGTGTTGAACTCTAGTATTATTTTTTATTTTGTAAGGGATATAAATCTAGTGTCGTCGTTTTGGGACGATTACAATTTATTTGAAGCATGCAAGGTAAAATTTTAATCTAAATGCAAAATTTTGTAATTCTCAAGCTCATTGTTTTCAAATTGGGCATGTGTTTGAGTTTTGATATAGTCTAGGTTTTTACATAATGGTCGGTTTGGAATAGTTTTTCTTAACGAATAATCTTATGGGTATATCTCATTTTCTTTGACAATCGGCTATGGTGATATTGTGCTATTCATGGATTTTGAGTTGACATAAATTCAGACACGTGGTTATATTGTTTTAGTGGCCACTCAAGGAACCTTGGTCAAAATATTTGTTGAGTAATATTTAATGCTTTCTTTTTTTGTGATGGCATTTGAGTTGGTTTTGATAAGGCATATGAAAAAATTTATTAAAAGGGTAATAGTTGATAAATTTTCTTTTATGAAGCTATTGTCAACTCTAATATTATGCAAAGATTATTCATGGAATTTTGATGTTTGAAGGTTTCAATCAGATATTGGTTGCATGATGATATAAAGTTTCTTCTTGGAAATTGTAGCTTAATTCTTGATATTAAAATGGTAGATGTTTTTCTTTCTTTGGGGTGTTCACGAAGGCCATCTATTTTTACCATATGCCTTATGATCTCAAGTTGGGTGAATAAGAATGTACAAAGTGTTTGATTTTTGATAAGTAGTGGTTACGGTGAAAATGAATATCGTCTAGACCCATTCTTTCTATAGTTTTAAAATTAAATTTGATTTAATTCTACCTTTCGTTTGATTGGTTATATGGACTTTAGAAGTTATTTTCATGAGGTAGCATAGTAGTTTTTTTATGACTCTTTTTATTTCATTACAACAATGTCGGTTGGGATGGATGGGGTACCTCAAGGGGATCTAGTTCACATCATTCTTAGGGACATAATAATTTTTGAGGTTGTTCTAAAATGCAAAGAGGTTCACCTAGGGGTGGCTAAAGGGGACATAGTACACTTTGAGGAAGAAGAAATTTTGTTAGAGGTGGCCCAAATCGAGTGTCAGTTCATTTTGATACCAATGAACCCTGCCTTCATGAAGTGTTGTAAGTAATTGAATCATACCCTATCATTAAACCCTCTAATAGTATACACAATACTCGGATCATGATAATAATGATTGTATGCATGGTGAGCACAATATTTCTTCTTCTAATCCTTCAAAGTGCATTCTACCCCTCACATTTACCTTTTGCATGATGCAAACCAATTGCAGAGTCTACCTTTGCTTTACTTCAACAAAATCATTTGTCTCGTTCTCATGATTCTCATCCCTTCCCTAAGCGTGTTAGGTCCTCTTCAACAGTCCCTAGGGTGACTAGGGCATTAAAGAGGGTAACATTAGAGGTGGAAGGAGATTCTGGAGCCATCACACACACACCACTCTTTCGGTGGGCCCATATGAATATGTTGAGTTATTGAATGAGACAAGAATGCCATTGTTGGATCTCATTGGGGATGACTAGTGCTGATATGTTATGAACTTTGAATTTTTCTTGTTGGACATGGATTTTGGGTATTTGCAATTCAGTGGTTGATAGTTTGACTTTATAAGATTTGGTCATACACTTTGATAATAGTTGATATTTCAGCAGTTGGATTATATTTCAAAGATCAAGATGATATTTTGATTTTGATGATCACATAGTTATTATTCAAAGATGGAGTATTATATAGTTTTAATGATATTGGATGCTTATGGTTATGTGGTATATTTTATTTAGTGTGATTTAATGTTAAGTGGCCCCCCTTCTCATTCCTCATGTTTAATAAAGTCATCATTTGTTTAATCATAAAGATACTCGAGTCCTTCCTATTTTATATTATAAAGTGAAGCTTAATTTTTATGTGAGCATAATGTTTATAATATAAAATTTGATTTAAAACTTGAAGATAAATCATTGTGACTAATTTATCAAAAATGAGAATTATGAAAGGATATGGAGGACACATTTTTATAGAAGATCGTGTATTGTAAGAATATTGAATTCTATTTCATAAGATATTTCTTGCGCAAATGATTTTATGAGACAAGTGATTTTATCGGTGTTATGATGAATTTGTTTTGAGGTTTTGAATATGAAATCGATACAACATGTGATTAACTAAAATTGGAAATACGTGGGGTAGTTAATCTAATCTAGGATGACATAAACACTATAAATAACTAAAAAAATGCACTAAGTGAAGATATGAAATGATCTATAATAATATATAAAAGGAAATACTAAAACCTAATGTACAAAGGAGAAAAGGAAAGAACATATATAATAATGAGATGATTATCACAGATTGTCGCAGCTTGACTAGAAATTTCAGTACAAGAAAAACTATTCGGAGGTCCAAAAAGGATATATCTAGAGCATTTGAGTGGAGTAGGGCACCCACGTGCACTCGGTATGTAGAATAGGTGCTATGGTCTCTAAAAAGCTCTGAATCTAGTCTCTACAAGGTCGAAGATAATCTATAATGTTCGCTGGCTATCACATTGGATTTCCTTAATTGCGCCGAATGCTCCAAATATTCCAAGAGAAGGAATAACCTACAAAAGATCCAAAGAGAAGTATCAAAACCCTAAAAATGTAGAATTAATGGGTGAAATCTGACCTCATTTGCCACAACAAGTGGGATTACTACTACGGCGTTGCACTACATTTTAGATCCAAATGTAGTTTTGGTGTGCGTGTGCATGTCGTGTCCTATGTGCTCTTGTGCCAGTCACACTTTGTGAAGTAGCGATCAATAACTAGATTTAGAAAATGTAATAGAATGTGTACATGAAATAGAATAGAATCCCCCTATGAAGTGTGATGTAGATTTCTAGCTTGTACTTTGATGATGGAGCTATATGGATGAAAATGTAATAGATGGATGTAACTCTAGATGAGTGCTAGTAGTAGATGATGCTAGGTCCATCACTATAGTCTCATAACTTTATATTATAGGGTTCATTTGATATAATTTCATAATTAATCTAGACATGGTCGACTAGGAAAAAGATAAGGATGAAAATTGGTTAGAAAGAGCCCAAAAATGGCGGGAAAGTTTGAAAAGGCTCGAGGCAGCCCAAGTAAGACCTGGGACACCCATGGATGCCCCAAAGATCTGAGCCTAGCACCCCATTTAAGGCTAAAATGATGGGAAAATGCCAAACAGACTAGGCATGTGGATAAAAATGTGTGGGAATGATGAAATAAAAGTAAAATAAGATGGCCAAAATATGGGGTTAATTAGTACTTTCTTCACTCAAGAACCTTCTAAATAGTAGTATGAGACTGGGATAAATAAATTTCTAAAGTGCATTATTTTGTTACTAAATTTTCCCCCACTTTATGTTGGTGAGTTGAAATCTTGGTAACATAAAGTAGATAGAAGTGCGTACTTGATGCCCATGAAGAGTGTAGTAGAAATGTGCCGAAGGACTAGATAAAAGCATGGAATGAAAAAATAAGATGGAGGAGTGTGGAATATAAAGATGAAAAATGTGCAAATAAAAATTGATGAGAGTGAACCTAGGGTGGAACACGTGTGTAGTTTTTGTAGTGTGTAGTGTACTTGCATGGTTAGTAAAGCATGTGTTATCGCGGAATGTTGTTGTTCCCCCCATTTTGACTTCTTGTTTCTTATACTGATCGACTGCATGGAGAAAATGATTAAGTAGTCAAATTAGGGCTCATTTTAAGAGACCTCTAGGAAATCGAAGGTGGAATATCCCTGACAAATATCCCCAGAACCAATTTTGTGAAACAGGTAAATTTTCAGGGGTTTGTGTGCAAAATGTTTACCTGACATAAGCTTTAATTTTCAATTCGTGCATGGTGTGACAACAAGGTTGCAGTCCTTCGAGAGTAAACTTATTGTTGTGCGATTGAAAATATCCTTTCATGCATCTCTGCCTCCTATCGTGCGTCAACAACACATTATTGGCACGTGTCAACAACCTCATGTTGTGCATCATCAACTTCCTATTGTGCATCAATAACCTCCTATCGTGCGTCAATAACATGCGCTACAAGTTCATGGTACTTGATATGTTAGTACCTTAGTAAGCTAGTAGTAAGTTACTAGTATACTACCCGACGAGTTACCTAGGTTTATATAGGATTAATTTTCAATGGTAGGTGAAATGACCCTAAAAAAATTATACTAAAAATTTTAGGCGAATAGGACACTGACCTATTTTGAAAAAATCACCATTTCAAATTTTCCTAAAATGGAATTTTCACCAAATTATGAATATTCACCACTAAAAATCCACGAGTCAAATATGTATGTATGTAAAAATTCTATGTGAGATAAACATGTATATGTAAATTATGCAAATATAAAATACGTGAAATAAAAAAGTGTAAATGGAACATGTGCACCTGATCCATGTCGAGAGGAAGAGTGTAGAAGGATATCATGTACTACGAGTTTTTTAGGATATACTCATAAATTCTGACTCCAACACACTAGGGCATGTTTTTTTAAGGATTAGATCTAGGAACAGACCTAAAAACTCACTTTCCATGTAAAATAAACAAAGTATTGACCTTAAAATTCACACACATGATAGAAATAACATGTCATAGCTATGACCTAACTCAAATTTGTATTTCCAATTTTAAATCTTACCAAATCACCTCATTAGGTCACCTAGGGCTTGAGAATTTGTCTAGTATAGACCTAAAAGCCATGCCAACACTGAAAAAACACTCTAAGAAACTTTTGATTTCCCCAACACATCATAATCATGCTCCTCGTGC